>CM021106.1:47702163-48109761 GCA_007115665.2 Sequoiadendron giganteum
TACCTTTGGATCTCTAGTTGGTGGTACTATAGTGAGAAATATTTCTTTGCAAGTATATTGTAATCTTGTTGATTACTAAATAATAGCTTGGGCTTCTTTTGGAGTGTGGAGTTTTTCTCCTGAAAGGGTTTTCCCCACATAAATCATTGTGTTGTGGTAAGAATATTATTTTCGTTTAAATTTTTGTAACTATTCAGATCTTAAAAAAAATTACATAACCCTCCTCTCAAGATTAGTTTAGGAAGTTGTTTCGCTACCTTAGCTTCCTTACACTTAAGGGAATTAATAATCTACCAAAGTGAAAATATATAGGTGTTTTCCTAAATGGATTTTTTAAATCTGGTCAACTATTTTGGCTATTTTTATCTAGGCTTGTGATGGGTAGAGTGTGTTTTATCCTCCTCCTATGGTCATCACTATTGTGGTAATTTTATGGGAGTGTTGAGATTGTTTAAATAGATAATAAATTTATTTGAATTACATTGCATTGGACTCTTGAAAAGTGTGACTAAGATAGATGTGGTTGGAGTTAGTCTTCCTTTCTCAATTTATTTAGTATTACCTTTTTTCATTATTATTTCTATTAAATTATAAATTAATGGGAATGCATACTTCCTATTATTTTATTTCATATATGTCACTAATATTGTATATCAATAGGTTATGATTTTATTTAAAAAATTACCAAGATTTATTATTGGTAAACATTTTTTCTTGGGATAGATGTCATAAACCTTGAAATTCCAATGTTTGAAGTAATTAATTAATTAATTGATTACTTTTTTATTAGTTGCACCCACATTTTTATTGTGTCCCACTTGGAGAGGCATTAGGTGTCACTTGTAGTTTGTATTTTGGAAACTATAAGACTCACTTAATATCTCTCCAATTTCTAAATTCACATATGACAATTTTTAAGTGTGTAATAATTTCTTGAAAGGAAAAAGTATGATGAAAGGGAGTTAACTGTGGACTTGGAGAAAATCATAGAGAAATTATAGAAAAAGTAGGATAAGAGTACTTGAGCACCTAAGTTTGGAATAGTATTTTCTAATTTGTTGGAAATTAACTAAGATTGATTTAGGTGTCCAATTTTGTGCATAGATATGGATGCCTAAAATAGCTAGTAGCTTTAGCACATGATTTTAGACACCATTCATGGTTTGTGGTTTTTTTCATGTCAACATTGTGCTCGTGTTGAAATTTTTATGATATTATTTTGTAGGTACTCCTACCAATTTAATTTCTCTAACACTGTATCGATTGATTTGTATGATCTTGTTTGAAGGCTTGAGCTTGGAAGTTATAGTGTAACTAATTGTTATATATAGTTGGTTCAATATTTGGATATTGGGTTTTTTCTTGAAAGGGTTTTTCCAAGTTAATATTGTGTCAACCATATTTTTGCCAATTGTGTGTCTTTGTATCTCACTTGCATGTTTATTCATACAAAGGCACATGTTATTTTATTGTAAAAAATTATTAGGTTTGAGTGTCTCCACATTATCTCTCATATATTAGTGTAGAAAGAATTTATTCCATCTTAGTTTCCTTTCAATTATTACCAAACAAGACTAAGAAATATTGATTGATAGCCACATGCTATCGTTATATCTGATATTATTTTTAAGATCTTTAAAATATAAATTTAACAAAAGCTACATAAGATATGCACTTTCACCCCCTTGCATTTTGGGATCTTCTGGATTACAATTTTTTGTATGTTTGTACATTATCTTCTACAATTTTTGTGTCTATCTGAATTTGCACAAACAAAATATTATAGAAAATAATAAATTTTAAGACATGTTGAGGAAATATATTTCATTTCTTTATTATTTTGGGTTTAACTAATTATCCATATTATTTACAAAGAAGTCTTAGACGTTGTAAAATCATGGTGCTTGAACACAACTTCTAAACATTGAAAGAGGGAGAAAACTAGTTGAAAATCTATATTTGACTATCATTAAAAGGGGTTAGTTCTCTTTATATTGCCAAAAAGATCATTCAAAGTTGTATCACATTATTCCACTAAATCTATATTTTAATTACAATTTATGCAAATGAGTTATGTAGAAAGGTAAAGACCAAACTTATAGGCACAAGACATGAGAAAAGATTTAAAATTTATGCAATAATCTCGTATAAGATTGGTTTAGGAAGAATTTTTACTTACCTTACTTCGTTTCAATATTCTTATTTTCATGCTTTAAATAGTTGAGTTTGTACTTAATTGGAAAGAATGGATAGATTTGAATTAAGTATTGAATTGTGTTACTAAAAAGGAATAAAATTCATCATTATATCACATTATTTCTTAGTTATGTTTCATTGAAGGAAAATATCTAAATTATATTTTTAGTAACATGTTAGAGTAGACTTGTTCTCAATGTGTAGAAAAGTATATCTATTCTTGTTTTTCAAACGATGTGTTTGTTAGGTTTAAGCATTGGTTATGATACTTAGGGATGTTGTATCTCATTGGTGTGAGATGTTCTCACATAATAGTTTGGGTGTGTAAATATATGTCAATTGGCATCCTTACCATTCAGATTTGATTATTAGGAAATACATTGGGTTTGAACCCTTTTGCATTAGTAAGTGTGTTGATTGTTTATAACTTAGTGTTAAAGGCTAATTAATGTGTAGGAACATTAGTGGATCATTTTGGTATGCTAAAAATCAAGTTTGGAGTTGAATGGAACTCCATTGAGCCAAAAGAGTGCATCCCTTGCTTCAAATCACTTGGCATGGAACAAGGTTAATAAGGAAATCACCTCGGCAATTTCCTTTGCTAATAAGGGTGATTTGGACCCAATAGGTGCAATTCAAATATAGTGGACACTTCTAGACATTTTTTCAAAAAAATCATCTAAATAGAAGTTGTTCATTGTAGTCTTCCCTAAATGTATACCATCTTATTTTTAATTATACTTTGTGTACATTGTTATATATTCATCCTTTTGGGTCAAAATTCATCTATTTGTGTGATATTTTTTCCAAGGTGTGTGCCCTTGGTCTCCTTGCGTTGTGCAATGCAACACTTGGGTTCATGACATGGCTTAAGTGCCTCTCGTGGATTCATTAACTCTGGCGATTGTATCGGGCATTAACAGGTCAATCTTTTGGTGCAACAGCAACTGTCTATGCAACAATTGGTACCATAGCTTGGGTCACGAGTTCGAACCCCCTCGCTTGCACTAGGGGGGATTGTTGCAAGGTGTGCACCCTTGGTCTCCTTGTGTTGTATAGCGCATCACTTGGCTTTGTGACATGGATTAACCGCCTCTCGTAGATTCATTCACTCTGGCGATTGTATCGAGCATTAACGGGTCAATCTTTTGGTGCAATGGCAATTGTCTGTGCAATAATAATGACTAGTCTTTTGTATGACTATATGATGTGTTGGGTCTCTTGATCATCCACCTTCTTGAGTGAGTAAACCTATAGTTGGGATGTTGTTTCCACATTGTTGTGGATGTGTGGTTATGACTTGTTTGGTTGAGGTTTGAGATGATGTACCACACTCACCATAGTATTTTTCATTTGAGATGATGATGATGGTGGTCTTGTAACCTAACATTATGTTAAATAATTCTCTACCATCTTAGTTGTCCATCCCAATGTGTTCATCTCACAATCATTGTAGGTCTTCCACTAATGTGATTATATTTGGAATTTGCAAACCTTATGTTGTCACACACTTGGTAGTGTTATCATGTATTTTTATCATGATATTGTTCAACTTCAACATCATGTGTGAGAGGATGAGTTGTGAAATGTGGATGATGTAACTATAACATGGAAAAAAATTTGGTTCATGTTGTATTCATTAATTTCCTAATGCAAAATTAAAGGCATTGCAAGAGTAATGGTTAACATTACCCAAGCCTACTTTCCTACCTAAATTTCTACTCCAAATAAAGAAGAGAGTAGGGCCCTAAGGAAATCTTCATTTCCATCATTTAGATATCAAACCTACCTTCTAAACCCACTATCTAGAGTAGGGAAAAGTAAGGTCTTCCTACCTATAGTTAGGAACATAAACAAAGATTAATGGAAAGGCAGGTAGGTTTCATATTCAATGTTAGGAAGGAAGGAAGACAACCTACCCACGATATCTCTTCTCTCTTCAAGAAAGAAAGAAAGTTGTATATGTCAAACATTGGTAGGGTTTCATTCTAATGTTTGCCTAGGAATTTCTTTTCTCTATTTCATTAGCCCTTCCAAAATATCCTTACTATAAAGCATAGGGTGTTCCCTTTCCTTTAGAAGGTTGGAAGGAAGGACCCTACTCCTCTATAGGTCTCATTTGAAAGCCTAGCAAAAAAGAAAAAAAGAAAGAAATTCAAGTGGAGGGAGAACACCCCTACCCCTACTCTTTTATATGGGGTGGTTTTGACAAGAGGAATATTTCATATCATCCATAGGAACTCTATTACAACTTGTTGTATAGACGGTTGTCATTGCACCAAAAGGTCAACCTATTAATGCTCGATACAACCGCCAGAGTTCATGAATCCATGAGAGGCAATTAAGCCATGTCACGAACTCGAGTGCCATGTTGCACAGAACAAGGAGACCAAGGGCATACACCTTGCAACAATCCCCTCAGTGGAAGTGAGGGGTTCAAACCCATGACCCAGGCTCTAATACCAATTGTTGCACAAACGGTTGTCGTTGCACCAAAAAATTGACCTATTAATGCCTAATACTGCTGCCAAAGTTAATAAATCCATGGGAGGTAGTTAAGCCATGTCACAAACCCGAGTTCCATGCTACACAACACAAGGAGACCAAGGGCACACACCTTGCAACACAACTTTCGCTCTTCCCTACCCCCTGCCCAGTAACCATCCACTAAAGAAGAGTAGGGCCTAGCTCTATCATACATAGGCCTAAAAGGAAGATATAAAGTTATAAATAAATATATAGGCCTAGGTGGAGGGAGAGGATAAGGCCCATCACCTTCTCTCTTTTCTAGTGAAGCCTAACCTAACCAACAAAGAATATATGTGCAAATGAAAAGGGCCCTAGAGAATATTTTGGATAGAAAAAAATCGATTTGTTGAAAGACCTTTTCTCCCCTATAGAATGAAGATACTACCTTAGAAAGAAATCCCTAAGGGGAGAATCCCATACTATATTTAGGGATTGGAGAAGCCCTATCCTTTCTAACTAAATCTTACTATCTACTTTCCCAACTAAGTCTTACTATCTACTTTTTCATTAGGCCTATCTTCCAAGCTTTATTAGTTCTTAGAGTGAGTGAGTCTCTTTGTCTAAAATTCTAGTCTCAACAAGGAATCCTACCTTCCAATCCCTACCACCAATTATGGTCAAAAGTAAGCTTCTTCAAAGGAAATCAACCAAAAAGAAAGCAATGATGTACATGATTGGAGAGAGAAGTTTGAAAGACTAACTATAATTGCTTAAGAGAATAAAGAAGGTTGTTACCCGCTACTATATATTGTTAGAACATTCAACATCGGGAAACAACATTATAAAGCTATAGCTAGGGGTTCCCAATAAAAGATGTTTCTTGATTGGACCGAAAGATAGGGTCATTATAACTACACCCCTCCTCCCTTCTTATAGTGGGTGGGGAATCATTGGATCTTCTCCCTAGTTCTAACTAATCAATTAATCCAATAGAGCCAACCCAACCCAACCCACCAAGATTGAGAATAAGATTGAAACAAGAGAAAAATAATTATCAATAGATAGGACAAAAAAGAAACCCTTCAGAGAAACTAACTTTCCCCCACCCTACTTTCAACTACTAAAGAAAGAAAGGATCTCATTAATGTTTCATATGTTTCATCTCTTATCTTCTTCTAATAAAACTTTCTCTCATTAAATAAATATATGTCCTTTTGCTAAGATTGGATCTACCCACCCATGGGCTAACCAATTCTAAATTTATTGGTGGATAATACAACTACTACTAGAGAGGTGAATAAAGTCAAAAAAGCAACCAGTGCAAGAAAACAAAGAACCTTACTATATATCCAAGAGAAGGCCCTACTATCCTAGCTATTTACTACCTCCTTAGCCCACTTATTTCTCCTCTAACCCATAGTTGTTGAATTCAACCTGCGCCTAATATTCTCTAGCACAACCCTAATGGCCTTTATCTCCTAATCATTGTTGTTCATTATGTCCTACTTTCCCTAGCAGGGAGGCAAGCCTTGTCAAACTTCATTAACTAATCACACGAAGGATAGATGAGTAGTTCCTTATGGTGGTGGGAAATCCAAACATTTGGTCTCAAGAGGCTCCTACTTTTAGTTCAATAGCTGAAAAGATCATGATCAAATCACTCTCAATCTCTGAGGACACCTATCCTATACGGAAAATTGGAAAACTTTCATTTAGTATATGGTTTTTGTGATCGATTGCAATGGTGTAAATGTAGATCAGGACAAATTCCAAGTGCTTCAGGATTGGCCTACTCTATCCACTACTAGAAATCTAAAATTGTTAAGTTTGAGTCTTTCCATATTATCTCTCCTCATATATTAGTGTAGAAAGCATTTATTCCATCTTAGTTTCCTTTCAATTATTACCAAACAAGACTACGAGATATTGATTGATAGCCAAATGTTATAATTATATGTAATATTATTTTTAAGATCCTAAAAAATCTAAATTTAACAAAAGCTACAAAAGACATGCACTTGCACCCCCTTGCATTTTGGGATCTTCGGTATTTCAATTTTTTATATTTTTATACATTATCTTTTACAATATTTGTGGCTATGTGAATTTGCACAAATAAAATATTGTAGAAAACAATTAATTTTAAGACATGTCAAAGAAATCTATTTCATTTCTTTATTATTTTGGGTTTAACTAAGTAGCCATATTATTTACAAAGAAGTCGATCACTGTAAAATCATGGTTCTTGAACACAACTTCTACATGTTGAAAGAGGGAGAAAACTAGTTGAAAATCTATATTTGATTATCATTAAATGGGGTTAGTGCTCTTTCTATTTCCAAAAAGTTCATTCAAAGTTGTATCACATTAGTCCACTAAATTTATATTTTTAATTATAAGTTATGCAAATGAGTTATGTAGAAAGGTAAAGACCAAAATTATAGGCACAAGACATGAGAAAAGATTTGAAATTTGTGTAATAATCTCCTTTAAGATTAGCTTAGGAAGAATTTTCACTTACCTTACTTCCTTTCAATATTCTTATTGTCATGTTTTAAATAGTTGAGTCTGTACTTAATTGGAAAGAATGAATAGATTTGAATTAAGCATGGAATTGTGTTACTAAAAAAAAAAATCATTATATCACATTATTTCTTAGTTATGTTGCATTGAAGGAAAATATCTAAATTATGTTTTAGTAAGATGTTAGAGTAGACTTGTTATCAATGTGTGGAAAATTATATCTATTCTTGTTTTTTAAAATATGTGTTTGTTAGGTTTAAGCATTGGTTAAGATACTTAGGGATGTTATATCTCATTGGTGTGAGATGTTTTCACATAACACTTTGGGTGTGTAAATATATTTCAATTGGCATCCTTACCATTTGGCTTTCATTACTAGGAAACACATGGGGTTTGAACCCTTTTACATTGGTAAGTGTGTTGATTGTTTACAACTTAGTGTTAAAGGTTAATTAATGTGTAGGAACCTTAGTGGATCCTTCTTGTATGCTCAAAATCAAGTTTTCAGTTGAATGGAACTCCATTGAGACAAAAGAGTGCATCCCCTACTTCAAATCACTTAGCATGGTACAAGGTTGATAAAGAAATTACCCAGGCAATTTCCTTTGGTAATGAGGGTGATTTGGACCCAATAGGGGAAATTCAAAGATAGTGGACACTTCTAGACCTTTTTCAAAAAAACTTCTAAATGGAAGTTGTCCATTGGGGTCTTCCCTAAATGTCTATCATCTTAGTCTAGCTATACTTTATGTACATTGTTGTACATTCATACTTTTGGGTAAAAAGTCATCTATTTGTGTGATAATGACAAGTCTTTTGTAAGCCTAGATGAGATAATGAATATCTTGATCATACCTTCTTGAGTGAGTAAACCTATAGTTGGGATGTTGTTTCCACATTGTTGTGGATGTGTGGTTATGTCTTGTATGGTTGAGGTTTGAGATGAGGTACCACTCTCACCATAGTGTTTTTTCATTTGAGATGATGATGGTGGTATTTTAACCTACCATTGCATTAAAGAAGTCTCTACCATCTTAGTTTTCCATCTCAATGTGTTCATCTCACAATCATTATAGGTCTTCCACTAATGTGATTATATTTAGCATTTGAAAACTTTATATTGTCACACACTTGGTAGCATTGTCATGTATTTTTCTCATGATATTGTTCAATTTCAACATTATGTGTGAGAGGATGAGTTGTGACATGTGTATGATGCAGTTGTAACATGGAAAAATTGTTGGTTCATGTTGTATTCATTAGTGTCCTAGTACAAAAGTTGAGGCATTACAAGAGTAATGGTTAACATTACCCAAGCCTACTTTCCCACCTAAATTTCTACTCCAAATAGGAGAGAGAGTAAGGGCCTGATGAGATCTTCATTTTCATAGTTTAGTTGTCAAACCTACTTTCTAAACCCATTATCCAAAGTAGGGAAAATTAAGGTCTTCCTACCTATAGTTAGGAACATAAATAATGACTAATGGAAAGGCATGTAGATTTCATAATCAATCTTAGGAAGGAAGGGAACCCACCCACCATATCTCTTCTCTCTTCAAGAAAGAAAGAAAGAAAGAAAGCGATTTATGCGAACCATTGATAGGGTTTCATTTTAATGTCTACCTAGGAAGTTATTTTCTCTATTTCATTGGCCTTTCCAAAAATATCCCTACTATAAAGGATATGATTTTTTCTTTCCTTTAAAAGATTTTAAAAGGTTGGAAGGAAGGACCCTACTCCTTTATAGGTCTCATTTGAAAGCCTAGCCAAAAAGAAATAAAGCAAGCAAGCCAAGTGGACGGAGAAGGCCCCTACCCCTACTCTTTTATATGTGATGGTTTTGAAAAGAGGAAGATGTCATATCATCCATAGGAACTCTAGTACAACCTTCCCTCTTCCCTAGCCCTACCTAGTAACCATCCACTAAAAAAGAGTAGGACTTAGCTCTATCATACATAGGCCTAAAAGGAAGATATAAAGATAGAAATAAATATATAGGCCTAGGTGGAGGGAGAGGATAAAGCTCGTCACCTTCTCTCTTTTCTAGTGAAGCCTAACCTAACCAACAAAGAATATATGTCCAAATAAAAAGGGCCCTAGGGAATGTGTTGGATAGGCAAAGTTTAGATTTGTTCAAATACCTTTTCTCCCCTTGAAAATTGAGATACTACCTTAGAAAGAAATCCCTAAGGGGGGAATCCCATATTATATTTAGGGATTGGGGAAGCCCTATACTTTCTAACAAATTCTTACTATCTAATTTCCCAACTAATTCTTACCATCTACTTGCCCATTAGGCTTTTTTTCCAAGCTTTATTAGTTCTTGGAGTGAGTGAATCTCTTTGTCTAAAAGTCTAGTCTCAACAAGGAATCCTATCTTCCAATCCCTACCACCAATTATGGCCAAAGTAAGCTTATTTAAAGGAAATCACAACCAAAAAGAAAACAATGATATACATGAGTGGAGAGAGAAGTTTGAAAGACTATCTATAATTTCTTAAAGAGAATAAAGAAGGGTGTTACCCCCTACTATATATAGTTAGATCATTCAATATTGGGAAACAACATTATATAGCTATAACTAGGGGGTCCCAATAAAATATGTTTCTTGATTGGCCTGAAAGATAGGGTCATTCTAACTACACCCCTCCTACCTTCTTATAGTGGGTGGGGAACCATTGCATCTTCTCCCTAGTTCTAACTAATCAACTAATCCAATAGGGCCGACCCAACCCACCAAGATTGAAAATAAGATCAAAGCAAGAGAAAATAATTATCAATAGATAAGACAAGAAAGCAACCCTTGTGAGAAACTAACCTTCCCCCACCCTACTTTCAACTACTAAAGGAAAAAAAAAAAAATCATCTCATTAATGTTTCATCTCCTATCTTCTTCTTCTAATAAAACTCTCATTAAATAAATATATATCCCTTATCAAAGCAAGAAAACAAAGAACCTTACTATATATCCAAGAGAAGGCCCTACTATCCTAGCTATTTACTACCTCCTTAGCCCACCTCTTTCTCCTCTAGCCCATAGTTGTTGAATTCAACCTGCGCCTAATCTTCTCTAGCACAACCCTAATGAGCCTTTATCTCCTAATCATTGCTGTTCATTCTGTCCTACTTTCCCTAGCAGGGAGGCAAGCCTTGTCAAACTTCATTAACTAATCACACGAAGGATACAAGAGCAGTTCCTTATGGTGGTGGGAAATCCAAACATTTCAGTTCAATAGCTGAGAAGATCATGATCAAATCGCTCTCGATCTCTCAGAACACCTATCCTATACGGCAAATTGGCAAACTTCCATTCAGTATTTGGTTTTTGTGATCGATTGCAATGGTGTAGATGTAGATCAGGACAAATTCCAAGTGCTTCAGGATTGGCCTACTCCATCCACTACTAGAAATCTATAAAGTTATATTTGTGCTATGAACTCCTATAGGAAATTTATTCCGCATTTGGTAGGCCACTTTGTCACTTGTCCAACATCTTATATGGGCAATTTTGACTTCAGGGAAATGCCCTTCTTCTCTGCCCCATTCGATCCCCACTCCCTTCTATAATGGGATCTGATGGTACAGCACAGAACACACAGCTCAAGTTGATTTTATTCTTCAGTATGGGATATCATCGATAACATTTATTTATTTGTATCTTTTTAAATTTAAATCAGGTAGTTTTTGAGGACTATTATAAATCTTTTATGGGTTTGCCTAGTATGGCAGTTTTGATGATTAGCTTAAGAAAAATGCTATTGAATAATTGTATTATTAAATTATACATAGATTTGATCTCAATTTTTAATATATGAGTTTTTAATAAATTTAAGTAGACTACAATAGCACTCAAGTTCAATTACATATATAGAGTCTATTTATAACATTCTACCTCATTTTCTCCTAGGCAGTCACTTTCTTTTAACATTAGCTCTTCCTATATTATCTTCTCAATCATAATTGATTGTCAACTAAACTTTTACAGCATGCATATTGCCAATAGCATATAACAAATTAGTGAAATGTATGTTGTGAAAATAAGAGACCTAGGAAATACTAAAAGTATGTTGAACAATAAGCAAGAAAAGATAAAGTTGTTGATTATATCTTAATCTTTTTTTAATTACTATTGATATGCATCTTCTTATACCTATCAAGTTGTTCCTTTCATTCTTTCATAATGTATTGTTCAATCTTAAATTCCTCATCTTTAAAAATCGAGCTCTTGGATTTCAAAGGTCTAGGAGACCCTTGGATAGCATGGAAGTCAATCAACTCCTTAGAATGTTCCAAATGATCACTATAAAAAGCTAATCGTAAGATGAAATTATATTTTGATGTATATTGCATCCAATAGTGTAAGTACACATATTACTATAAATTCCAAGTGAAAATCCAAAATAAATGCTTTAATTATGTTATAATTTCCTCACCAAGATTAATATTGCATCAAGAATAATGTTCTGGAAAATCGTATGGAGATTGGGGCACATCCTCATTTCATTTGTTAATCAATCTTAAGAGTTTTAAACAATAAGCAAAGCAAATCCAAAACTAATAAAAAATGCAATGGCGACATGGTTTTATGCTTTCTTTATTTTTGTATGATATTAAAATAAGTATTGCTAACTAGTGAGCCTTTCTTAGAAGATCAAAAACTATAATAATAGGACATATGCAAATCTTATAAAAATTAATTTAACATTACAAAATAAAACCTTCATCACCACAAAATGTATTAATCCTACCACAATGATTACTTGGAAACTCTATAGTAACTTGAGACACCTCTTGAAAAACCATGTCTGGACCTGCACAAGAAATAAGGGTTAATTAAGAGCATTATGTTATCACAATTCATATTGGTGATTTGTAAATTGTGTTAGTATCATGGTAGTTATTTGGATTCATGCAATAGAATATGTCTACCTTCTAAAAGAATCAACACAAGCCTCTCTTGAGATATTTTACATTACCTCCAATGTGTTGGTATACAATTGTGGAAGCCATGAAGGAGTCCATTTTAGAGAAAAATAGCATATAGATGAAAGAAGCATATTGTTAGAGGACATTCTTACATCAAAGTTTAATATTGTTTATGAACCCCAATACTTGATCATAGCTAAATTGTATGCATGTGTTGCAATCTCTTCATCCTAATGTGCTCATATGGAGAAGCCATTTATTCAATAATTTTAATCTATTTCTTGCATTTTCCTCTACCCATATAAAGAAATTAAGTAAGCCAATGAAAATTTGATGGAGGGTTGTATTGTATCACTACATACCTAGCTAAATTTTGTGATTGGTAACCTACTAACAACAAAGATGAAGAAGATGAGATCAACAATAAAATGTCATGAATTAAGTCAGCAATAAATAGCTACTATCATACTATTGTTGAAAACCAAAGTTTAGTTATGATACAATTCAAACAATACAAGTTCTTGTAGGTTTGCATTCACCTTGCCAGACTTTCTTATTCTTGGACTCAATCTATCGCATTTTATCCCACATAAAGAGAAATAAATCATATTATAGATCTAACATTTCAAAATGAAAGCCATTGCAAAAATTTCTAGGCACAATTGTATTATTTTTCTTTTTGATAAATTATTACAAATCTATAGAAAGAAAAGGTATTGGCAATTTTTCTAAGTACAAGTGCATCAATTAAAGATCAAGGATAAAATTATTAAAACCGGTCTACATAAAATTACCTCTCATGAGATAGATCTAAAAAACAAAGCTCTAATAAAACAAAGCAAACATGATGTTATGAGGAAATTAGATCCAAATAGTCAATCACCTTTCAATACTGTGAAGATATAACAACTAAAATGACATAAACCAACATTTCTAATTGTTGATAACTGACAACCAAGATTTTTCCATTTACAAGCTACAAAATGTCAAATGATACTCACCAAATTAGGACCTCAAAGTCTTCAAGAAGCTTACTATTATGAAGATATTTAGTGCAAACTTATCTCTCATAAAGCAAAGAATATATGACATCACATTTTTATTACTTCTCAAATTTAATTTGATTTCTAAAAATCTGTTGTATTAATCCATTGTTCACACAAAAGAACTCCTTTAATAATAGAAGTAATTCATATTAATTTAATCTACTACCTCACAAGACAATAGAACTACTATAACTATCATAATAATTTTCAATATCATTTCAAACAAATACAAATATAATAAAAAATCATTACTATATAATTTTATTATTGAAAAAATAATAATAATTTCAATAAATTTCAAAATTATTTATGAAATTCATAACTCCAAAATTCATAAATTGTCTACTCAACACTCTAAATGTACATTTGTGTTACGCATGAAAAAGACAAGTCAAACAAATTTAATGTGATTGATCAAGGCCTGAAATGGCCCTGGATTCCTTAGACAGTGGTCCATGAAACATGGAATGAAGCACTATACCATGAATTAACTCTCAACTACTTTTATGTCCGCTCAGTCAAAGAGGCATGTGCAGACGACACAGGCGGGTGTGGCAGTCAATGTTTCATAAACTGCTCCAAGCTTCCCTGCAACTCCAATGGCGAAATGCTCGGATGGAAAAAACAGAAGAAACACAGCAATAGTCAATGATTTTTACATTGCTAAATTATAAGGTATTGAAGGATAGGCCACAAGGATTGCCTTCCAAAAGAGATCCTAAATAAGCGAGTTAATTGGTATTAGGGTGCCATATACCATCCTTTATTTATTTTTAAGGTATATCAAAAGGATGGAGAAATAGAGGAACACATTCAACATCAACAAGAGGTATTCTTTAGGAGTGAGGGGTCTAGCTCGATTGACTAAAGCATCCTGTTGTAGACAAGAGGTCACAAGGTCTACTCTCCCCCATCCCCATGGTACCGAAGGGTGTGTCGTGCCAGCGTCACTGGTCACATGAAAAAAGTTTACCAGGCGCATTGCAGTTTATAGGGGGGCTACCTGAAACCTGCAATCTAAAAGACAAAAAAAAACAAGAGGTACTCTCTAGGAGACTACCTGATTCCTGCAGTCAAAAAGAAAAATCAAAACAAGAGGTGCTCCCTAGATGCAAGGAGAACAAAGCAAAGGCACAAAACAAAATGAAGCAACAAGTAGATGAGCACAGAATTTTAACACAAATAGTGTTACCTAAGCTCGATGTAATGTAGAGGGAAGTCCCATTTTGAAGACTAAATTATTTTTTTAAACATGTACAAAGGAGTTGAGGACTAGGGCACTCACAAAATGAGAGAATTTATTAGTTGAAGATGTAACATGGAATGATGAAAATTTTGTGTAGAAGCATCTACAATTGATTAGTGTTGAGGGAAACACTTGTATGAAGGGGGGCATGGTACACCCTTAATCATGTAGTGTGCATAGGGATATGAGTACACCCTTAATTATGTAGTGTATATAGGGATATGAGTAGTCAACATGTGGCTACTATTGTTTTTAATTAAGTTATTTGATCATTAATATAGTTTTATTTAGGTAGTTAAGTCATCTTAGGTGGCATCCAAGGCATAAGTAAGGTATATATTAGTAAAGATTACACCAAGCAAAAAGAAATCTCGGATTCCAAAATGGTTCACCAAAATGTATGAATATTCATTGTCATAAAGTGGTTGTTTATTGCAAACCCCATCTATTATTAAGCTTTTGAGTTATAATAAAATACAAATAAATCCATGAATAGCCTTTGCAAGGCTCATAATTATAGAAAGGGGTATTTAGATACCATTTTCAATGCTTCTACTAAGGTCCAATACATCTAACCCAAATCTTGTGAAACATTTACATAGGAACCAATGTGCATGTGCACCAAGATGGGGAACAAAAACCGACTAAAAATATTTTGAAGAAAAATATGATATAACATGAACACATTATAATGCGTGCATGTTATATTCTCCATAAAACTACACAAAGTGATCAATCTCTTTTTTGAATTTATAATACATGTGATCTATAGCATGAATGTGTTTCACTAGAAGTTGCATCGAAATCCCATGGTTGGCCCTACATGCCAAGTGGCCAAAGATGTGTTTTGCATAGAATATGAAAAAATAAGTAAATGGAAAGTATGCTCTCCATTAGATTTTCACATTTTAAGACATATTGCAAAAAAAAATACCTTAATAATATCAATCTCTCTCTTACTTTTCTTACCACATAATTTTTTCTATATTTCAAATACATTAAGATTTTGATCTTTAATTTCCTTTGCTAGTGTCTTCATTTTTTGTTGAAAACATATGTATATTTTTTAGTGTCATTTTTGATCCATCAATCTTAATTTGAAACAAATTATACTTTTACATTTGTTTTTGATAAAATAAGCAGCATTTACAGGGTATTGAACTAGATGAGCAAATAGAAACAGCTAACTGGTAGCTGTAGAACAACCAAAAAAATTGTAAGTTAACGGATTAATCACTATTTAAAATTGTAAATTACACTTTGCATGCCCAAATATAGGAATAATCATTTACCAATTGTTGGATAAATTGTTTCTTTTGAAAATAACTTCCTTTGAATTTTAGAGGTAGAGCTCCCTCGTTGGATAGAATTTATTATTTTATAAATTTAAAACTTACCACATATGTGCTTTTAACTAGAAAGCAGTGAAAGGTTAAAGTAATACTAACAATTTTATAAGATGTAAGAGATGATATGCACCACCATTTTAGAAAAAAAACTACTCATGAAACCAATTAGTAAACAGCTTGTTTAATTTGGATTTATATTGGTGGCCCAGGAGAGGTGGTTGCATATACTGTGACTAACAACATTATGGAATGAGCACGGTTATGGTTTTTTGTAGTAACATTACCTTTGGTACATAGCTTAGATGTCAATGATTAGAGCACATATATTGATGTTAACAATATTGGTAGAATAGTGAAGGAGTGAGACCAACACCTTCTAATACTAATAATGAAGGCTAAAATAGCAATAGAGGAGATATGGAGGGTTTTAAAAATTCCTATCCATATGTGGGCCATCTATTACAAGGCACGATATTCATATGATTCATTGTTCATACTATTTGGGAAGATAGATCTACCCTGACAAAGATTATTATTAGACATAAACGTATGCAAGGCCATGGTAGATAAGCTACCTCTTGTGATGGTGGCTATTATAAATGATGTACTATTGCCTAGAATAAATTGGTTTATTTTCTTGATTGGACTTTTAGATTATGTAAAAAATATGAAAATACATAAGTAGGAGTTTCCCTAGGGGGCATTTGTGTTGGCATATTTATACAAAGATGTATTTGATTATATAAAGAGATGGGTTCAGCATAATATCTTTGATACTACACTAGATATGGACCCAAGAGCATATTTTAGTGCTCAATTTAATGGATATAGGGTAGAGATAGTTGTTGGAGAGCCCTATGTATTTTCATGGGAGGGAAGGCAAAGGTATGGTCACTTGGGAGACATGGATCACTAAAGGAGGGTTCTAGATGAGTTTTGAGCATTGATATAGCATCCATGGATAGGCTATGATGGATGGGTAGAATATTTATTATTTTCATAGTTTATATAGACATCGTGTTATAGCATTGGAGTTGATCACCACATCATTGAGAAGTATAAACTAGACTATGTTCAAAGAAAAATTGGTCTAAGACAAGACATTATAGTAGAGGGGCCACACATGTTTGTGCAAGTGGACCAAGAGATGGATAAATAGTAGACCAATGCTAACTTGTTCATACCTAGTACCAATACAATGTGTTGGGACTCAACCTCATAATATCATTTTTCTTTACTTTCTTTCTTTTTGTGTGTCTAACCTTATTTTTTACCCAAAATTTCTAATTGGTCTAAGAAGTTTTATGTGGTTCTAAAGCTATTAAATTCACCTATGTATGGTCTTCTACCACTCTTCACATGCCTATAATGTGTTGCATTTACCCAAATTCAAAAAGGTGTCTAAGTGTTTTGGATTTAGGTTGAAATGTATAAAATTGTACAAACTATCAAAGTTGTTGGAGTTTCCTCAACAATCATACCTTTTCAGCTACCCCCACTTCCCTTTGCTCCTTGTCAAAACTTCATACTCTCATCTCCCATCATGCCACCACACCTTCACTCTAATTTTTCTTTATATCATTTGGTATGTCAGACTTTCCCCTCCTTGAGTACCCTCTCCTAGTCATTCCCAAACTTTGATCCCTAGCAGTTTACATTCTAATTGAAGTTAGATATTCAAACTTCCCTCCATTTTCATACCCTAGTTGTATGATTCTTTTTGTCAATAGTATGAGTTTCTCCCAACCCTTGACAATTCAAAAATCTCGCCTAATTTTTACCACTTTTTCACCTATTCCTTGAAGTATCTCAAAAATGCCACATTATTGTCAAAAAGGTCCAAACATTTTTAAAAATTATTGATGACTAAAAAGGACATAGTTTCACCACTTCAATGATTCTCCACTTGGTTTTAACATGATTTAAAGATAATTT
The DNA here is from genome assembly GCA_007115665.2 of Sequoiadendron giganteum. Classification (NCBI taxonomy): domain Eukaryota; kingdom Viridiplantae; phylum Streptophyta; class Pinopsida; order Cupressales; family Cupressaceae; genus Sequoiadendron; species Sequoiadendron giganteum. The sequence continues at coordinate 47,719,854 of CM021106.1, forward strand.
TCAATCTAGAAAGCTAGTAAAAGGTTAAGGTTTTATCTAATAGTTGTTTTGAACCTTCACCTTCTAGATACCATTCAAATAGTTGAATCATTACAGAAGTCAAATTTACACATTATAGTGATAAGAAAGAATCAAAATCAACCTAAAATCATCTTGACAAAGCTTTGAAACCACCAAATTGAATTGAATGGCACCTAAATCACATTCTTTATCCATATAGATACAAATTCAAATTAGAAAAGGACAAGACTGGCCCATGTTGCATTTATTATGATCGTTAGGTTTTTACAAGCTATTTTCTTTATACCATCTCCTAGCAATATATTTATAATTATATTTTGGCTCTCCCATGTCATTACATACTAGATCCAAAGGAACTATTAGTTTATAAGATATTTACAAGTCTAGGCAGAGGTTTATCATTAATTGCCACATTGATTTCAACATTTCTCGATGGTTTCTCATGTGATTTCAAATGTGATTGTTAAAGAAATGATGGTTGTGAACAGGGTGCAGGTGGGTGTCTTCACATAATTTTTTTTTTCATCATCTTAAGGCTCCCACAATGGCTAGACTCAAAGAAATAATAGATCGTAGGTTATTCATACACAAGGTTGGTCTTCGAGCTAATTTTAAAGCTCGTTTAAGTCTACAAGTTGTTCTAGGGCATCAAATGTTATGAGTGTAAATTGTAAATGAATGAATGTATCTTCTAGACTTCATAAAAGGGTTTGTAAAAATCATCTTTAGTGGTATATCTCTACGATAGTTTGTAGTAATTCAAGAGCTTGCATAGTCAAAATTGTAAAGTTCCCCATCATATTTTTTGACGTAAATATAACCAAGGTTTGATATGTGTGATAGCATCTAATGTATTAAAAAATTAATTATAATAATCATTCTTTTGTTTCATGTGGTTTATTGTAGTTATGTAATGGATTATTAGGTATTTTCATCATATAAAATGTAATCTCTAATTTATAAATGAACATATCTATTTTTTTATACTCTACCTAACTATATTTCTTTACTCTATGTTGTTCACAACTCTGTTCCTAATGGAGTATTCACTAGTCCTTATTGGTTCAAGATTAACCACTTAATTTAATAATTATCTCTACTCTATTTAATTGTAAGATTAGTTTTTATGCATGTTGTTTAGTATTCAATTTTAAAAAACCGAGCTATAAATATTAGGAAAAATATAACCATTAATCTATTAGAAAGCCAGAGAAATATGTTTGAACCTTATCATTATGTAAAAAATAATAAATTAAAACATATTGAGGGATACAAATATTGTTGTTATATTTAGGTACATTTTCAAGGTGTTTGATCAACTATATAGAGGTATTTTTGCAACTAGTTATATTGGAATTAATGACAAAAATTGAGGTCACGTGTATAATGGGATATGATTTTTGTTTGTTCTATCTATTTTTATATTTTACTTGATAAAAATTATGTTAAAGAGACCTTTGGGAACACCCTCCCAAGTTTAATCTAAACATAAAATGCAAGACAGTTTACCCACTCTCATTGTAGGCCTTCAACCACACTTAATCTATTGATGAAAATATATTTCACCCTCTTGAAGATACCCCTAGCCATAAAGGTGTACTTACAAGCATGTTCTAGGATTGTAGAACTATAGTTTCGAGACCTAATAATGTAGGCAGCTGGAATGGTTGCTAGATTTTAGGCAGCACCTAAAGAAACTCATGTTAAAGCAATAAAGAGGATATTCAGGTATTTGAAGGCTACAATGGATTTTGGATTGTGGTATCCTAAGAGTGAAAACTTCACTCTAACTGCATACACAAATGCAGATTGGGTAAGATGCATAGATGACCAGAAGAGCACAAGTGGTGGAGAATTATTTATTGGTGATAGTTCAGTGTCCTGGTTGAGCAAGAAATGGGACTCAGTTTCATTATCTACAGCAAAAGAGGAATACATTGTTGCAGCATCATGTTACACTCAAGTGTTTTGAATGAAGCAGAATTTGAAGGAGATGGAGATTGAGTTTGATGAACCTATCACTATTCTTTGTGATAACACTAGTGCTATAAATATCTCAAAGAATCTAGTGATGCATTCAAGGAAAAAACACATTGCAATCAAGTATCATTTTCTAAGAGAAAATTTTACAAAAAAGGAGGTAAAGTTGGAGTATGTTGAGACAAAGGAGCAAGTAGCAGATATATTCACAAAACCACTTCCTAAGGAGACATTTGAGCTTCTTCGATAGAAGCTAGGAGTTATTTCTCCCTCTTCTTGAATCAAGAGGAATCATAGGTTAAGGGGGAGCTTGGTCTCTATATCACAAGAAGGTTGGGTGGTCATGCGGAAGATTATTAGAAGCAATGAAGCATGAACTCAGGGGGAGTCTTTTCAAGAAACATGTTCCCAGATCATGTTGTGTATCGAGATTGCAAAAAAAGAAAAAAGTGGATACTAAGGGGGAGAAATGCAAGATATTGACCTTTTCCATTGATGTCAGAGGAAAAATTGAACAAAATACTAATCTTTGGGGAGAAAGTGAACTCAAAACGCTATATCTTTCAAGGAAGATAAATCAATCTAAGGGGGAAAAATGTGCTCGTGTGTGACTGGTTGGTTTTATAGGTGGCCCAACATTTTTCTATTAGCCATCAATGACAAAGGGGGAGATTATTGAACATAGGTTGTCATTAATGTCAACGATTGTCATTTTTGAAGGAGGTTGATGTCAAAGATGAAAAATATTGTAAGAGTACTAGAATTATCATTATATTCCCCTTGACTTATCATTTTGAGTTGCAGAGATTTGCATAAATATATGTTATATTTTTGGTAGTATGTTGTGTTGGTGTTTTAATTTTCCCACTAAGGCTTTGTAATTCTCTAAGAGGTTGCCAACCTCTATATTCAATAATTCACAAATTTATTGGCCAACTGACGAGATTCAGTCAAAGAGTGAGATCTCCTACACTTTCGGCTCTATGAGACCAAGGAGGGTGTTCCTATATGCGTTCATAATCATGCTTTATGCCTCAAGAACACTTCTATACATAGATATATTCCTATGAATGCAACTAGACAACATCTACCCGGGTTTTGACAAACCAAAGAATAAGAACAACTATCTAAAGCTAGGAAAGTAGATTTAGTATAAGATGTGTATCTCAAGAGAGATAGAATTTGATTTTCTAAATGTTCAGATATTGAACATTTACATTTAGAGCTACCGTCGTGTACTTCTAAAAAGGATCTTGAATGAACTACCCAGCGCCTCATCCAACCGGGTAGGAGTCACATAAAACATAACCCTGATATTATTGATCTTATCATTATAATGCTTTATATTATGAGATTTTCTAGTATTTAAACAGTACTCCTTAGTCAATCTTAAGCACATTATCACAGATTTGTAACTCCTTTTCAAGCATTTGATTAACTCATTAAGTTAAAGCAGGAAAACAAATTACACATCCAAATATACCATTGAAGTTGAATGAAGAAGCCATTGATAAATCCATTCACAATCCATGATATGTACACACGAGAGCAATTGTCTTAATTTTTTTTTAGATTTGTTTCGATATCATTCATTACAAAATAATAGCATGCTTATCTTATACTATACCCGACCTAGAATGATTTCCTAGCTACAACCTTCCAGATACCACAATATAATTTTAACTATACACAACCTAAGCCTTAGGACTCAAAAATCCGACCACAACAATGAGCCGTGAAATCTCCTTTATAGAATAGAAGAGCAACAAGCATCGGGCTCCACTGTTCATTTCAAACTAAATTTCATCCTAACCAAATGAAATTCAAATTCATTTCAAAAACTCCTCATCATCAGAAAAAACTATAATACGAACAAAGGAATCAAAAATGGTTACACCCATGTAACCATCCAAATAGAACAAAAAACACCATGCCACCCACGCACACGTCCACATTAGACCCGAACCACTGAAACAGCATCAAAAGGAAAAAATCACCACCCCAGCAACCCCATCATTTCCCTGCACCATGAGTAACCACGCGGCCCCAATACAGGCGACCGCTCTTGGTTCTTGCTTCAGTATGAAGCGAGGCCATTACCTTACCCTTGCTTGCACCAATACCAGACCCAGCAACATCACACGGTGCCAACACAGAAATTGGAGAAACTGTGAGGACCTCCTCGTCCACTCCCACGAGCTCAATCAGGGCCACGAGGTAATTACGGTAGTCCGAATAGGTTTTAGACCCTTCACCACCAAAGCCCGAAGAGATCTCAACAGGTGACTTGCAACGTCTAGACCTCTTGTCAACCCTTTTAGCAATTGTCCCAGAAGTACCAGGAATAGTTTATTTCTCCTTTCGCCGCAAATTCTTTGCACCCATCCTGGCGCTTCATCGTACTAGGGAAACAAGAACTACTGACTTATCCATCTAATTCGCGAGCTCAAACTCAACAAGAAAATCAATCACCTACAAACAAACAAACTCAAAATGCAATGATACTAATGAGAAAATTAGCGAGCATTTATCAAGCAAGCTGGTGCAGGGAACACTAATTGCTCCAATTTCAGTACGAGCAAGCGAGCAATTAGTGGCTGATGTTGCCACCATAGAATAATTCTGAGCTCATGGAAAATGGCGTATAGCCCATCATGATTATCAGGTGGATACCGTTCGCATGCAAGGAAATCAAGATGAGATCCACTGAAAGACCTACGCCATTAATAAAAATAACTTGCAGAGTGCAAATAATCCTCACATGGGTGAATTGTAATTTTTGAATTTAGACCATCGATGTGAAAACACTTGGCATGTCAAACGACTCAGATCGAGTCAAAGATCGTTGAAGAATCCACATCACCACTTGGGAAAATCAGCTACCAATCACACCCCTCACAGTCACAAACCCGCGGCCGAGCAATGGGCCCTATCTAGCCACCTTGTACCATGGAGCCAAGCAACGTGTCACCAGCTCGCACACCTCATGGAATTTTTGAGAACATTAATCTGATCATGCGAGGCCTGCGAGGGATGGTCGTCATTAATCCCCGTCATTAAACATTTTCTATTGAAATGACATCCACTTGTCACTATTGGCGCATTGGGACAAGCCCTACCCCACCATACTCGACAGATGGTGGCATCTCGCATACCTCGCACCACTTTAGTGACGTTAGCAAGAAACCTTGTGAGGTCTACGAGGAACGGTCCAAATCTGAACCCCGTGATCTAATAGCTCACCAAACTACATATGGAAAAGTTATTTATGACAGTGGGGTCAACTAGGAGAACAGGAAAAGAAAACCTTCAAAGGCACAAATTTTTAGGCCCAAGTCTAAACATAGGGAAAATCCACCCATTTTAGGAAAAATAATATGAACACCCGAATGGAAAGAAAGGACTGATAGGTCAAGTGAAGGGGTTGTAACAGTATGAAAGACAAGGCTCAATCGGATGACATAAGAGACCGGTAACCCCAATAAAAGGTCAATACAAAAATATAACCTAAGGGTTTAATTAGTAAAAATCAATTTTAACATGGGTAACAAAACCCTAAACCCTGAACATTAGACCCCCCATTCACCAAAGATGAACAAACATACCCAAAACCAAGCAAAATTTTCACAATTTTTGAAAGTTCCATTAGTGGCTCTGATTGGGGATGTATGCCCCCATGTGGGCATAGCAAGAACCTAGATCTCTAGGGAGAAGACCCAACATTGAGTCAAATAGGTACCCTGACGAATGCTCCACCATGCTACCATTAGAAGCTTGTTTACATCCAACTTGGTGGCCCTAGGCCCCAAAACAAGGGAAACAAGAATTTACCCCTTTCAAAAACAAAATTCTTTGCTACCTAGAGTAGACCAAATCTGCAAATTTTTCCTCTTAGTGCCCCTATTTTATTTAAGTAATCAGCATGCTCCAAAGCATCATAATGTTTTCTAATATTCCTGTGCATTTGATCAATCAGCATTCCGTATCCAAACAAAAATTGTAACTTATGACCACAATGACACCTTACCTTGGGCTCTCCTGGTCATGTTTCATTGAATGCTCATTGATTTGAACTGAGAAACAGAAACATTCATAATCTATCTGATCTTTGACATCAAAAAATATGGCATCAAAATCAGTTTGCATATCAAACTGAAAAACTCTCACAGAAAACTTTGTGCATGTTGTACAAACCATTGTTGCATAAAATAGAAGATGCATATTTTGGGCAATCCTCACCCTGATGGTTACAATATAAGCCTAATTTCCAACATCCGTGTTCAGATATCCTAGAACACTTCCTGATATTATAAAGGTGGGAAACATAATTTACATCTTTCTCCAAGAAATGTGTGAATACATTCATCTCAGGCCTCTCACAATATATTTCCTCTTGCATCCCGTCATCCAATTCCAAATGAAAAACCTCAAAGGTGGGCTCTAAAAAACCAACTTCAACAAGGGCAATAGAAAAATAGTTTATGTTTTTGAAATAAGTTAAGTTGTTCATTTTGAAATTATTGTTATTTGGGTTGGAAATTGAAAATAAAAAGAAAATGTTTTAAAAAGTCAATTTAGGAAATTTGAAATTCAAAAATTGAAAAATGAGATATTTCCATTTTCTGTTTTGGAAAATTGATGAGGGTGGTTGTAGGAATTTTTAGGGTTTTTTCCTTATGATTGAATTTTGCTTCACAATTTGAATGTTCATGAGTTTTGGAGGAAAAAAACAAAGAAAAAGAGGAAGAGATTGTTAAATTTGTGGGTTTTTGGAGAAAGCTAAAAGAATTTGTGGAGTTGAAAATGGAAACAAGGGCATCAACAGGATCTTCTATCATCTTCAAAAAAAAAATCAGGTTCATGTCTTTTAAATGTTTGGCTTTTGAGATTTTTGAATTTTAAAATATTATGGTTGAAGATCTTGTGGAAAGAGTTTTCAATTATGTTGTTTGAATGCAAATGAAACAAAGTTGGAATTTTGTTCTCCAAATTAGCAAGAAGACCCTCTTTGTAATACCCCTTCGTTTTGTCCTTTTGATCGAACAATGTTATGTTCCATTGTGTTGTACTTCCTATTGGTACCTTGACTATGGTACTCGGTTTCTATTTGATCGCTATCTATAACGCGACGTTAATGTAATCTTTGATGTGATGATATTTTAAGTACGTCTAGATATAAGGAATAGAAATCTAAAACGGTTCTAATAATTCATCTACTAATCAATAATATTTCCATACCATTAACAAAAAACATGTTCAACATCTATCATAGTTTTTAATAATCAAAACATTCACACTACTAGATTACACAAAAAACATAATCTAAAACACAAAAATGAACAATAGTACACAACAAATACCCTAGGAAAACCCTCTTTCTTGAGGGAGAAAAACCCAGCCGCAAATATATCACTTATATATTTAATGAAGGAGCAACAATTGCTTTACAATTAGGCCAAACACTAATTGTTACCCGTTGTATGTGTTAATTTATAAGTGAAAATTTCAGCACAAGCTGAAAACTTTTCACCAGCAATATCAATGACACTTTCATTATAAGCCTCAAAAAAGCTCATCTCAAAAGGTGACAAAAAGTCAACCTCAGCTTCATACAAACAGACAGGAACATCCAATACAATCATCCATGTGTTGGTTACCGTCAGCATTGTTCTTTAGATCACGGTATTGAACACACACCTCATTGTCTTCAAATTCCTCATCATTTACACAACAAACATGTTGCATTGCTAGCACATCTAGAGTATACTCCAAATATTCATCATTTGAAATTTGTCCCCTCACCTGTAAGAAAATGACATCATGAGGCTTTGTATTACCACAAAACTCTGGTAAGGGAATTGTTTCCACTTCATCCTCGGAAAGGCAATCATCACTGCTAAATTCACAATCACTAGCCTGTAACAAAACCTCGGCAACATGTGTATTGTAATAATGACATAGAAGAGTACTTGGTGTCTCATTTAATCCTCCATCACCTTGCTCCTCAAGCTTTAGTATAGTTGTCCAACACTCTTCAAAAGGGCAAGTGTCATCTTCATTTTGTGCATATACACACTTGGTTGATTCTGCAATATCTATACATTTAAGGACTTGGGAAAGGTTACCAGGTTTCAATTCTTTTGCCAAAGCACTCAACCTAGGTTCATAAATTTCACAAAATAAATCAATGCATACAAAATCATCAAGTCTGAAATCTCTAGGAACTTCTATCAAAGCATCCAAAAACCTCAAAAAAAGCTTATATGGTGATTCTCCCTCTTGTCTCTTCATCTCATACAATTCCTGCACAAAAGAGTTTTGATCATCACTACTCAAATCGAGTTGGTTTTCAACTTGGGTTTCATCATTATCTTCATACTGTAATGATGGATATATTATTGTTGCCAAAGCATTCTTATCATAACAAGTGTTCTTTGCAGCCAACTTTGAAATTTTGCTAGTATGAGGTGTGCCAGGGTAACCAACACTTGCAGCTAGATATCCTTTCATCATTGAGTATTTTATGTTGTTCTCAATGTCCAAAGTCATTAGATATCTCTGATATAAGGTTGTAGCTTCCTTATCTCTTAATAAGTAACTCATCTTTTTGTCAGAATAACCAAGATATACAACCAAGCATTCAGCCTCATTTGGTCTTATTTCTTCAGGGATTTCTCTTACAGCTTTTGAAAACCTGAGATTAAAATATGGAACTAGCTCATCTTTTCTTATGTGGATTCCCATAAAACCCTTTCTTACTATGCTTGGGTTTACTCTTTCACCAAATTGTTCAATAAAAACTATCACCAACTAATTCCATGAGTTAATAGAACATGCAGGAAAATATGAGAACCAATCCCCGGCATCATTCTTCAAGGATTGCACAAAAATATTCATAACAACATCCTCATGGCTGACTTCATAATCCTCCATCACATCTATAAAATTTTGCATATGCTTAGAGGTAGATTCTACACTTTGCCCTGTGTATTTAGGCAAATATTTCCTAATCTTCTTAGGAATTAGATTAGGGAAACCCTTAATACCACTGAAAATAAATGGCATATACCTTTGAATTACAAGATCCCTTGAAGGGCTTAGTGAAACTTGTTTCCTTTGCATATTTGTGTTTGACATCTCATAAGGAAACTTTCTTATACCCATTCAATCACTATCAAATTTATACATGGTTATCAAATACATCATTTACTAATTCAACCATGATTCTAAAAATTGACTAAAATACTTATGCCTTGAGCTTTTAGAGGCATAATACAACATAAACATACTTCTCATATCATATTACATATTGCACTATTAGAAGTATAGAAAGACTAACCACTGTTCCTTTCTTAATGCTAGAACATCTAATTAGGAACCATTAATCATCCCTAGTTATGAATACCTCTCATAATCAAAATATTGATTTGTTTAGATTAATGAGAATACCTAGAAATTAAGCAACACTTGTTAACCTTCTCTCCCTACTGTAAATGTTACAGATTTGGGACTTTTCCTTGTATATCAACTGGTTCTTCAGACAGATTTTCCACCTCTTCAACAAAGGACTGAATTTCAAAAGAATATGAAATTCCTTTTCAAAAAACTAATCACATTTTGGGTCTTCATCCACAACAGAGTCACACTCAAATACTCTGAGATCACATTGCTACCAATCTTTTCCAAATCCATAACCTCTTACCATCCAAACTTAAAGTTTAGATCCACCAAACAAATGACTCTAGAAGGCCACCACCTACTTCTGTGGTTTCTCTTTTTTTTTTTAATTCTCAGAAGTTCTCCCCAATGAAATCACCATTCACCAAGTGACTTAGGCAGAAAAACAATTCAATAAAGTTCAACCTTTGGTTACAAGTAATATGTCAAAATTATAATAACTCTATAACAGCATCGTCTACAACCAAAAATTCTGAGTTTTTTCCCCAGTAGGGTCGCCATTTTGTTGGTGTTTTAATTTTTCCACTAAAGCTTTGTAATTCTCTAAGAGGTTGCCAACCTCTATATTCAAAAATTCACAAAGTTATTGGCCAATTGACAAGATTCGGTCAAAGATTGAGATCTCCTACACTTTCGGCTCTGTGAGACCAAGGAGGTTGTTCCTATATGTATTCATAATCATGCTTTATGCCTCAAGAACACTTCTATACACATATGTTCCTATCAATGCAACTAGACAGCATCTACCTGGGTTTTGGCAAACCAAAGAATAAGAACAACTATCTAAAGCTAGGAAAGCAGATTTAATATAAGATGTGTATCTCAAGAGAGATAGAGTTTGATTTTTTAAATGTTCAGATCTTGAACCTTTACATTTAGAGCTACCATCTTGTACTTCTAAAAAGGATCTTGAATGAACTACCTAGTGCCTCATCCAACCAGGCGAGAGTCACATAAAACATAACCCTTCAATATTATTGAACTTATCATTATAATGCTTTATATTATGAGATTTTCCAGTATTTAAAACAATACTCTTTAGTAAATCCTAAGCACATTATCACAGACCTGTAACTCCTTTTAAAACATTTGATTAACTCATTAATTTAAAGCGGGAAAATGAATTACACATCCAAATATACCATTGAAGTTGAATGAAAAAACCATTGATAAATCCATTCACAATCCATGATATGTACACAGGAGAGCAATTTTCTTAATTATTTTTTAGATTTGTTTCGATATCAGTCATTACAAAAGCATAGCATGCTTATCTTATACAATACATGACCTAGAATGATTTCCTAGCTACAACCTTCCAGATACCACAGTATAATTTTAATTGCACACAACCTAAGCCTCAGGACTCAAAAATCTGACCACAGCAATGAGTCGTAAAATCTCCTTTATAGAATAGAAGAGCAACAAGCATCGGGCTCCATTGTTCATTTCAAAATGAATTTCATCCTAACCAAATGAAATTCAGATTCATTTCAAAAACTGATCATCAGAAATAACTATAATACGAACAGAGGAATCAAAAACGGTTACACCCCTTGTAACCAGCCGAATAGAACAAAAAACACCGCGCCACCCATGTGCACGTCCACATCAAACCCAAACCGCTTAAACAACATCAAAAGGAAAAAAGTGCCACCCCAGCAACCCCATCATTTCCCTGCACCATGAGTAACCATGCGGCCTTGATACAGGCAACCACTCCTGATTCTCACTTCAGTATGAAGCGAGACCATTACCTTACCATTGCTTGCACCAATACCAGACCCAACAACATCACACGGTGCCACCGTAGCAATTGGAGAAATTGTGAGGACCTCCTCGTCCACTCCCACGAGCTCAGTCAAGGCCATAAGGTAACTATGATAGTCCGAATTGGTTTCAGACCCTTCACCACGAAAGCTCGAAGAGATCTCAATAGGTGACTTGCAACATCCAGACCTCTTGTCAACCTTTTCAGCAACTGTCCCAAAAGTACCAGGAACAGTTTGTTTCTACTTCCGCTACAAATTCTTTGCACCCATCTTGGCGCTTCGTTGTATTGAGTAAACATGAGTTACTGACTTATCCATCCAATTTGCGATCTCAAACTCAACAAGAAAATCAATCACTTGCAAACAAACAAACTCAAAATGCAATGATACTAATGAGAAAATTAGCGAGCATTTATCGAACAAGCTGATGCAGGGAACATTAATTGCTCCAAGAAAGTGATTAGTGGTTGATGTTGCCACCACAAAATAATTATGAGCTCATGGAAAATAACGTACAGCCCATCATGATTATCAAGTGGATATCGCTTGCACACAAGGAAATCAAGATGAGATCCACTGAAAGACATGCGCCATTAATGAAAATAACTTGTAGAGCGCTAATAATCCTCACATGGGTGAATTGTAATTTTTGAATTTAGACCGTCGATGTAAAAAAACCCGGCATGTCGGATGACTCAGATCGAATCAAAGATCGTTGAAGAATCAACATCACCACTTGGGAAACTCAGCAGCCAATTGTAGACACATAAAAATGACCTAGACCCACAGGCTCTTCTTCTAACCCTAATTAGGACATTTTAATTATGTCCCTAACTCACTTCCGATTATTAATTAGATAATTCTTAATTATTTAATTAATTCATGTCCCTGTTTATTCTTCTTGATTATTAAATAAATAAATTTTATTTATTTATCTAATGTGTCACTAATTGTCTAAAGTCCTCTTATAATTAAATAAATTTCTTAATTTATTTATTTAATTATGTCACTAATTAAGTCCTTTTCTTCATAAAATTAAATAAATTTTTATTTATTTAATCCACCTTCCACTATAATTAAATAATTATATTTAATTATCTAATTATTCATTAACATCTTCTCTCCTAAATTTGGTTCATTTTCCTAAATTTTAAATTAAATATTATTTAAAAGGTTCTATTTGTCACATTCCTCTAATAATTAAATAAAATCTCTATTATTTAATATTCCACCTAAATTAAATAACCTTTTATTATTTAATTTCTTCTAAATCTTATTTATTTAAAATAAGTCCCAACACCCAAATTAAACAATTTTATTATTAATTCCCCCTCTTTTATTGTGCTCATTTTAAATAAATTTATTTATTTAAAATAAGTCTCATTTAAATTCCCTCCTTTAGTAAATAATTTAATTTAAATTATTTACTGTCACATGACCCCACACTTTTTGAATTAAAATAGTTTTTAATTCGAAAAGTCAATATCTCCTCTTAAATCAAATAATTTTAAATTATTATTTGATTCCCCAATTACTCCATTTTCCGTGTCTGAAATCTTTTGTCACATGTTTTGTCAACCATTGATTTGATTTTCTAAAAATCAATCTTGACCCTTTATTTTGAATCTGACCTAATGTTGCCCTAACCCTAATTATGGGTTGCTTTATTAAATCTTGTCTATTGATTCTAGGGCATTTACTAACTTTCAATCTTGGCCATTCACACAAAATTGCATCTTCTATAAAAGAGCAATTTTGGTCTCATTTTGATCATCTTGCATTGTCATATTTTAGAAATTTCTTATCTCTTGCATTTTAGATAATCTTGCATTTTCATATTTGATCATCTCACTTAAGAATTATTATCATCTTGCATTTTCATACTTTTAGCATTGTTAGTTTCATTTGGCATAGCATATTTTTAGATTTCATTTGACATAGCTTAGACATTTTAGATGCTTACTAGTTGCAGTAGGGCATAGTATTGCATTTAGGTTATTCAAATCCTTCAATATTTGCTTAGGGCTTGTCATTTCTATTGGCTTGTTCTTCACAAATTTGAGGGCAAACAATTTATTTCAACAAATTAAGGTGGTGTAATGGAGGTTAGTCATGGAGGATGAAGACAATCTATAAGATTGTTCATCTATTCCTTTGCACTCCATTACCTACTTTGGGTTTTTATGTTCTGCATATTACATTGCTAAACCATAGAAATTTTCCATTGTTACACCAATCACACCCCATAGCCATAAACCCGCGACCGAGCAGTGGGCCCCATCCAGCCACCTTGTACCGCTGAGCCAAGCAACGTGTCACCAACTCGCACACCTCGCGGCATTTTCAAGAACATTAATTTGATCATGTGAGGCCTGCGAGGGACATTCATCATTAATCCCCGTCATTAAACATTCATCATTGAAATGACATCCACTTGTCACTATTGGCGCATCAAGATAGGCCCTACCCCACCGTACTCGACAGATGGCAGCATCTTGCATACCTCGCTCCACTCTAGTGATGTCAGCAAGAAACCTTGCGAGGTCTGCGAGGAACGGTCCAAATCTGAACCCCATGATCCGACGGCCCACCAAACTGCATATGGAAAAGTTATTTATAATAGTGAGGCTGACTAGGAGAACGGGAAAAGAAAACCCTTAGAGGCACAATTTTTTAGGCCGAAGTCTAAACATACAGAAAATCCACCTGTTTTAAGCAAAGTAATATTAACACTCGAATGGAAAGAAAGGACCGATAGGTCGGGTGAAAGGGGTCGATAACAGCACGAAAGACAAGGCTCAGTCAGATGACATAAGAGACCGGTAACCCCAATAACAGGTCAATACAAAAATATAACGTAAGGGTTTAATTAGTAAAAATCAATTTTAACATAGGTAACAAAACCCTAAACCCTAAACATTAGACCCTCCATTCACCAAAGATGAACAAACATGCCCAAAACCAAGCAAAATTTTGATAAATTTTAAAAATATCATCATGCTAAGTGTCAATAGTTGTCAATTATGAAGAAGTTGTCTCATCAATCATATCACTAAATTAGTTTTATTGATACAGGACTTCCTTCCAACAGTTGGAGGAATTGTTGTATGCTTACAATATCATGTATGTATCTATTCACTGTGATAGTGTTGGTTTGGAGGCCTGTACCGGAATATTTTAGCCCTATATTTATCAGGTTCATTGTTTCTCAGGTTCTCCCTTCTAAAGACATTGTAGACTCTATGATTTGAAGGGAGAGTATGCCTACACTTGTTCTATCATATGCTAGTGTTTCTGGAGGATATGTTTACCTACAAAAAGTTTGAAGTGACAGAAGATTCTTTGTGTTTGTATGTCATCTAGTTGAAGTTCAAGGCGTGTATGGTAATGGCTAGTAGCATGTGGAATTCAAATCTTGTGTGTGGTGTTAAGATAGGACCTAATTAAGGTTCTTGTGGTAATGCACGGCATCATGTTCTCTTGAGATCAAGAAATTCGATTTTGGACTGACATGTTACACGTTTCATGTAAATTGAATTTAGGTCCACCTATTGTCATCCTGGTTGTTTGTGGATCCCTGGACGACATAGAAGAGTGTTAATGTAATGCCATGTATATATATTTCAAATGTTCAGATGCATTTTGTATGTCATTTCAAGTAGAATTACACCAATATGAAGAAAATTTGGTTATAGGTGCAAACTGAAGAGAATGTGGTGAAGAGCTACATTTCAATGTGTGGGTCAGTACCAAGAGATCACATGTAGTGAGGAAGAGTGTCGGTTGTAGCTTTGGCTTGAGTTTCAAATCCATAGAAGATCCACAAAGCTTTATCTCCATATTTCAATAGGACTAGTGTCTACCTATTGTTTTGATTCATCAAGGGATTGGTGTCTCCAATAGGTTGGTTTTTACAAGTACATTAGGAGATTGGTATCTCCAATAGTTCGGTGCCTACTTCAATGTGTAAAATTCACTTGTAAATATTGTGAAGCTAGATTTGGATAGTAGATCCAAGCAACTATTCTCACCATAGTTTTTCCCATCTTGGGTTTCCATGTATATCTAGTGTTCTCTTGTGTGCTTTATGTTTTATGTTTTAATTGCTTATGTTGTAAATAGGAGAAAAGATTCAAATTGCATGATCTGAAATTTTGTATTGAACTTGAAAATTTAGAATTGATTAGATCTATTGATTTGCCCCCGCCCCCGCGCCCGCCCCCACACCCGCGATTATATGCCCTTCAAAACTATATATTTTGAGGAAATTTTGAAGCAACCATTATAATTTGTATCAGCCGAAGCACTTTCAGCATTCACATAGCCTATGGAAGAATTGAGTGCAGAATTAGTGAAAGCCCTATCTATCGTACCTCAAGGAGTTGATAACGCGAGAACTTACAAGAAGTTCGAGGTATGAGTCTCACCCAAAATCCCTAATGTCAATTAAAATTACCTCAAACCCATCGACAGGAGAATTCTTCTTCATCTATTTAGCATTGTTCAAAGCGACACTAGAACCTTCGTCACCCTTTTTGGAAGAAAATAAACGTCCATCATGAGATGAAGTGTCCTCCAAACTCGTTGTCTCAAACCCATCGTCCTCCGGACCTCCATCATATAACTTAGATATAGCCCCAAGGATATCTGATGGCCAAGAATAGGATTTGAAGCCTTATCATCGTGAGAAGAAGGTCGATCAAAGGAACAGGAGATCGTGCCCTAGAATTTGTAGAGGAAGAATGAGCCATGGTAGGAGAACCATACCACACAAAAATAACCCTTCCATCCCAATTCCCTCCATTGAGTCCCTTAATATCCTTATGTACCTACTCTGCGTTTTATATTGAACAAAGTGAAAATTCAAATCAGTACTGGCTTCAAATAACAAATATTTTTGAATGATATTAGATTTATATTTTTTTCATCAATATTTTGAATCATATTTCTTGATTTATCATCAGAAAAATTAAATAACCCTTCCATCCCAATTCCCTCCATTGAGTCCCTTAATATCCTTATGTACCTACTCTGCGTTTTATATTGAACAAAGTGAAAATTCAAATCAGTACTGGCTTCAAATAACAAATATTTTTGAATGATATTAGATTTATATTTTTTTCATCAATATTTTGAATCATATTTCTTGATTTATCATCAGAATAATTTTTCAATTGTGTAAAAAAGACCTTTTTTTAATACAAAATTTCAAAGATAGCTCTGAATTGCATGAAACTAGAAGAGAAACAGCCAAGAAATTAAGAAACTCCTATTTTGAAATAAAATCGTGTGTGAAAGTGAAATGGGAAAAATCGTTGGGTTTCATGAAATCGTCATTTTTAACATTCACCAAATTGTTGCAGTTACAATGCGATTACCATAATAAACGATAATTTTATGCAACAAATGGACTAAATACCATGGAGAACGGAAGAATATTGCGGCAAACTCTGATTAGTACGATGAAAATGCTAAGGCAGAAAAATACAAGTTTTTAAACTAAACAGGTGGTGTAGAAAAGTATGATAGACAAAATGGAAGACATATAGAGGATCCTGAAAGGTCAGCAAACAAGGCCCATTCCTTCTATGTTTATTACATCATATTGGCTCATTTGGGATTCATGACGTCAATAGACATGCCATGTTGGCTCATTCCATTTTAGACTCTTACAATCTCTTTATGTCATGTGGAGCTCCTCTTAGGCAATCGTGTGCTTTGAAAGTTATTTTCTTCGTTGCAGTGTTTTTGTGTTAAAAGGATGGTGATGTTATGGTCTTCTGAAAATGTTTGAGACCCATTCTATAGGGAGCAATATGTGACAGATGACTAGGTAGTAATTTCAATTGCTCTCATGTTGAGACTCTTAAACTGATCAAATTTGTTTTTGGGCCCTGAAGTTTTGGAGAATTTGGACATCTTTAACTACATAGCATCGATTACTTATGACTTGATGTAGAAAGTGGAGGCCTTGATGCAGTCCAAATCAGTCAAAGATTGATCGTTTCATGTTCTGCTCTTGGACTTTGCAGCTCCCCCATCTTCTCCTTAGGCCAAGGTTTTGGCAATTGCAAAGGGTGGTTTGGATTCTCAATCGAATGCTTTGCAAGGTGATCTCAGCTTTCTCATGAAGGAATTGTCAATTTTCAATCATTAGGAGATGTTTGATTTCTGCATACATACTTGCCTATGGTTGTTAAGATCCTGGTTGTCTCGCACAAGCAATGAAAGCTAGAGATCTCCAATTTGTTTTTCATGTTTGTTCTAGCTGAGAAGTTTTGTATCATGGTGCTAAAAGGCTTCAGATTATTCCAAGGTTTCAATTCAGGTATCTCGATGACTACAAGACCAAACCTCAATTTGGGATGGGAAGCAATGTATGTGGGTACATAGGGGGATGGTGGCTCTATGTGTGGAGATAGGAAAGATTGTGCTTCGTGTGGCATTGTATCGTGTTAAGATTTGTTATCATTTTAATGATGGATCAAGTAGTGTGATCTAAATCATTCATACAAACACACTTAAACAATTGATTTTAAAAATTTATAAGGTCAAAGTTTATGACATTTATTTTTATTTTTGCTGAATGATATATCTTTTACAATTTCATTTTTTAATTATAGAAATGGTGACACAAATCTCTCTAACTTCTCATCTGAAGTGATTTTTCAATTCAACTTGTACTTGACCATTTTCAATCAGTTAATATATCCTACCCTCTACATTATGAACAAGAGCACTAATATATGTTGATTTTTTGTAGATCGAAAGGTGGAGTGTGGAGTTGTTTTAAAGCAAATCGAATTGGATACGCTTTAAAGCAACTCGAGTTGGATATGCTTTAAAGCAACTCGAGTTGGATTTTCAGCAACAATAGATTTTTTTTTCATTAATAGAATGTTTTGAGATAAGATCAAGAATGATTTTATGTGTGATTTAAAACTGAGTAATGTAAGGAAAGTTTTTTTTCTTGCACATTGATTTAAAACAGCTGAAGCTATATATGTAAGATTGTCGTAGCAAATCTGTATTGAATTTTCGAAAAGAAATTTTTTCCCCACACTTGGTTTTTGTGTATATTTGTGTTATTGTCTATTTATGATTGGCTTCTTGTTATTTTTGCTTCCACTATTATTAGCTATTAATTAACCCAATTGTATTCATTGTTATAAATCAGATTTCTTTTATGTGATTTATTGTGCAATTAATTTGTTGTTGGGTTATAAGAACTCTACATTATGAACAAGAGCCCTAATATAACCCCACTCATTCAAAATACACAACAAAAAATGTACTATTATGTAATTATATAAGAAAATATTATAATAATAAAAGCACATCTTAAACAAAAATAATAATAAATTATTAAAATAAATTACCATATAAAAATATTAAATATTACAGATAAATGTAAAATAAATTTAAATAAAATTACAAAATTAAACAAGTTAAATGTTTTATATCATATGATAAATAAAATAATATAGTAAAAATAAATCACTACTATTTGAAATATATATCCATAAATATCAAATATTACAAATAAATATTAACTAGATTTAAATTGTAAAAATATGTTAATAAATTACACATAAGGCAAATTTTAATAAAAATTAATATAAAATTTAAATAGGTCCCCCCTAACCCCAACTGGCTTGAACTCAAGTTTGATGGTTATGTGGAAGCTAACCCGAGTCGGGCGGGTGGTGCTATTATCCTAAGGGATCATAGGGGCTCGATGATCTTTGCTTATGTTGTCAACTTGAACATCCGGTCATCAAACTTCGTTGAGGTGGTTGTTGCTTACCATGGCATCCAGTTGACTAAACAAAACGGATTAACTAAAGTGCTAATTGAAGGTGGCTCTAAAAATGCAATTATGATGTTGCATGGGGAAGCCACTCCCAATTGGTCTCTCTAAGATCTCATTGAGGATTCTCATCATGATATGATGAGCTTTGAGCAAAGTAGACTAAAGCATGTTGTCCAAACTATTGAAGTTTGGAATGATATAAATCTACTCTCATAACATGTAAGAACCTCGATCATTAATGAAGCATAATTTATCTTCACCTCCAATGTCAGACATATATATGGAAATATCCTAAGTGTGTAAGGCTCACACGTACACCCCCAATTGCTTAGGGTGTTATGTAATCTTCCCCCTCAATTAATTATGGTAAGTTCATTTTTCATCTTGCCTCTTCTATGTGGGATAGAAGTTTCTAGAATATTCATTTCATGTCTCATTGCTATTTCGTCACTACTAATTGTCTGACTGCCATGGGTGGTGACCTAGTCCAAGAGGAGCCCAATAATTGTGAGAGTCTGGAGAATGACCAAAAAGTGTGGTCTATTCTCTAGAAGGGTAATCTGGCCCCCTACATTGAGTGTATGAAAGGCCATGACCTCACCCTTTCGGTTGAGTTCGATAATTCTTAGAAGGATGGGTCAAGGGACTCTCCTTTACTGTTATTGTTGAGTTTATCTCGGCTACTACTAGCCTTCCCCTTGAAGGTGCCAATTTCCCAAAAAAACCTAAGCGGAACTACCAAAAAGACATGGAAGATTTCTTGAAGAGGGGTGAAAATATTAATTGTCTGCAAAATGGGGTTAATAGAGAGCACCTCACAGGGGTTTGGAAGAAAAATTTTGAAGTGCTTATGAGGTATGTCACTCTAGAAGGTTGTTACAAAAGGTTCCATTATCAACTTTTTTCTATGTTAATCATTTTAGGCATAATGTAAAGATGAATTTCACCTTCAAGATTCATTCATCGTTGGAGCAATCTGTGAAAGTTGTGCTTAACAATGGTTAGTCCTTGCCTCACCACCAAGGCTTACTTTACCGTCTCTACTAGTATAACCTAGCCCTCACCCCACCCTTCTCCTCACTCCTGTGCATAACTAACCCTTCTCTCATCCAAGTGGGTATGAATTCGAGCAACATTGTTGAATTGATTGGCACTCCTTCCTCTATTGCTAAACCCCTTTCCTCTTAATGAGGGAAGCCTAGTCCAACCCCTCATGCTCCTCAAAAGGAAAATCCCTAGTTGTTAATTCCCCTGCTTCCTCAAGTAAGAAAAAAGTTTCCTTTGTGGACCCCCCCTCAAATCTATATCTCGGATGATGATTTCAGGTCTACTTGGTCCCCTCCCTCGATGTCTCCCCCGAGGCCTCCCCTATCAACTCTCTTCTCTCCTACAAAATTTATGTTAGCCCCCCTCCCTCTCCTTGGAAGGAGTTGCCTTTTCAGGACACAACTAAAGACCCCTCGGCCCAAAACCCCCCTCTTGCAAGAATTGTGTTTCTTTCTATGACAAAGTCAACAACCTATGCAAGGCTACCAATATCTAGAATGACATTCTAAAATGGTAGTTTTCCCAACTATTTATAGCCAAAAAAAGATTCAAACTCTGGAGTTTATTAATCTGAAAAAAATCCTGGAGAGGCAACAAATGAGGAGCACTGGGAAATGATGAAAGGTATTGCTGCTACTTTTGACAATTAGGTCAAGTTGGAGAAGGATTTTGAGGGCATAAAGGAGGCGATCGGGTTGGATGAGGATCATAAGAATTTGGAAAAGTTGGCTACCAACCTTGAAGGCAACCACACACAAAAATTATTTAATCTATAGGAAATCATTGAATATACCAAAGAGACTATTAAGAACACGAGGGTGACCATTCAAGTTTTTCAACAAGAGTTAAAGAACAGTCGTGCTAAGCATGCAAGGGAAGAAGCCTCTGTCGCTTCCAGTTCAAGCTCCGACAACAAAACAAATTCCAAAGAGAATTCCCATTTTGCCACCTTGGAGAAAACTATTAAAAATAGTCCCAATGATTTGTCCTTCGAGGACAAGCTGGAGTTCTTAATCAAGGAGTGACAGGCCATCAAAGGCCTTCACCTCATGGGCAACCAGTATTGGTCTTCTCTAGTTGTTGGTCTTAGGTTAGTCCCTTCTGTTTATTTGTTAGTTGTTGGTTTTTTGTTTAGGTTTTTTTGTTTTTCTAATGGCCCACTCCTTTTGAGACTCCTCCCTTTTGCCTCTATTGGATTGTAATAGGTTTGGGCCCTTCCCACTTTATCTAATCAAAGTATAAAATTTAAATAAATTAGTTTTTTTCATATTTAATTTTATAAACTAATTTATTAAATATAAAAACTCTGCAATGTCTTCTCCCTACATGATTTCACACATACTTTGGTGTAGTCTAATCTACAGCCTTCTAGTTTTTATTCTCTAAAGTGTTGGAAAAGGTGTCTTAACCTTGAACCCCAATGTTTGTATTTATTAATTATTTGTGCTTATTTATTATTTTGTTCTCACATAAGAAAGAGAGCATCCCACTTTAAGGTGAAAAAAGTGGGATGCACTCTTCCATGTGTTGGATATTTTGTAATGTGTGTTAATAGGTTGTAAGAGCATCTAATGTCATCATGATGTGTAAGTACATCTTATGACAATGTAAAATGAGAGTTATTTAGGATAGATTTTATGATGCATAATATCATGTAAGGCAATGGTTACTTTGGAATCTTAAAAAACATTATGACAGCCTACAATACATATGTCAAAATGGACTATCCAAATTGAAGAGTTACATATGATGGATTCTATAACAAGTTATGACAACTGTAAGAGCATATTATCTTTTAGACTGGAAGACCATGACCAAGTTGGGCATTGGAATTTGGACCAAAAATGGCACCACTTTTGGGTCATAGTTTTGGCATATGGTTTTGGAAAGCTACACTTGTCTTGTGGTTTCATATTTACCTATTTATTAATGCTAGAGATGGAGATTTCATAATGAATTTCACAAGAACCATTATGTTGTCAAAATTGCTTTAAATATATATGGCAGTGATACTCTTGTCAAGGCTTAGACTCGACTAGTGTATTGTAACCATATTGATTACTAGACAACATTGAATCGCTTTAGAGTAGACTCCCAAAAGAATTATCCCCACATAAAGCATGTCTTGTGGTATAATTGGTTGTGTTGGTCTCCTTATAACTATGTGGTCAAATTTATTCTCCTCATAGATTAGTGTAAGAAGTGTATTTCACAACTCTACTTCCTTTCATAAAGGTCACAAGCATACCTATAATAATGGAATCACTCACTCTAGACTTATGGCTTCATTTCATGACAAGCACTAAATTGTTGGTAAATCTTCTACTTAAGCATTGTGCCCAAATGGTGAACTTTTGTTATGTGGATGTTCTTTCACTTCTTTATCTAGGCACATTTGGTTTCCAATAGGTTGCTTCTGCTAGATTTCTTTCAAAAGAAGTTGTTGCTTCCCATTAATAATTTTGTGATGCTCTATGTGATGATAATTGAAATTTTATTTTGAAAAATTATAATTACAAAAGAAATGATCATATTGTAGATGATTTTGATATTCGAGTCCTTCCCCTTTAGGTCTAGAGTTTACATCAAAAGGGTTGTAAATCTCAAACCTACAAGAGAGGTTGGAAAATTTTGAACAAGCTTTTGAATTAGTTGTCAAATAAGGGTGCTAGATCATGGGTGTCAAATTTGGATTGTGTGAATACCCATTTTTGTTGTTGCTATTATTTTGAGTATGGACATTTGGCTTCTTAGTGCCTGAACGAGTTCTAATCCTCCTTATAATTTCAATAGGAAGAAAAAAATCTCCTATATAATGGAAAAGGTTGATTCTCATCATCTTACAATTTTCCAAAGTCTAGAGAATGAAGATATTGAAGTTATAAAGTAGGATATTGATCCCTCTAAGGTTCTAATGGCATATTCTTGTAAGGAGAGAGGGTGAGAATTTTTCTTAGAAATTGGTGTTTATACTTTAAGGGAAGATTATGACGAAGTTCCATCTTAATTTGTGATGAAATATTCTTCCAAATCTACATCAATAAATGCAAAGAATTCCTTGTAATAGAGGATTCAAAGGTTGGTTCTATTTGAGATGTTCTTTTGCAAGCCACGCACTCCCTTACACAAGAATAGATATGGGTGAAAAAGGGGAATGAGTGTTGGGGAAAACCAGTTATTAAATGATTCTTCAATCTCCAAGAATATTCAAAAGAATTCTTTGGGGCATGACAGATCTTGAGGCAGCCTAATTTTTTCTAGCAAATATCTAAATGAACCATATAATTTTTTTTAAATATAGTATGCCTTTGTGAAAGAATTAAAAACAATAATAAATATTATAAATCCTCACTTACCCTAAACTAAGATTCTACATTATTCAATAATGTAATGTTGAAATTTGAATATCCATTGTCATTTATCATTTAGTTTTGTGTCTATTTTGGGGAGAGTGCTTTCACATTTCATGTATTGACAAATAGAGCAATTTTGTGGAAAGTCAAGTCCACTCACCTATTCACTTATGTGCATTACAGTACACTTATTCCTTACTTCATCTATATGTACACATATTTTGATACATTCATCTTATATGCACAATAATCACACCTATCTATGCACACATTTTTATCCACCCTAATATAACCTTTTCTAAGCCTTAGGTTCTTTTTGCAATTTTACACTTGACCCTCTCAATTTCAAATTTCAAATTCAAGTTCTTTTTTTAATAAAAGGTAAAGAGTGGGGTTTTGAAAGGGCCCCAACCATTTACAAACCAAAAAAGTAAGAATAAAAAAAAAAATCAGTTGTGCAACAATACAACAGCAACCCCACTACAACAAAGTTACATCAGAAACAACACCATATGACAATAGACAACCAAAACCATAGCCAACAATACAAAGAGGAACTAAAAGAAGACTAGTGATCAAAGACCGTTCAAAGCTATTGTTGCCTCCTATTCATCCTACATGGCTTGTAGATGGGAGCTTAATACTTCATCATTGAAAGGATCCACAACTTTAGCCTTTCCACCCCTGGTTCAAGCACTTTGACCCATGAGATTCTACCTTGAGTTTTTTTAACCTTGTCATGGAGAGCTTTAATGTTGCTTAGGGAGTTGGTGATCATGGCTTTCCTGAAATTGGTGATTTTTTGTATGTTTCCCTTGATCTCCACAATGACAACTTCCAATATTTTGATCCCATTGGTGAACTCCTAACTATTCATTTTCCACTGAGGGAAAAACTAAACACAAATTTGCACAATTTACACTTTAAAGGTTAGTATTTTGGTTGGTTAATTTTCACATCCAAGTACCATTCACAAATCATCTTATATAGGAGCAATTTTGCACCCCTTAGGCAAATTCCCTTTTTACCCTTCCTCACTTTAGAAAACCAAATTTGAAGGCGAAATTCCACATAAGCCCGTTGCCTTCATTCCACTTGGCGCCTGTTTTGTGTGTCGGCAAAGGAATAACTGTCTGGCACGCCCATGCGGCGCGCAGACGTCTGTGCAAAATACAAACATCCCTAGTAGATTCTCGCAGCTAGAGCCTGCAGAGGCGTTACACTTCTCATTGGAAGTTGATTTGTAACGCCCCCTTCAGCTGACCCACCCGAATATAGCCGTTTTCTTCACTCTCTCCTTCAAATCCACTATTCCTTCATTCATTTCAAGGCTAGACGATCTCTCTTGGCAATTCACAAGCTCTAAGCATTCACTTCAAGCATTCAAGCAGCACTTTTGCACTCCATAGCAGCAACTACATCACTCCATCAACTCAGTAGAGCAAGTGTGAAACAACACCATTGCAGCAGAGGCTTGAGTCCTCTCATTTTCTCCCCCATTAGCCTTGAGTGCTCTTGATGGAGGTGGTAAGATTTCTACTCCTCTCCTCTATTGGTTGAGTAAGCACATTTTTTGTTTTGTAGTGTTTTAGTGTTCTTTGATTCATTCCTTTCTTTATCATACTATTTCTCTATCATTGCAAACTTGGGTATTCGTGGAGGTAGAAACTCCAAACGGAAAACTTGGGTATTCGTGGAGGTAGAAACTCCAAAACGGGGGTCTAACTGAGGCAGACCCCTATACAGGCCCCCAACAATTTTCATATTCATTGTGTGTAGGTGGGCGTACTTCTTGGAGCTAGCTGGAGAACAAGCTTTTCTGTGAGATCATTCTTGTCACTCTAGCATTAATCTACTTGCTTTATCATATTCGTTTATACGTTTCTTATTTCGTAGTGCTATTTTGTTCCCCTAAAAACCATTAGCTAGGTCGTTAGTTCATCTCCTAGTGTTCGACCTTGTCTTTTTGGTTTTCTAGTCATACAGACACCAGTGCACCTGAGAGACGCTAGCACGTCACGTTGTCATCCCAGAACTGCGCTTTCGTCCTTGAGCACAGAGCTATCTGAGACATAGTGTTGAATTTGAAAGCCGACTCGCCTAGCCCCCTTCCCAGTCTCGGGTCTATAGAGTGATCGAAGGACCTTATAGTCCTCATCATTCTTATCTCGCATTTCCTAACTATCCCTTAAGTTGAGGTAAGTTAGGGTAGCCTTCTACTCTCGGCCCTCCATGACCTGGGGCCTTGACGTGGTTTGTCCCCCTCATACATTTTTGGTGAACCCGGAGTGAACCAACGTCTACTCATTTGATGGTGTTCGATTTTTTCCCCTTGTACCCTTTGATCATTGTACCATTGCATGTTGTGAAGGTTTATGAGCATCACAACCCAGTCTGCGACCTCTAGGTATATTGTTAGAAGAAGTCTACGACACCTTCCGATGGAGAAAACGAAGGTCACTTCTAATTTCTCTACAAGTCTTTTCTCTGGTTCTGCGGTTAGCCTTTCTACTCAGGAGCAGGTGTCACGGGGCAAGTCAAGATTTTTTTATGAGACTAACCATGTCCCTACTCCTCCTGCATCTCCCACATCATCATCCATAAACGAGCGTGAAGTTGTCCATTTCCCATCTAATTATGTTGCTAGTCTTAGCAAAGGGTTGGGTGCTTTGGAGAATCACCTAGAGAAAAACCCGAAGCTAGCTAGGGCCGCTAAGGTTACCAACGAAATAAAAATATATGGTAGGAAAAGACCGAACAGGAGTAGAACTCCTGGCTAGTCTCACTAGTCTGGTCAAAGCGTGCGCCCCTTCGAACCATAGTAACATGATACGAGGTGGTCCCTTAGAGGAACATGAGAGACAGTTAGGAGTGTTGATGCCTCCCACATCCGCGTATATGGTCGACACGGTCCCTTCAATCAATATATCCGCTACTTCTGAAAGTTCTAAAACTGTCAAAGTAAACAAGACCCCTCTGGGTTTTCACTTCACCCCTCTTGTCACCTCCAGCAGTGGAGGATTTGGTGAGATAATCGGTAGAGGCTTTGGTGGTGGTAGCTTTGGTGGCAGAGGTGGCACTGGCAGAAGTGGTTCTGGTGGAGGTCATGGTAGCAACTTTGGAAGTGGCGGTGGCTCCGGAGAAAGTCATGGTGGCGGCTTTGGAAGTGGCGGTGGCTCCGACGAAGGTCACGCTAGTGGTGGTGGCACTAGTGGTGGCTCTAGTGGCAGTTCCACTAGTCCTATATCTTCTAACGACCTGATTCTGAACACCCTTCTTCAAAATATGGGGAAGATGCAGAACCAGCTAGCAAACCTTTCCCAAGCTTCTGCCTAGCCTATCTTCCAACCCTTCTTCTGACATAGCCCATTGTCAGTGGAGATCCTAAACACTCCTTTCCTACAAGGGATGGAAATTCCTAAATTCAAGAAATACGGCAGCAAAGGGGACCCAAAAACGCATGTGTCTACTTTTAATGCCTTGTGTACAGACTTCTTCCATCACGACGTGTTGATGGCAAAAATATTTCCCAAATCTCTCAAGGACACAAAACTCGAATGGTATTGTTCCTTGCCTGACAATTTCATCTTCGTGTTTGATCAACTTGTGAACCATTTTCTACGACAATTCCAACCCAACATTAGACCTAAGATAACCTTCTCTGACCTTGTCCAGTATAAACAAGGAGATAATGAGAAGATTACCGATTTTATAGCGCGATATCAAGCACTTTTTTCACAAATTTCATACCAGTTACATGATTTTCATGTGCAGAAGGTGTTCATAGGGAACTTACAAAGGCCTTGGCAAGAAAAGTTTGCCCTTATGAAATACCCTTCTTTTGCGCATTTTTGTGCAACCCTACGAGAGTATCAAGAAAACAATGGTTCAATTTGGGGGACCTTCCTCGCACTCTTGTCCTGAAGGGAAGTCCATTGTGTCGATCTCTGGAAAATGAAAATTCGTCGTGAATGTAGTAGCCAATGTGGGTGACAACAGCCTCAGATGCAACCGAAAGTTCACAAAGTTATCAGAATCTTATTCCTCCATCTTGCAAAATTTGTTGAAGGATAAGATCATTAACTTGCCAAGCCCTAAACCCGTTAGGGAACCTTACCCTAGCTGGTATGAAGTGAATACCTATTGTCAATACCATCGAGTTAACGGACATGATACCGAACGTTGCATGTGCCTGCGTCATGAGATATAGGATCGCATTGAGGACAGTACTATTCGTCTCAATGGAAGCAAACAAAATACGAACAAATCAATGGCGAAAGCTAATAGTGAATTGCAAATATACAAAGACTCGTTTCCGTCACATTCTGCTAACATGATTATTGATCCCTCTGATTATGTTACTCAGCCTGAAGCATATGTTAACATGGTTATTGTTACTCCCCCTCGTCTTGCGACTGGTTCGCCGGATATAATATTCAGTTCGCAAGATGTACCGACAAACGACAAACCTTCTCCACTTTACATTCTCGCTCACCTCAATAAACATTATGACAGGGGTCTTAATCGACCCCGCGAATAGAGTGAATGTCATCACTGAGGAGACTCTATTGTTGAACTCCTTGCAAAGGGAAGAATATGAAAAAACAAAATCCATCATTTGTACGAATGATGGCCTTGCTCTCAAACCATATGGATCGATAACTCTGCCTATCTTGGTTGGACCTAGGAACGTAGACACATTTTTCGATGTTATTCCTGAGTCGGACCTATTCATGGTGAAGCTAGGTATACCATGGCTAGCTTGCATGAATGGGATTGCCTTTGTAATTCATAAATGTTTAAAGTTTTCCTATGAAGGCATTGTGCATGTAGTGCATGACACTGGATAGCAACCCGTGGTGTCTTGTGGGGGATATTCACTGGATCACTTTTGGCCTACCCCAGTTGGTCTGCTTCCTCCGAGAACAGACCTACTTTACAAGAACTACGTAAAGTATAAAACTACTTTACAAAAACTACGTAAACTATAAAATTAGGGGCAAGAGACAGCCAAAACTGACCCTTCACGTAGCAGAGCAGCCAACTGCCTCCTCTTCCCGAAAGGAAAGGAGAAGTGTGCTCCTTCTCGGGCAGCCTCATCCACCCCCCTCTCTTGGAAGGAGTATTGGATGAGTACGTCTGGTCTTTATCCATTGAGTCTGATGGTGTTTGCTTCTCGTAGACCGGAGATCAGGATATCGGATCTCCCTACCAAGCCTCCTAGACCTTGGAACTACTTGTACGACAGGCAGAAAGCCCCTGTAATGTCCCTTACCCAAACTTGCCCTAAAATCTATTTGTCTGCCATAGAATTTGCCTGTTGATTAGGTTTAGGGTTTCTTCTTTCCAAAAGAATGTCCTTTTAATACAATAACCCTAGATTGGAATCTGTATTCATCACATTAACAACATACTTGTTAGCATTAATATATAGACATCCAAAATCAGGCATAATCATAAATACAGATTGATAAACATAAGAAGAGTCACTCAGCCCATCAGGAGAGGAGAATCCCTAAGGACCTACGGTCTACCACCTTCCAATGCCCAACCCGTATCTCGGGCTTGTGGGGCAGAATGCCAAGGTGGGACCCTCACCCCTCCATTACCCAACCCTTGCAATGGGCCTGTGGGCCAGACTGCCCAACCCTTGTTATGGGCCTGTGGGGCAAAACTGCCCAACCCATAGGTCGGTGGGGCAAACTGCCCAACCCTTGCTTTGGGCCTATGGAGCGAAACCTAGGTGAGGTTTTTAGAGGAACCACTTAAGTTATTACTTAGCTCTCCTGGCGGGATTACAAACACAATTCAGACAATCTATATGCAGTCATTAGTACTTCATTTGTATTTACACATATTATGCAATAAGAGTATTTAATATGATCAAACAATTCCTTGAATCCTAATATGAAGGTATATCAGAATACAAAACTAAACTAAGCAATATTCAAATTTACATGTTCATTATGTTTGTTTGCAATTCGTCATAGCCTGTAAGTTCAATATTAGCATAAATCAAATAGAAATGCAAATTAATCATCATTAAAGCCATATCTATAGAAGATAAACCCTTTGGCCTCTGATCAGTCAAGGACTACATAGTTCGCCTAAGTTCAATGCCAATTTCTAGTATAATGAGTCTATTTCCAGATTCGATATCAAAAAGGCATGGTTCCAACACATCAAGGGGGACTGTGCGCATTCCAATGAATAAAGCATATCAATTATTTTTAATAATACATAGATTGGTTGGGCATACAAGGTTCATGCAACATTGTCATGTCAGATTGAGGACAACTAAATATTAAAGCTAAGTGAGTAGTCTCACTTGATCGGCTATGTCTTCCCATGACTCTTTATTCCTTAATCGTCTTCCTTCAACCTTATATTGAATTGATCATAGGATGAGGACAATTCATAAATATACACAATCTACTTATGTTTATATTAAAGAGTCATTATTACTTGTAAGGCTTAATAATTGCTGCAAGAATCATTATTGTGTATTCACAAGTAATTCCCACATCTACCTATACATACATATATTCATATATACATTTGTTATCTTTTCCTTCCTTTATTAATATTGAATATATCCATATGTAATTATCATTTCTTTACATTAATTGGTACTCATACTTATATGCCTTTATATAATTTGTTTTTACTTATATTTATTAGAATTCATACCTACACCTATATATATTCTTCTTTAGGTTCTACACTTACCTCCCATAATGTTCCCTGGCAACAATATTTATTTACAGTAGATATCACGATTTATTCCCTTATCTCCTCTTCTTGAATAAGACAAATTTTGTCTTATTTAATTCCTCTTTCTCCTTCCCATTTCCCCATTTGCTAATAATCTTGTTATTTTCCTAACTCTCCAATGCCTTTATTTCTGTATTTAGAAATATACTACAGATTTTTCTATTTATTTTATTCTCCCCTATTTGGTGCCTTTTTCAAACTTGTTGTTTATCTCTTTATACCCTTTGTGTTGATTGGGGCATTATGTCTCTTAAGGGAGAGGCGTTGCCTTTGGGGAGACATACCTTTATGGATTGATTCCTTTCACAAAGCAACCATTAGTTATGAATTATAATTGCTGCCTGCAGTTATTGCTATATGAATCACTTTACTTTTATTTAGTTATGTTAGGAAATGTTGCTTTAATATACCCATCTCTTTCCTATGTTTTATGCCATGGTGCTGATAATGTAATCTATATTACTATTATTTTTATATTAGTCTCTTTAAAACTGCCAATATAGAATTATATTACAATGGTTAATGATATTTAAATTGGCAATTATATTTATAATTAGAAATGGATGATATTTATATTATAATTAAATTGTAATTTCTTATTTTTTATAATTTAATATCAATTGACTTTGTTATTTGTATTCTAATATTCCATATTTGATGTTACAATTTCGGGGGACATGATAGCCCCCCGTGGGGAATCCTCTGCATCCCGACCTTTGCAGCCTCCTACCGTTTCCGCTCCTAAAGCAGTGAACGAGAAAAGGCCCGCTGTCGAGGCGTTAGAGCCGACTCCCCCCGATATTTCTAAACTTGTCCCTCCTGCTCTCATTCAAGAGTTTGTCCCTCTGCTGGAAACAGTTGAGAAGGACACTCCCATGACTAAGCAAGAGCCTTCCATTCCTTCACAATCTCCGACCTCTAGTTCTAAAAGTCACAGGAACCGCCTTGCACGTGAGTGCAAGCGTCGCCGAAAGGCTCTCTTGGCCGAGCGGGTTGTCTCACAAAGGAAGGAAAAGGAGACGACCACTCCTATATCAGAACCTCTTGTCGTGTCCTCTCTCCTCCCTTCTATTTCCATTCAAACCAACTTTGTATCACTTTCGGCTTCCATTGAAAGTGCAAATGGCCCGACCCTAGAAAGGTGCAGGTGTTCATTGCTCCTTCGGTGGAGCCGCCTTTGTTGACATTCGTTTTGGATGTCCCGCCTTTCCCAAAGCCCATAGATATGATTAACATATCGATCGTATTTGTTGCGGTTTTTTCTTCCTCTTCCTCCGCCCTTCTTGCTTCGTCTATAGGGAGTTCGGCTCCCCCGACAAAGAAGAAGGTAGAGAGTGGTCCTCCCAGCAACGGAGGACTTAAGAGGAGCCCACCTTCTCCAAAAGGTGGCCCCATGTTGACTTGTTCTATCCTAGTAACGAAACCAGTCTCGGCTTCCCCTAAGTTCGTCACCGCTCTCGAATTGCTTGGTGAGCTTAGCGGTGAACCTCGAGCGCAACCTTCTTCGTTCGTTGAAGTGAAACATGCCTCTCGTTAAATGCATGTTTAATTCGATGGATAAAGTTCCAACCTTGTCAACGATTTTTGCAAAGTCGTTGACCTTAGACCCACAAGAGTTGAGTGAAGGAGACCTTGCAAGTCCCTCTTCCTTAGCCCTTGTCGCGGGGGGGTCGAAGCTCCTCCTCTTAACATTCGACCACTGAAAGCTCATCCTCCTTCCCCCTACGATAATCTAGAGTGGGAAGTTGACGGCCTCTTGGTTGATCAGTGTTAGGAGGAGACCTCTTCTTTATCTTTAAATTAGATGTGTGTGTGTGTGTTGTGATGTGTTCCCTTGTGATCGTGCTATGTGTGTCTGGATGACCTTTGTCACCCCTATTGGTGCTTGGATATAGGCATGGTGTTTGTGTTGTAAACCTTCTTCTTTTTGTATCATCATTCTTCCATGTTTCTAATTGACTTTCGGCAAATTGGGGACGATGCAAAGCGTTGGAGGCATTTAGGCTTCTCTTCCATGTTGACCCAATTTTTTATTTTCCCTGTCTTCTCATGCATTCTTCACATGGTCTGATATAGTAGGGGGTTGATGACAGTTCATTTATATACTATTATTATACTTATATATATTTATGAGCAATTCTGACCCCGAATTATCAAGCTACCCATGTGCCCTTTGTTCGTGTTCTCTTTCCCTTTTGTTTTTTCTTTATCTTTCTCCCTTCTTTGCTTGAGTTGTCCCTCTCATGTGTGACAATGCCACCTCTACACCGCTTTAATCTTCAAAAAACGCATTTGTTGCCAATGAATCTTTTCTCAAGGATCTTCGCACACTTCTTTGTAAGAATTGCATTCTCAACTTGAAACCCTAACGGAACATGCTTCCTTAATCATGGGTTCGTGAAGAAAGAACTTGGAAACCTTCCTCTAAAGTGAGAACAGTTTTGACCTTCCCCTCTCGTGAGGGCATATTCTTCCTTTCGAATTCTTTGATGAAGTGAACATCTTTCAAAAGGATTCCTTAATGATGAATCAATTCAAAAAAGAAAACACCAGCTTTCGAACAGCGCGTCCCTTGAGTGGACCTTTTTTTTTCACGTTAGGTTCCCGAGGAACCCCTCTGAAAGTTTTTATCTCAAATAAGTTCTATGGTGTCTAGCTTGGGGGCAGCCCGACTAGACCTGTTTCAATCTCTACATCTAGCTCGAGGGCAACCCGACTAGACCTATTTCCTATATTTGTGTCTAGCTTGGAGGCAACCCGACTAGACCTACTTCACATCTTTACGTCTAGCTTGGGGGCAGCCTAACTAGACCTCGCTTTTCAAACAGTGTGTCCTTTGAGTGGACCCCTCTTCCTTTTGAAGGGTTCCCGAGGGACCCCTTTGAAATTTTTCCAACTTGACGACAGTCTATGTGACTATCCGCTTACTTGTTTGCGTGGCTGCTTTCTGACACGTTCTATCTGCGGGTAAACATGTTGCTTTATGGATGCGCCCGTGAAGCCGCTTTTCTCGAGTTCCTTCATGTGAGGGTTCTTGGAGGACACCTTCCTTGCAAGTCTGCGGCCCTGTAAGGCACTTTTTTCTTGGGCCTCCTTCCAGTGAGAGGTCTTGGGACTAAGGCCTTACAAGTTTGCAGGTCTGTAAGGCGCTTTTTTCTTCAACTTCATAGTTCTACAAAGCTATGAAGTCCTTTGTTTGTCCTACACTCCTGGGTTCGCTAGATCACGGTCTACTTCCTCGATAGTTCAAGTATAAATTTATAATCCTACTTCTTCGATCTTCTTTACCAAAGCACTCATCAATATTCATGCTCGCTAAAGTGAGGGCAAAATGTATAGGAGTGAATTTGCACCCCCTAGGCAAATTCCCCTTTTACCCTTCCTCACTTTAGAAAACCAAATCCAGAGAAATTCCACATAAGCCTATTGCCTTCGTTCCACTTGGCACCTGTTTTGTGCGTCGGCATAGGAATAACTATCAGAGACACCCGCACGACGCGTAGACATACCTAGCAAATTCCTGCGGTTGGAGCCAACAGAGGCGTTACACTTATCATTGGAAGTCGATTTATAACACCCCCTTCAGCTGGCCGACCCGAATATGGCCCTTTTCTTCACTCTTCTTCAAATCCATTATTCCTTCATTCATTTCAAGGCTAGACAATCTCTCTTGGCAATTCACAAGCTCTAAGCATTCCCTTCAAGCATTCAAACAGCACTTTTGGACTCCATAGCAACAACTACATCACTCCATCAACTCAATAGAGCAAGTGTGGAACAACACCATTGCAACAGAGGCTTGAGTCCTCTCATTTTCTCCCCCATTAGCCTCGAGTGCTCTTGGTGGAGGTGGTAAGCTTTCTACTCCTCTTCTCTATTATTTGGTTGAGTAAGCACATTTACCATTTTGTAATGTTTTAGTGTTCTTTGCTTTATCATACTATTTCTCTATCGTTACAAACTTGGTTGTCCATGGAGGTGGAAACACCAAAACAGGGGTTTGATTGAGGCAAACCCCAATACAACCCCCCAACAATTGTTTTTTTCATTGTGTAGGTGGAAGTGCTTCTAAGAGCTAGCTAGCGAACAAGCTTTTCTGTGAGATCATTCTTGTCACCCTAGTGTTAATCTACTTACTTTATCATATCCGTTTATACATTTCTTATTTCATAGTGTTACTTTGTTCCCCTAAAAACCATTAGCTAGGCCGTTAGTCCGTCTCCTAGTGTTTGACCTTGTCTTTCTAGTCCTCTAGTCATACAGACACCAATGCACCTGAGAGATGTCAACACGCCGCGTTGTCGTCCCATAACCACGCTTTCGTCCTTGAGCAAAGAGCTATTTGAAACGCAATGTTGAATCCGAAAGTTGACTCGCCTAACCCCCTTTCAAGTCTCGAGTCTCAAAGTGATCGAATAACCTTATAGCCGTATCATTCTTATAGTCCTCATCATTCTCATCCCGCATTTCCTAACTATCCCTTAAGCTGAGGTAAGTTAGGCAACCTTCTGCTCTCCGCCCTCCGTGACCTGGGGCCCCCTCTCTTACACATTTGGACTTCAATCATTACTTCAATTGGTGCAATAAGAGGCACCTCCATCTGCACAATCATCCTTGGAACATATGCATAACTAACAAATGTTGTCCTGGATCTTTTACACACATTTCAACAGGCTGGCCTAGGAAACATGTCCTTTAACATCCCTCAACAACACAACGGCAGCCTTCCAAGGTATTATGTATAACACCAATCTCAGACAACAGAAAATGTAGAAGATGCAGCGTTGAATCAAACAAAATAGAAAGCAAAGTTTATACAGATTAACAAATCATTTTTGCAACTGTAGGGCATTTCCACAAGCCTAGACTCAACCTTTAGTAGTTCAAACAAAACATTCTGATTCTGAGGCAAATTACAAACTGTCATCATTCATTCATA
The DNA here is from genome assembly GCA_007115665.2 of Sequoiadendron giganteum. Lineage (NCBI taxonomy): Eukaryota > Viridiplantae > Streptophyta > Pinopsida > Cupressales > Cupressaceae > Sequoiadendron > Sequoiadendron giganteum. The sequence goes on from CM021106.1 coordinate 47,755,011, forward strand.
ATCCTGAGACTTCACAAATTCCAAAATCTTTACACAAATCATTCATTCTTCAGTCACAAAACTAACATTATATACTGCATTTACATTCCGCAATTAGAATTTACTATTTTCATAATATCCATTGCCTGGATATACATCACTATATTAGTCTAAGTTGTACTTATATGTAAGTTTCCATTACAAATAATAAGTTAATGAATTTCTTCTATTTGAAGAAATAGATATTAATTATTAAACCCACACCTAGATATCAAACAATATGAAGATTTTTAAGCCATAGAAGCAATTCCTGTCGTTATTGTTTCCTAGCCCTAAATTACAGCACATGGCATTTTCTACTTTTCTATTTGCAACAATCAGTTTGAGAATTGAGTTTCAAAAGCATATTAATTTTGCTGTGCAGATTTCACCTGGTGAGATCTCCGATTTCAGATTTTAAATTTGAAAAACAAAACTTCACCAAGGCAACTGAGGATGGAAAATAAAACAGCAGTTCGTAAAATTTAAAAAATGAACACAGATTTTCAAAACAAAGTATCAAGCCAATGATTTTTAATGATATTTATATTCTGAGATTGCATTTAAATGGAAGCCTGTGGCCATTTGACGGGGGTTAAAGATTGTAGGAGTGACCTAAGTCCCAAACGGGCACCTTGTACCGCAAACAAAAATGATATCAACTAACCAGGTGTTCTGAAGTAAAGACTAATTAAAAACTTAAAACTAGCATCTGCTAAGAACTAAGATAGGACGGGCATCAGAACATCAAATGCCTAGACATCTCCACATGTATCTCCTATTTCCTTAGAAGCAACAACAATTCATTGCAAGCATGCCTTTCCACTTAAGTGATTTCTACCACCACTCGGAACTAATGTATTTTGAATAAATTGCCACTTCATGAAGCCATTAACAAGAGGAAATTTCACTTGCAGAAGACAACCAAAAATAATTTTAATAAAACTCAAGAAAACGTAAATATCTGAAGTATGAAGGGGTTCTTTATTTAAAACAAGACTCTCAGAAGCCAGATTGGATCTACAAAAAATTAGTTGTCCACTATACTATGTCAGAGCTTTAAAAAAACCCAATTAATCATGGGAAAATGATTCCCTTTACCTTCACCTATGCAATATGTTATCCAATATATACCAAAAAGAGTTAAAAAAGCACCCATACTCTATACTCAGACTCTGATAACCAAACCTTTTAAGTGTCTTAGTAGTTACACAATTAGTTTTCTAAGGAAGATAGCAACAATCATAGATCTAGGAATGGAAATTGAACTGCAAAGTATAAGCCTCTTTCTTGCTCTGCTTTTTGGCTTAACACTACCTCGTAATATACATTGGCATTGGAAGCAAAGTTTGTACGATTTCTTGTTAAAGTGTAACTACACTAGCAATTAGAAGTTAAAAAAATCATTTCCAAAATTCCAAAAGAGCTTCAAGAACATTTCCGCTTTCAATAAACAACTGGAAAGTCACATAAACTCAGTTCCCACAAACATTCTCAGAAAACTCTTATTTATGGAAGTTGATTATTTATTTGATGCACAGCATTCTCAAAATGCTGAGTGTTTTTTCCACATACATTAAAAAAACAAAGAACATCAGCTTGTGGGATGGATATTGAGAAATCTGAAGTGGAATCAAAAATATCTGGGATATTAAATACCAAGAGAGGAAGACAAGAACCGCAATTAAAAGAGTGCATGGAAAAACCTTATGGCCGATCTGACAATGTGCCAGAATCATGATATAAAATCCTCAAGTCTTAACTCAAAAAGGACTTCTGAGGTTACTACAATAGCTCGTTCACTCTTATGAAAGTGCTTTCCGAATCTCTTCGGCAACTTCCTTAGCAGGTTTCTCAGCATGAAGCTTATTAACAACACCCTTTTGCACATAATAGTCAATAACCTATAGTCCAAAAATAACAATGGATCAATTTCTCATAAAATTGAAATGACCATGATTTAAATAATTGTATTTTGATAGAATTTAGACAAGTAATGCAGTGTAGATGACTAGCATTTAAAGAAAATAAAAAACATTTGGAGTTGAATATATTCAGCTATAATATGCCAAAAGTAGTTTCATACATCCTAGCTACTCATATGTATATAGACATTGATTGGCACGCAGCAATTCATAACTACTAGTTCAAAATGTACTCCAATTAAACGTCTAGTGAGGATTGTACACACAAGTGGCGACTCTTAACATATAATCAAGGTAAACAGCAGCATCAACCTAATACTCAAGGACTTTGCAGTCTTGTACCCATTGCCACACCAACATTTTGATGGGAATATGATGACGCAGATGCTGGATACCCTCAAACTCAAATTGTAACTTTACCTTGTTGGGTAGAGACCCCATATGACTTTTCCCTTGCAAGGTCAACGGGCAATGTCTCTCTGGAGCCAGGACCAATTTGTTCTTGATATAGCGCATCCATAATCATTCACCTACCATAATGGTTCCTTTTCCTTATGTATCACCAATATCATATGTACATAAATAGATTTGAGTTAGATAGAGGAGAGAAAGAAATTATCTCCTTTGAGAGGTCATTTCAGATTAATAAATTTCTATTACAGTTCTATATTTATCTTTTGGATTAGTGGATGAATGTTGCTTCCATTTTTTATTTCTTGTTTGTAACTTGTTTTCATGGAAGCTCTTCAGACAACAATTCCCACAGAGAATAAACCAGAACTTTCAAGGTTTACACTTTACAGTATGAAATGGTCATCATAAAATGCCTTACAATGTCAAAAAAACACTCCTTTAGCCCATATCAAGAGGGTAAGATTTTACTTTTTATCTTCCATTCATTGACCCTCTATCTTGGTCTAAAAGTAAAAGTTGGCAATTTCAAACCGGAGAAAAAACCTATGGAAATATGTGCATGACCTTGTGTTAACAATGGATTGTGTTGCCAAAGAGAGTAATGCAAACCTTGAATGACAGAAATACTATGCATCAGGAATGAATTGTCCGCTCATGCAGTAGCAACCCTAAACCCACCGTATATAAATATAATGTGTTGCCATTAAGAAAAGTTTCATCAAGAAGCAACTCTTGTACAAGAAGGTTGGTGATCCTGACGTCTATCCCTGTTGATGGGAAAGTTTGTTATATGTTGGTGTTACTTGTAGTATCAATGTACACAGTAAAATGGAATTTCGCAATTAGATATAATTGTGGCTTGATAGCTGCCCATTCCAAAATTTTAAGATGATGCACTAATATCTCTTGTTGCTGAAAATCAATTAAAATTTATTAGCCTCCAAACAATGAACAGCTGCAGAATTTCTGACAAGCATTTCCAGGGGAACCTTCTTATCTCTTGAATAGAACTCTACAAAACCAAGCACCTCACATATTATGCTTTATATATGTATTGGAAAAGTAGGACACAGAAAGATAATATCATAATACCTAAAACAGAGTCCTCTAAAACTTGATTCCCTTGGTCTCTCATATGCTAGATATTTAATTATTATAAAAACATTCCAGTAAAATTCATTCCCTAGATTCGCCTGCAGTTTACTTGCCAAGTGAAATTCATTTAGTAGATTCGCCTGCAGTTGACTTACCAAGTGATAACCTATAAAATTGTTTGGATTTGCCCAAGGTACTGCATTTTTTGCACAGAAATTCCGAACAAAATATTCACTAAACTGGACAAACCCATGTTCTTAAATACCAGATTCCATTTAGGAAAAAATTCAGATCCGGTCCCAAGGGCCTACTTTCTCAATGCCACCTTTTTAAGTTATATATAGAACTTTCAATAAAGCTTATTACATCGTATCAAAGTTGATTATGCTTTGCAATATTATAACGTTATAATAAGTTTAATGTTTGAATCTCCACAACATGTGAAAAGTCACGTATATAGCATTTGTGTCTAAAATTCTAAATCTCTGGCTTTCTTATATTTTTTCCAGGTGGGTGGCTAGTTTGAGAGGAAATAAAATCTGAAATTGATCTTTGCAGCAGAAGCCTCAAGGTCAAAGATTTATGTTTTGGATAACAGTCAAAGAGGTCCAAAGACCATCACATATATATAATATATTAAATGAATAAATAAGATGTATGCCCCTCATGTAGTCCATTTATTGCTAACTAGTAGTTAATTAAGTTTGTAATATTATTGCTCACAACTTAAAACACTCTAGTCATGATTCAATGTCTACAAGGTTACAAAAGGCATAGCTGAGGAGTTTCAATTTATATGAGTAATCAAGCTTTGGCATTCAGTCCATGTTGCAAGAATGTCAATGGAACAATAAAATGATGGTATAGAAGATAAGTCTGACATTCAAAGGTTTCAAGATAAGTCTGACATTCAAATGTTTCAAGTTGTGTAAAAGTGTCTTTAAAGATCAGGCCCAGCCCAAATGAAAGAGTAGAAGAAGGGACTTGCCACTATCAATGCTAAATCTGTGAAGTGGAATGCTAGGATCAAGTAAAGAAATCATAATGAGAGATGGAACAAATGGCAAAGGTATTCCGTTTGCTTATCATTAAGTATATCTTATGGGTTTTATGTTAAAAGTCTGGTTTGGGTTCATCTATCTTAAATTTGAGAAATCTATGCACAGGAAAATTTGCTTCTACTCTCTTCCAGATGCAGAAAAGTTCAAGAAGAACAGTGTGGATTTATACATTAGTTACATAAATTCATTATTATTATTTTTTGTATATATGAGAAGCATAGAAGCTTAAAAAGAATTAGTTGCAGATAACATGAAAGAATGAGAGTCTTTTCCAATGTATAGGCATTGCAAGCTATGTAACCAAATTAAGCACACATTTACATCTCAAAAATTTGAAGTCCATCACACACAAAAGAGATAATCTAAAATGCAGCAAGCAAATAAGAATGTGTATCAATATCAGATGTACGATGTTAGTAGTTATGTTCATTGAAGCACCGAAACCTGCAACAGGAAGTATATATATGGTTAAGTTTGTTTCCACTATCTTTCAGATATCAAGTAAAATGATGTGGACTGATATTAAGAGTTACTCAATTTTATATCATTTGCATTTATGGGAAACATTGAAGCTTAGACAAACTTAGTTGCAGATAGCATGAAAGCCTGAAAGTTTATTAACGTGTACACCAACTGTAAACAATGTTGCCTAAACAAATATAATATTTACTCCTCAAAAGAAGATGTCTGTCCCACACTTACAAAAGAAAAGGCTGATTTGCAGTAAGCTAACATCCAGGAATATGAGTCAGGATCAAATATATGATATTAAATTTTAATAGTGAAACCTGCAACAAGAAATACTCCACTCACCTATATTTGCATTGCAAAATGGGAAGGCATTCACTTAAGGGGGTCAAATAACCAGACATTGTAAGGTGTAGATTCATTCCAGAGAGCTTGGAGTGCATGTACATGTACAGCAATTATTTGAGCCTCTTTAAGGAATTTCACGGGAATGCAATCAAACAACCAAATTTATAAATTTTGGTTAGCCTCAAGACTTGTCAACTACAAACTAATGGAAAACAAGGCAGAAAGCAGAATAGAAATGAAAAAACTGCATTTCAGAGGTTATATTTTCACATAAGTTGAATTCAATTTGAAAGAAACAAGAAGGTTTGTACTCATAACATACAGGCTGTGTTTGTCTGTGAAATGCTTCCAGCCTTGACTTGAGAACTTCTGCATTATCATCCTTCCGTTGAATCAATGGCTCCCCTGTGACCTGTCAATAGAAAACATATGTCAGAAATACACACAAATTATATTACAGACCTAATGACACAATTGCAATCATCTAAGCAGTCAATAAACAGATCATGCATTTCTAAATAATCATTACCTATTAGAGACAAAATATGTATGGTTACAAATTACAATCAAAACAAATTAGGGAAATGAAGTTGGCACCATAAAATGCATTGACTCGGACAACACTGAATCATTTAATCAAAATACACTTCAAGCATTTTCACAACAATGAAGAACTATTAAACAAAATACCAAATCTATAGCATGTGAAGAAAAATAATACCAAAAAACCTATGCAAAGTGAAGAAGAAATAATTGAGCACTTGCAGTATAGCGGCAAAGAGATTTTCATTTTACCTTGGGAAACACATTCAGTAAAAACCCCAATAAAAACACCACTCACTTAATGTATTATAACTCAGTCATTCACAATACAATACAATGTTTATTCACTTGTGCCTAACCCTAATCCATATGTGAGTATTTATAGGTACATCACTATAGAAAAACACTAAGCAGGATTACAATACAATGGGTATAAAACCATGGGCCAAAAATAATTTTCAGGGGCACATGACCTCCCCAATACCCCCTTGCCAGGGCACAATACCAGGTCCCAGTAGGTATGGTAAATGTAAATAAGAGACATAGAACAAGCTCTTGGTGTAAATAAGTGTTTTACCTATCTAGGTCCTATTTACATGTTAAATCCACTTAGGTCCTAGGAGGGAATCTTTCTAGTTAAGCATTAATTGTCACTTATCTTTTGGCATTTAATGATTGTGTCCTAAGTCATTTAATATTTGTCGGGGTAGTTATCTCATTATACAAGATTAAGGCACATGTCAAGATCTTGTCCGATCCTATCCCACATTTTGCCTTTATAAGCAAAGCATTATTTGTACATCCTAGACAATTCAATTCAGTTGTAAGTCCAATATATCAATGCAATCTTGAGTATTGCATATTGGCCATACCTTGCATCCATTATTGCAAATTTGTGCTCTTGATTTTCCCTCTTGTAGAAGGTTGTTGTTGGTTTTTGCAGGTGATCTTGAAGGCTTGAGTCCTTGAGTGACTCTAACATGGTATCAGAGCTTCAAAATTGCAAAACCCCTTCCCAAATTCGAGGGTGATTTGAGCTTGAAATTTTGCAAGGTGTGCATTGGGGCAAAATGGACCTCATGGTTGAGGCTAGAAGGCCCACAAACCCCTACTTTCATATAAAATACTTGGTATTTTGCCGAAAACAAAATTCAAGCCATTTTTTAGGGTTTGCAAATTTTCGGCGACAACAGTCTATACAATTGTATGGAATCTATACAATATTGATCTATATAGACTGTACATTTTCGTACCTCTTGTACCCAATCTGTGTAGGCGATATCATACGCGACATCTTCGACAATATTCATTGGCGTAATCAACACGATTTTTGCCTATTGTTGGCATCTACAGGTTCGGCAATCACATTCGAAGATACGATTACAGCAAGGTTTAAATATATAAAAATTGTTTTTTCGTCGCTGTGGTTTCTTTCCTACCGCTGAGTTTTCTTGTGTCGGCAACTCTAAGCCCCCAATCGTGGGCTGTCCAACCCACAGTCACATGGGCAACGGGGAGCCGAAGTGCCCATCATAGCCTAAGCAACATGCCTAGGTTGCTGCTCCAATTGCCACCACCACTCAGCCTCAAACAATAGCGCCATTGGCCCTTTTTAAAAAAAAATCTGCAATGGGCGGCCCTATTATGGACCAAGCACCTAAATTTTTTAGCCTCAAGTGCTAAATCTATCCTTCAGAGGCCCTAATAGGGCATTTTTTTCTACGGAGCACAACTTTTCCCCTTGATGTTGAAATTTTGCAAACAAGATACCAACAGAAAGTTGGTTCCAAGCACTTCACAGTGGTGCAAGCCAATTTTTCTGATTTCACCTCAAGTGAATTTTATTGCTGGTCGAAGTCAGATTTTCCTTTTTGGACCTCCAAGCTCATAACTTTTTGCCACGACCTCCAATCTTCATGATTTTTGTGACATTGAAAAGGTATTAAGAAGCTCTACATTTCTATTCATGCACTTTTTCCAGATTCATCCCTAGGTATCTTTTATTCAAGTTTGTGCAATTTTGCATTTTGGTTGATTACTTGGACATACTGCAACCTAGAGAAGTTTTGTCCACTTAAAAAGGCTTCATTTTCAGTGATCATATTGGGAAAGGTTATTTTCAGTTTGAGGATCAGATTTTGAGATATTGTTGTAATTTTTCCATCTTGGCAGTGTAAATCTGGAACACAATTCTAGCATTGTAAACGCACTACATATAAAGTGCCACATCACATTATTGGGGATTATTGATTCATTGGTTGGAGGGTGCGGAGGTGTCTTGGTGCATTATTTTGATATGTTTGCTTGTGCCTTCTTTTTTCATGGATCACTCTAAGGCTCCTTTGCTAACATCATTAAACTATTCAACATGGCATCAACATGCATGGAGTATACTAATGAATGAAGGTCACTCTCTATATGTTGAAAATAAGATACCTAAACCTACAAATGATTTGCAAAAGATAAAATGGATGATTGAACATACCAAAGCTCTTAGATGTCTCTGTAAACTGGTTTCTCAAGATTTATTGTTTCAAATTGAATCATGTAAGAATTCTCATGAGGCTTGGGACAAATTGAAAACAACATATGGTTCTACAGATGAAGTAAGAGGTTAGCAAATTGATAATGAACCGATGAGCCTTGATCCTAAGAACTTTGACAACATTCAAGACTACATCACTAAGGTTAATGATCTAAAAGAGCAATGTAAAGCATGTGGAATTGACAAGGACATTCAGTTGGTCTACAATTCATTGAACAAACTTGGTCTTGATTATGCTGCTTTTGTTTCTAGCTTTCATACTCATAGGTTGACCATGGGGTCTGCATATACTACACCTTCATTTGCATCATTTTCTAAGATGTTAATACATGAGCAGCAAAAGCTTATCTTGATGGGTCTCATTAAGTCTTCTAAATCTCAAGCATTGTTGGCTAGTCAGGTGAAAAAATCGGTCAATAGATAAGAAACAAAAGAGATCAAAAAACAATCCACATTCAAATCAACAAAACAAGAAATCCTCTTCCACAGATAAATCATTTAAGGAGAAGTCTACTTGTTCATATTGCAAGAAGCTTAAGGATGACGAACATTCTTGTTATAAGAAGGATCTTGATGAGTTGAAAAATCTTCTCAAAAAGAATCAGATTGATTTGCCTTCTAGAATGTCTGGGTCACCTTCTTCTACTTCTTCAAAATAGTCTAAAAAGGACAAACATCAGAATACAAGTAAAGCTCTTTGTGCTTTTTCAGGTCATGGATCAGAGAGATGGATTCTAGATTCGGGAGCATCTCATCATATGGCATCTTCACAATTTATATTCTCTTCTTTTGAGCCTTCTACTATGTCTCCTATTTTGATGGGAAAGAATACATACATCAGTGTACTTGGGGAGGAGTCTATTGCTTTTGTGGAAAACACTTTCAAGGATGTTTTGTGTGTACCTCATTTGATGAACAATCTTCTTTCCATATATCAAATTACACATGGTGGAGATGGGAGAACTGTGGAGTTCACTCCTGATTCAATCATCAATAGAGACTTGGAGGGTAGAGAGATTCTTGCTATTGGGATGACCTATCATTCATCTCGATTGTATACCTTTGCAGATTTTTCTTCTAATGGTGACATAGTTCCTTCGACTGTTGCTCACACTTCTAGTGTGAACCATGATTCAGAGGAGACATTTGGCTTCTTGAACTTACGGGTTCTCACATTAGATCTCGTTCTTGAGCCTTGCATTTCATCTCCTTCATCTTTTGTTGCATCTGATGATCCCCATATTGGCACAGATTTGGCTTTTTGTGATTCAGTGCAACAAGATGTACATCGTCTTCCAGCTACATCTACTTGGGATGTGTACTTGATAGATGGGTTGTTTGTTGAGTCCCACATTTGAGATTTGGGAGACACCATTGATTGCATACATCTTCTCTTCGATGGAGATGATCCTTATCCAGTTGTTGCGAGGGAATACTTTGACCCTCTTGTTCATTCTCTACATGATCACTCTTTGCAACTTGACATGAGTGTGGATATCTTTGGACAACATTTGGGGGGGGCTTCTTTGTCTTCAAAGGAGGCATCTTTGTCTTTGGAGTGTGTTCTACATTCGTCTCTAGGAGATTCTAGATTGACATCTTCATTTGCGTGGCCTAGAACACCTATTTGGAGTGTGTCAACTTTCGGCATCGACATAGAGACACTTGAGTGTAGTTTAGAGACATCACATATCATTATTCTTCCCACATCTTCTTTTCAAGAATGGGAAGACATCAATGCATATCATCCTAGTTTTGCTTCTTCCTAAGGGGAGGAATGTTGTTCGACAAGATTGGATCATCTTTAGCATTCAATGTCGAGCTTCTACCATTGCAGGAGACTTGCCATTGAGGGGGGGGCTGCATGGTCTCTCTTCTTCTCTCTTATGGGGGGTCCTTTTCCTCGCATGTGGTTTTGTCCCTCCCATGCATCCTTGAGAACATTTTGTATTTCATCTCTCTTTTGGGGAGGAGTTTTCTCTTTTTCTCCGTTTGTGAGAGATTGCATTGTATATGTACATGGATACCGAACATGGCCTTGTAGTCGGGACCCATCCTTGCATCTTTGCATAATAATTGACTCCCTAAGTTGTACTTAAAGGAAGGTGTTGGTGTAAATAAATGTTTTACCTATCTAGATCCTATTCACATGTTAAGTCCACTTAGGTTCTAGGAGAGAATCTTTCTAGTTAAGCATTAGTTGTCACTTATCTTTTGGCATTTGATGCTTGTGTCCTAAATCATTTAATATTTGTTGGGGTAGTTATCTCATTATACAGGATTAGGACACATGTCAAGATCTTGTCTAATCCTATCCCACATTTTGCCTTTATAAGCAAGGCATCATTTATACATACTAGACAATTCGGTTCAGTTGTAAGTCCAATATATCACTGCAATCTTGAGTATTGCATAGTGGCCATATCTTGCATCCATTATTGCAAATCTGTGTTCTTGATTTTCCCTCTTGTAGAAGATTGTTATTGGTTTTTGCAGGTGATCCTCGAGGCTTGAGTCCTTGAGTGACTCTAACACAAGCAAAGTATACAACACATGACCACCAACTTCTCTATCTTTTTTTCTGCATACACATTTATTTTCAAGTGTAAACAGGCAAAGAAGCAAACTTTTTTTGTAGTAATTTGTGTGTATTTTGAATTATGTGTATTTAAGTCATCTCTATGATGGCCAGTTTCATATAAACCCATTTCTTAATGACTTTTCTCTCATGTCAGTGATTATCACACGGCAAAGAGAGCCACAGAGCACAGAAGCACCATAAAGCAACGTTAATACTTAATACCAATGAGTAGGAAGATTTGAACACATCAACATCTCACCCCAGAACCTGTTCCAGATTGGCAAAGCTCTTTGTGCATGTACTGTCTTACAAACCTCCCTTATCTTGCCATTGTTATTAGTATCATTTATCACAACTAAATACTTTTTTATTTCCTTGAGGAATTATTCCAGTCAATTTTAATTAGACTGTAATTTTGGTGACATTTTGACCAGTGTATGTTTGACTCTAGAACAATCAGTTTACCAGTGGTCATTTCTTAATAGCTTTCCTCTTACCTGTGTTCTTAATAATCACATGGAATGGGGACTCACAAAGAACACAAGCACCTATAAGCTATGTTAGTGCCAGACAGAAGGATGTGAACACATCAATCCAGGGTAACTAAAATTTACAATCTTAAAAAAATTGACCATGGACACTCAAATTATTTAACAAAGTAAACTCAATATTCTTTTAACCAAACCTCCATTAATTAAAGTATTAAGTTATTAGCCATAAAACAGAGGTCTAGAATCAGAGAGAAACCCCAAAAGAAATTACAAATGAAACAGCAAATCTGATTGCAGAGTATCTACACCTAAATAGAGTGCCACTTAATGCTCTGCTTTACAAAGACGGCTGAGAGCAATACTGACCAATAACATAATTGTGAGCAAAACTGTATTGCTGATTTTCATTTGTAAAAATTTATTTCCAAAGATTTTTTTGCATCCTATAACTTAAAATCTCCATTATAATAACATACAGTCCTTTTATTTTGTTCAAAACCTCCAGAATTTGAAATTTGAACAGCCATCCATAAGCTATCATCGTTGAGAGTTCTAGCACTGAAATAAGAACTAAAAACACTTGTACAACTTCCAGTTCTGTTTCAGATTTTAAAACCATAAATCTCTGTGGCTGGAAAAAAGCACCGCTTCATCATAACAAGCATTCTATAAAATATTTATTTGAAAAAGAAACAAAAACATAATATTCGAACATTATAAATAAAATTGCTAGTATAATTTATAATAAAGGTAACAATTTTAACAACTCACATAGCAACTTTAACCTATGTTGACTGATTTACTGTCACAGACTATAAAATTCAAAATACAGACCAAATAAATTCAACTTGAGGTTCTAGTATAAAATTATAAACACTTACAGTATATAATTACTATATATATATATATATATATATATATATAATTCTTTGGAAAACATATAACTACAAAAAAACAAAAATTAATAATGTAAAAACAAATTTATTATTTAAAACTTTTAAAACATTATCTTTTCCTTCGAGTCTTATTAACAAAAACATACTTTATCTCAAACTTCAAATTCAAAATAGACTATTAATTCAAATTCAAACAAAGAAAAACAAACATTTATAATATAAAAAGAACTATTACTTTAAATATATATTATAAGAGAGACTAACACTTTTAAGTTCTTATAGCTTATAACTTTATGTATATTCATTAAGAATGCATCAAGCTGAAATTAGATCACATCATGGTAAAGGTACTGAAGCAAAAGAACCGCCCAATAATGGATTTGGATGCTTCAGAAATGGAGAAGTTAAGGTTATTTGGTCCCCTTCACTGCTGCAGTTTACACAACTATTTTTTTATGAAGCAACAGAAGAAACCCTGGTCCAGGCAGTGAGTGTGTTTTCAAGATGAACATGGTCAGCCAAAGCTAACATTTTTTAATGGATGTCAACAGAGACACCAATAACCAAGCAGAAGCAATGGTTATGCTGGAAGAAATCCAAACCAATAGAGGATGGAAAGAATAATTTAAGAAAAGGGATTCACAAATACTGATCAGCACCATTAATTCGAGAAATGTATATTCTGCCAGTAAATTTGGAGGAAGTCATCTTCAGCCACATCTAAAGCAAGGGAAATAAAGCTAGATTACCGAATCAGCAGAAAACTAGGCTGATTCCAGGTACAAAACATCTCAGAATTGGAATCTGGAACAATGTGCCTGCGGGTTCAGGCAAGGTTTGCATTTTTTCCATCAGTATCATGTGGTCGATGACATGGTGATTCCAGTGCATTTCCATTGCGATTCCAGAAGCACTGGTGGATTTTGACTGGTTTTCTTGGCTTGTGGACCTCCTAAAACCCCCAAACAACAGCATTTCACTCATTTCCTGGGATTTATATGCCTAGGAACAAAGAAACCCGCTGCTATTCAAATGTGAATATGAAGGAGGAAAAACTTTGCTGCCTAAAAGGGCACTGTATGAGCTGCATGAACAAATAATAGCGCCAAATAGCAGAAAAACGGCACCCATATTTTGTTTTTCCATTGTTCTCAAAATGACATTGATATTTGATCGAACAAAACCAATCCCAAAGGGAAATTCAATATCAACAAAGGATATCAACTACAATATTGCTAGGATTTTAAAAAAATATATATACCCAACACTTTAAATACCCACTATATTCTTAAAGCATAATAAACTGAATTTTTAAATGCAGTGCCATCATCAACTATGATATTTAAAATTCTCTGAATGGTTTTTGTGAATTGCCCACATAAACTTTATGAAGACCAGGAGATACCACATGAACTATAATACTGCAATTGTTTTAAGAATATATAACTGTCTTGGATATAGATTGAAAAAACGAACCATATTAATATGGTACAGATAGGATTGTACAAATATATTTTTTCTGAATATAGTTAAAAAATAAATTTAATATAGTATAGCTTAATATTAATATAAGTTTTTAGGTTGTAAATATGTATAGAATTAGATTTATAGTTTTATATGTTTTTTGTACAGGCATACCTAAAACATACCTAGACTCCCTTCAAAACCAGATTCAGTGACTAAGAATATGGTAGTAGGCTTTGTTGCCATCGTTGGTGTGAACTATTTACTTCTGAAGGAATCCTTATACGATTTTGGAAAGATTTGTTTTCCCAATTGCTTGCAGAGACTGGCTTACGATGATAAGCTGCGCCCCCTTAAAGGCTTAACCCTTCACCCACCACCACATATGCCCTTTTCCCCCTATCTCCTGAGGCCTATGGTTGCTTATGTTTAGTTTGACTGATGTCACCCCTCCATGGAAGCATGGCAGTTTTTGTTTCGCCCCGACCATAAAATCTTCTCCCATGCCATTTCATTCATGTAATTTTTAAGGTGACAAGGAAGTGGTTGCTAGGACTATAGATGGGCAACATGCAAGTGTTTTTCTCCTCTGCTATTTCATTTTGCTTCTAGAGGTAATATGCAAGTGTTTTTCTCCTCTGCTACATCTGTTTGCTTCTAGAGGTAATCTGGCATTGGCTTTTTCATGAATGCATTGAGCATAATGACTATGGAATAAAAAATTGGCTTTTGGCTAAACTCTATAAGGGAGGAGACATTACCAATCTGTATTCCTCAACCTACGCATGCTCCCCCTGAAAAGATGGTTGGCCCTTCAGTGTTGCCCCACTTTCTGCCTTGTTTGCCTTTTCCTCAATTGATGTCCTGCATTGGGCTGGCCATGCTACTACAAATCCCCCCAATGTGCTTTACATAGGCTTTTTTTAGTGTATTTCCACTTCTACAAAGTGAAAATTCTTCTTCATGAATTCAGGATCCTTCAATCAAAGAAAAAGGGGAAGAAGAGCAGTACCATCCAACGAAGAAAGAACCAAGCGCCCCATCTAGGATTGACAACAAGGGGAAAGGCAAATTGGTTGGAGATAGTCACTCCAAGAGTGGGAAAATTTGCTACAAGGCAGAGAATCGGATGAATGAATTCAATTTGAATTTTTATATACTTCCACCATGGCTCTGAGAATCTAGCTATTACAAAGTATTGAGGTTAGGCACAAGCTGGACAAACAAGAAGCAGTAACAGCAAATAAGTTGACAAGGAAGATGATTAATGACTCAGCAACAACATATGGTTCACTAGAATCAGACACCATGTCAAGGAGGTAATATTTGTCTATACCTCCACAAATGCATGTATTTCATGGCTGCAATTTTTTCCATTCCATTACCCAAACACCCCAGTTGTTAACATGATAATGAGAGAATTTTAGTGAGATCTCAGAGAAAAACCCCATTCTAGACCCTGTTATTTAAACCAAGGCCTGAAGATTTGTCTGTTGAAGGGTTATGCAATATTTTAAAATGTCTGAATGGCTATGAGAATTTAAAGAAGAATATTGAAACTTGTGTTTTCAAGTTAGAGTGCATTGTTGATTCATGGTACTGTCTCTTCCTTTTTGACCGAAACCGCAATCCTATTTTGCACTTCATACTTGCTCATTGGAATGTGAGGGAATGAAAATGACAAAAGAGTGAGGTTAAAAATAGTCTTCTTAAGATCCTGTTTCCTTAATGGCTGTATTTTGAATTTATGGTATAGTCTCATATATTCTTGCTGAAAGCTAAAAATGGCTGTTACTAAATGGAAGACAAGAAAATGAAGGAGAGGTGCAAGTTGATGAATAAAATGGCCTTAGTCCTGACCTTTTCTTCTTTGAAGTATTGCATAAAATTGGAGGTTTGAAGTCTGCTAAATTAGAAGAAGAAAAATTGACCCTACGATGCATAATTTTCTACTGAAGGCTCCAAGTTGGATTGGAAAGGCTGCTGATGGCAATGGTCCCATGGCATGGTTAAATTTCATCAACAGCTTATGGTGGCTGCTCGCTGACTAGATGGACTTCTGTGAGGTTGGCAGGCTTTTGATGGTTATTGGGCATTCTTTGGTTGGAGCTTTTGATGAGATTTCCTATGTAGGACTCTGATTTCTCACCGTTTTTCAGGTTTAGAGTCCCTAACCTTAGGTGTCTTTAGCCAAAACAAAATTAAAAGAGAGTATTTTTTAAATAATTCATTAATTATCTTAATAATCACAATAGGATGGGGGTACTCACAATAGAATTAAACAGCAGATAGAATTCATTCCATGATCTCAGTCTTCCAATGCCTGCAAGCACTCTGAATCACTGATGTAATGTTTTGAGAAGATTATTATTAGAAACAAAAACACTGATGATATGCCAAAGATGTTTGGAAACTACCCATTAATGAAGTTGATGATTTGAGTAAAGGAAACTCTGAAAACCATAAGCACTGCTCTCTTCAAATTCCAAAACCTAAAAAACATGGGTATGAAGAGATTTAAAATACAACAAATAAAAAAAAAATCCTCTGATAAAACCTGTTAATTTTATTCATTTTGAACAAGTGGACCAGCAAAATTAGTTTGACAAATCTGGAAAATTTTATCATGTCCTTGAAATCTAACATTTTTGAATTTCAACTATATTGCTTCTAAAACCTTGCAAATTAAACTGCCTCAAACTGTAGCCAGTGATTTTTATCACCAAGTTCCTATTTTGGTGCAAGTTATTTGAGGCCAGATAACCAGCAATAGTTTGTAAACAAAAACACTGAGACCCTAAGATATTTATTAAAGAAACATCCCAGCTTTTTGAGCAACACACCCATTTTAAATATGTAATAATTCTTCTATGAATTAGAGAATCTAAGTTTACATTATTATAGTTATCATATCCCTATTGTATCTGAAAAATAGCCTGTTAGACCCATATTCTCCAGACATGTCAAATTGGTCTAAACTGATCAGGACATTTCTTCTATCTTTTTTATAACAATTATAATTTCATATTTGTACAAAACCACAACCCAGCCAACTTACTCTGCTTATCCAAGCAATTAAAAGTTTATATATAGTTATATCACATACATTTTTTCTATATAGTTCTGACTTCTGTACTGGTCTTCCTAACTTTTCCCAGAATTCCATATTTTCAGATTTTTGCCTCCCATAATATGGATTTCTAAACTTCGTAACAATGATTCACAGGCTGTAAAAAATTCCACAAGTCAGAAGTTGGTATCAGAAAAGTTCTCCATACCTATGTTTGAGTTGAAAATTATGTATGAGACAGCATAAGAATATTACAACAAACACAAAAGCATCTAAAACAAATAGTCAGGTCCTTGAGAGGAAAGGGGATAATCCACATTCACTACCAGAAGTTATAGATGAAGGAATGCAAATGGTAGGGGAGGGCAGTGATTACACCGCACAAAGGAGCAAGTAAATGAAACCTACAAAGGTTATTAATCAATGTTCTGAAAAGAATCCCAAGATGCTAGAAAAATTCAACAGTGTAAACAAGGAGAATCAAAGATTTTAAAAGGCCCCTAATAATGTCCCCAGTCAAAAATATTGCTTAGGCAGGGAAAGCAAACATGTATAGCGCTTGTTTTTTAAGTTATTAGTAGTTTTAGAGGAATATGCCTACGAATTAGGTTGATAAGTTTGTATTTGTACCAGATGATGAAATAAAGGCATCCACATAGGCTGATCAAATGTCTTATTTCTTATTTTAGAAGGAAAGGCTAAAGTTTTGGGTTTAAAAAATTAGGATCTATTTCTATACCATATCCTGGACATTTTTAGTCAGTATGCAGACCACCATGCTATCCACAAATGAAAAAATTGTTCATGGTCTACATTGTCATGAAGATATGTATAGTAATGGCTGAATGATGTAAGCAAGCTAGCAAAAGCCACCCAACCTTCCTGCTCCAGTAGTTGCATCGTTTTCTTTACCTGACAGTATATTTTTTCACTTCTGACATATGATAAGCAAAGTGAAATATTCAAATACATTTAAAAACACAGTCCAAAAGCAATATTGTCAAGTGATAGAATACATTTAAGGGACAAACTTCAATAGAAACATGGGAAATATTCTAGATACAGTTCAAAATATAAAGTAACAATAAATTAAGGTGATTTTGGTATACATCATCAACACCAGG
Organism: Sequoiadendron giganteum; assembly: GCA_007115665.2. Lineage (NCBI taxonomy): Eukaryota > Viridiplantae > Streptophyta > Pinopsida > Cupressales > Cupressaceae > Sequoiadendron > Sequoiadendron giganteum. The sequence continues at coordinate 47,773,054 of CM021106.1, forward strand.
AACTTTTGGAGGGGCAAATTTTGTGTGATATGATCGTCCACTGGCTGGATGCATCCAACGACCAGTTATCCGCTCCTCCAGAATTGCATCATCAATAGCAAAATCCAGTACTTTATCAATTTTAGTCCCTTGATTTTCCAACATTTCATCAAGCTGTACCAATAAAAGAATGCCTTAAAAAAGGTAGAAGACACTGAAAATCAAAAGTAAAATATGATTAATTCCAAACAGACTTTGTTATCAAAATAATCAACAAAAATAAATAAGTACAGCAATGCTTTTAGTTATTAATATTTGGATAGAAAATACTGTTCACATACAGACAAAGATAAGATTCTAGACCTTCTGAGCTTGAACAACTGTACGGGGAAAACCATCAAGAATGAAGCCCTTCTGGCATGAAGGTTTTTTTATAGCTTCATCAATAATGCCAACAACCAGGTCATCAGAGACAAGCTCTCCCTGTATGATCCAATACAATTTTTCATGTTATAGTAGTGAGAGAAACTCTTTAAAAAAGAAAATACACTAAGCCATTTAAAACTCTTAACTTCCAATTTTAAACTTAACCTTCTCCATGGCCTCCTTAGCTTTTACGCCCAAGGGAGTTTTGGCAGATACAGCTGCTCTTAGCATATCACCAGTTGCCAAGTGACATAAGCAATATTCATCCTTAATAAATGGTGATTGAGTGCCTTTCCCTGATCCGGGGGGACCTGCCACCAAACATTTTTTGATGTAGATAATAGTATGAGCACAAAACCAAAACAGATGCTATTTTTAACCAAAAATAAACTCCATGAGCTGCTGCCCGTTTGTTAACACAACAATCAATTTTCAGTGAAAATGTTCATTTCTCTGGCAAAATTCACATATTACAGGAATTCCCATTCACAGTTAAAAGCATAGAAGATCTACATTTGCCAGATGCAACAGAAAAAACCTTATCCCAGCACTATTCCATTGCAAAACAGATCCTGATCACCTAAAATAAAAGAATTACATAGAAAGCACTGTGGCTCAAGGATATGCATTGAGGCTTTCAAATAGATATCATTTTAAATTGTCTTAAGCCTGTAACACTGTGCCTAAAAAGTACTCTGACTGGAGAAAAAATGTTGGAATCGACCAACAGACTTGTTTAGGACAAGCATATATGGCTACCATGCACAGCAACTTCGAATGTTAAAGCACAATCTGGCAAATATAACTGCTGTAGCTATGTGGCAAGGAATCCATTGACAATAGCTATTAGATGTCATTCTTCAAATTTTTGCCGTGCCACAATGATTCACTGAATAAGCTATAGATATTTTTAAAACAGAATATATATATAGAAGCCCCTTAAGGAACTGGTGACATCAAAGAGGTGGTAAGATTGTAGAAGCCCCTTGCGATGAACTAAAAACAAATGAACCAGAATAGCCTGCATGCACTTCACACTCACAATGCAACATTAACTTAAAAGGAGTATTGCTTGAGGAGAGACTATGGAAAACTACTAGATTTTCTGAATACTTACCAAGAAAATCGATTAAACAGAATTCCAAATGATTGTCACAAACTCGTTTGCAGGTATGATCTGTCCTTATTTGTTTACCATTACAGCCTATTTGAAAATTGCACCCCAGCAAAGATGCACCATGTTTCTCTTCATGATTACATTTTATGCAATTGGAGAGGCTAAATTTGATCCTTAGATTACCTAACAATATGGAGAGCAAACTGCATCTTTAAGGCAGGCATGCTGAAAATAAAGTGGAGCAATGCGATTCATTAAATTAGAAACCAAGCAAGTATAAGATTACAGGCAGGTTCATTAGAATATTTGAGTTTATCAAATGGCCCTAAGTATGCAATGACCGAAATTAAGGACAACCATTGATCAACCAACACTGAAGCAAGAAATGCAAAATTGTGAATAGCAGACGAACCAGACAATTCAATAAGGATCTAGCAATACAAAATGAGGTCGCCTTATACATACATATGCATATAGGCATTGCTCTCGGTATAACATCTGAGGAGGACATGCGAAAAGGACCGCTGATGAAATTTCTAACCCCGTGAGCAATTGGGCATTGAGGGATCAATTAAAACGAAACAGCAACCCATGTATGCGAATCCAATCTAACCTCCTCGCCCAAAAACACACTTTTTAGGTTCAAAACAATATACCCACCTGAAAACCTTCAAAAACCCTACACACTAACCCACTAAGCATATTAATAAATACAGAGATTCCACCTGCATTGAGCCCATACAATAAATCTAAGGGAACCGATATCTTATACAAGTGAAGACATTCTCTTCGTATAAACGAGAGAAAAGTTTAAACATCAAGGAAAGGAGTGCAAACATACCGACTAAAATGAGGCGTTTATCAGGCTTGCTGGCACATTTCATTCGGCGAAGCAGCTCGGTCATGAGATCCATAGAGGGCACATTGCCCAGATCCAAACCATTTGAGCTCGCCATTTTTCTCCTTTCTTCTCGCCTTCTCCACCAAAATCACAGAAAGAACATCAAACGTAAAGAACCCCAAAATATAAGAGATGAGAACTGCGAATGGAAATCTGTAATATCCTAACAAGTCAAAAAAAAAATTATATTTAAATTGAAAGTAATTGTGAGGTATCGGAATTACAGTCAACGTTAGTTGAGGACTATGCAATCGTCGCTGCACCTAACACAGGTATTATTAAAAGTATTGTTCGCTTTGGCTTTTTATCGTACGGTGGAAGTTGCGATCATAGTACCACCAAATATCCTTGGCTGCTACGCCTTGTGAATGGACCATTATTTTTTAAGATTCTTTTGTGCACCGTTCTTCATGACTTTTTTGGTTAGTTTATTATATCTGTAAAACAGCAATTTGTCTCTAGGTGATGAAACGATTGGGTGGCTCCGCTTTTTTAGGTATACTTTGTTAGGTTGCCATTAAAAGATGGCATAAAGCTATTTTATTATTTGCTTGCATTTAGCACTGAATAAATGTGTTTGATTCAAGCCTACGGGGTGTGTATTTGAAGAACATATGGAGGGAAAGCAATTTTATTTTTAAGATGGTGGAGTTTCTGATTCATGTGGTAATAGTAAACACTAAGGGAAGGGGTTCAATTATCGTTGATTTTTTAATAATTGTTCATTTTTATTTTATTTTGTTCATTTTATCTCTCAAAAAATATTTGTATTTGATCTATTAAAAAAAATTAAAATGTCTAATAACATGTCGTAAAAGCACAATACATGTTCACATGTCAATGCATAGTTGACCAATGTATGTAGTCAACTACACATACATTTGCATTTACAATATAAGACAAGTTGTTCCCAAAAATCCACATTTACAATTTATAATAATCTTTTATTATTACAAATACCCCCACTTGCAAAGGGTGGACTTATTACATATTATATTCACAAATACATTTGCACATTATTGGTGCTTCAAATGACAATGAGAAACTCCTATCAACTTTATGGGTTGTCAAATGCGTAGTCTTCAACACTCTCTATCTCATGTACATGCATCAACTCTATTCAGTGTAGGTACTTGCACAAATAAATAATAGTGTAAGGCTCCCCTAATAAACATCAAATCTAAATATAATACAGAATTCAATCATTTCATCATAAAGAACCTATGTAAATGGCAACTACCAACCAAACAAATTCAAGTTTGAAACACAACCAAATTCAATGCATTCAATTGTCAGATTTGAATTATTTTATAAGAAGGAAAGAAGCCAATGTCAATCTTAATTATTTTCCTCTACTAATATCCTCAACATACTACGGAACAAGCATCTTTTGCACATTCCTCAAATATCCATGCATTTTCAAGTTGCTACAGAAATTAATTTCATGAAGTGTGTGTTTAACAATTATATTCATGAAGTGTCTATTTAAATGTTATAAATAAATGAGGGTCTTTTTTCTCACCGATTATTCCTTTAAAACCTCATTTACAAATTCAGTAAGTTATGTGTTTATTTACTCTTTTCGATTAATTCATATATATATATGTATGTATGTACAAATATATATATTTGTACATACATACATATATATATATATATACATATATATATATATATACATATATATATATATATATATATATATATATATATATATATGTATGTATATATATATATATATATATATATATATATACGTGTATATATATATGAATTAATCGAAAAGAGTAAATAAACACATAACTTACTGAATTTGTAAATGAGGTTTTAAAGGAATAATCGGTGAGAAAAAAGACCCTCATTTATTTATAACATTTAAATAGACACTTCATGAATATAATTGTTACACACACTTCATAAAATTAACTTTTGTACCAACTTGAAAATGTGTGGATATTTGAAGAATGTATATGTATATATATATGTATATGTACATACGTACAAATATATACATGTATACATATACATGTACATATATATTTGTACATACATATATACATGTATATATAATGTATACATATACATATACATGTATATATAATGTATACATATACATATACATGTACATGTATATATATATTTGTACATACATATATACATATACATATATACATGTATATATGTATATATGTATATGTATATGTATAGACACATTAAACTAACATCATGCATCTCGCTCTAACTAACATTCAATTCTATTATTAATCAGTCAAAACAATTTATTGATTAATTCTCTAAGGTTCATCATATTTAATTAAATAAATCAAATTATTTAATTAAGTCCTAAAGTTCTTCTTATTTGATTCAATAAATCAAACTGATTTAAATCAAATGTCAAACTTCTAAAATCCTCCAAGTTAATTAATCTAAATTAATTAACCTCTAATCATGATCACCTATTCTCCCTTTTGACTCAACTTGAGTCAAATCCAAACTCTCAACTAACCCACCCACTTGCACAAATAAATCATTTATTTGATTTATTAATTCTTCTAATTACTTTCAAAAGGGCTTCAAGATGGAATATTCTACAAATTTGAATCTTCCCTCCACATGACTTGTCCCTTCCAACAAAGCATTAAATGCTCTTACATGTCTCTTGCATAAGTCAACTTGACATTTAATGCACCTTTCATCCCCCCTAAACATGTCATTTCATCCAAAATTCAAATTTGAAATTGGCACATTGGCCAAGACTTGCACATTCCTCGCCCTCTCACACCTTGACAAGTGTCATCTTGTCATTGGCTTATGAATGATCCCACATTCATCCAAACTCACTCAATCTCTCAACCTTGAATCTATAAAAGCAAGGGTTTTCAACAACACAAACACAACACAATTTGACAACACACATTTTGATGCAAGGTTACTTTCTACATGTGAGAAATAATCTTGCTCTTCATCACAACATCACTATCATCATCTTTCATTTTGGAAATTTTGCTTATCAAGGGGGTGGGAAAGGGCTTTCTTTCCACATTTCAAGAGGCACCACTCCCACTATGGAATAAAGTTTGATCTTGCTCATGCTTTTACTTAGTTGTTTTTGTTCTAATTATTTTGTTATCTTAGGCATGATCAAATATTTCATAGAGATGCTCTATTTGGTTTGTTTGACTTAACTAACAATACTAATGTTTGTTGTTGTTTTTGAGCAAATATAGATTTAGCATCTACAAAATGGCGCTAGAAGGAGGGCACCCTGCAAGTATTGCATTCGTTGAGATATGTAAAATGTCTTTGAGTTCTAAAGAAAAAAGGAAAAAAAAAAGCTAACTCGTTCACTGACATCTTAGATTTAAAGACTAAGGATTGTCACTTTTTCAACTTCCATGAAGCTCAGTGTATTCCTCTTTATAATCTCATTTACTTGCCTTGTTTGATTCTATTTTTTTTTTTCAAAATAGTGGGAAATGCCATGGTTTTCTCTACCACTGTTCTTTTCATTTATTAACCATTTTGCAGCTCCTACAGATTTCAAACTAGCATCATTATATAGTTTGATTTATATCCATTCACTAAGTCAATTCATACGAGACTCGATTTACATGTTTGAGTTATATGCATCCATTAACCACTGAACAATCGACAGGTGAATGAGAGTGTAGAGGTATTTATTAATAAAGATGCATATGCTTAGTATTAGATGCACACATCTGGAGTTGTCTGAATATTGATCTTTAATCTAATTTGATATCCTAACTTATGACACAGGTGCCTCCCTAATAGTTAATGCTCTCAGTCTATGGTTGTTATTAGAGGAAATCTTGTCAGTAAATATCACTATTTTTCTCAGCAATACAGATTAAAAAATCAAAAAAACTTGTGGTCTTACTTTATTCTCATTACAAACCTGGAGTGTTTCTTTTAAATTGTCCATTTTTATTGTCAAGCAACTGTTCACCACATGTGGGTGTCAGTTGAATAGCTTGTTGCTCACATCATGCCGATTGCTTTCGCTAGTGCAATAATCTCCATTCTTGCATACATGTCTACTAGGGCAAAGTTTGGGTGCCTTCGCCATGTTTCCAATCATAACATGAACATTGCCTTGTTGTAGCTTTATTCTTGTGCTGGACGTCAGTATGTTTGGAGTAGATTTCTTTGAATTCGAAGACCACCCCCTGTCTGCGTTTGCCTTTGTTGAGATACAATTTATTGCTCTTTGAATGCGTTGGTGGTTTCTCTATCAGCTTGTTCTTATGAAACAAGTAATCTAAAGAGATCAAAACATAACCAGAACAAGCCTTGCTACGGCTTTATTCTCTTCACTATCTTCTTACAGTTTTGAGGTTAGTATGTTTGATGTGGATCTCTTTGAATATGAAAACCATCTGCTGCTTGTGTTCGCCATTGCTGAGATACAGTTTATTTCTCTCTGAATGAGTTCGTGGTTTTGCTATCAGCTTTTCCTTTTGAACAGATTAATCTAAAGAGATCAAATCATACTCTGAACACGCCTTGCTATAGCTTTATTTTATTTCTTACAGTGTTGGAGGTCAATATGTTTGGAGTAGATTGCTTTGAATTTGAAGACCATCACCTGTCTGTGCTTACCTTTGTTGCGAGATAGTTTATTTCTTTCTGAATGCGTTTTTGGTTCCTCCATTCGCTTTTCCTCTTGAAACAAATTCATCTTATGTTCCACTAGATATGGTATCAATTACATGGAAGGTCTTGTCCAATAAAAGTTGATAAGGAGATGTGATCGATGAATACAAACAATAATCTACAAGTATCGTTGCGTTGCAAGCTGCCAATGACATGACTCCTCGGAAGTCAGTCGCTGGTCTTTGGTGATTCATTCTAACTCACCTTCAAGCCATTCTACACCATATTCGGCCAGCACAAGACATTAATGCAAACACAGGAACCAAAGGCGCGGTTAACTCTTGTCCTGGCATCGTTTCTAAAGTCTTTTAGACACTACGCATATCTTGCAATCTCGGCAGTCCTTAAAGACATCACTGTCTTTTAGCCGCTCTACCAGATAGTTCATGTGCCTTGTCTTTGCTTCCACGCTACGCATCAACCAAGGAAGGATGATAGTAAAGATCCTGCAGGGAGTACATTATGACAAAGGTCGTCGAATTCCATTTTACACCTGCCATTGGTATTAGTTTGATTTTTTTTTTTAGAACCATTATATGTTTTTTTTATCTCAGATTTGATTCAATCATAGGAAAAATGTACTGTCCATTTCTTTTTCAAATGAGGTTTGGCATTTTATTTGTCGGTTGCAAAACGTAAATTATGCTGACATACATTGTACTAATAGATCTCCTGAAGATTTTCCTGAAATGTGATATGTTTAAATACAATAGGTAATAAAAATCGACCATAATTTATGTTGTATTGAAATAGAATATTAATGGCAGGTCAAGTGCTTTTAAATGGCGGTGGATGTCTTATTGAGGATGATTTTATTTAGTGAGATATGTTTTGTCAATTTATGGGCTTGTCAGATGACTGCGCCTCTTTTTTTTTTAAATTCTCTTGAGATCAGATTTGGTTGGTCTCCTTTGAATATTGCCAAACACCTATGAGCTTGAATTCAACGTTATTAAGTGCGCAGATTTTGTATACACTGACCTAGTCCCCATTCATTCTTTTACCATAGACAGGTTGCCCACAGGTGTGAAATTTTCTTTAAGTTGGTTGCCCAGAGTTTGTTGTCATTTAAAAATCTTCACAATTTGTATCTATACTACTTGTCTAAAAGAATGGTAGTATTTTTTTGATGAATTTTCCAAATATCTATATTAATAAAGATAAAATTACAAATTCACAAAAAAGGGGCGGGTGGTAAGAAGGCACACCCCGAAAGTCACATGGGACCAGCCCAGAAAAACCAAAATATCAAATGTCACATGGGCCTAGCCCAAAAATTTAACAACAGAATGAAAACTAAGCAGCTAATGTAGTGCCAATAAATCCTAGGGGATCCTGGTCATCCAGATGTTTCCCCCATACATCAACGGGGTTTGGAGTGACGTTAGGAGGAGCACCCCAACCATCATCATTCTTTTCTTCCTCTTTATCTTTATCCTCGCACCGAGGCGAGATTGTGAGAGCAAGTCACGAAAAGCTTTTGCCAGTGGAAGGCCAACCAGAGCCAAGAGCAGGTGGAGAATCAAAAGGCCACCCAGAACCGCCACCACTGTTCCTCAGCGCACCACTAGAGTGTCAACCTTGACCAGGACGCGACAAAGGAGAACAAGCCCGCCTGGGAGGCCGAGAATCCCTCCGAGTAGGAGGCTGGGAGCGAGCCCGCGTGGAATCACTCTGCTTCCGGTCCCGAGAGGGCGACCGACCGCGGGAGGAGGAGGGCGAGTCAAGGATCCGAGCCACAGTACAAGGGGCATTGCCCTAGTGGTCCAGGAGAACCTGCAGGTGAGCCACTTCCAGTGCAACCTTGTTGGCTTGCACTTGAGTCTATAACATTACATTAGAACATATAACTGCTTTAGCATAAAGAGACACATTAACATCTAAATATGAATGAGCAAAAATACAAGCATTTCTGTCTTTCCAGATATTGAAGAGGATTTCCACTCTAAAAGTGTGCCAAAACTGGGTGAACTTAGCCGGGGTTCCAGACGGATCCCCCAGCAGAACCATATGCCACGAAAAGGGTTCAAACCTAAAAGGCCGAGAGAAATCATGAATCCAAGTCCAGAATTGCTAAGCTCTGGGAAAAAACCAAAAAAGGTACTTGAAGCTTTTTGGCTGACCACAAAAAGGGCAGCGAGGGTTAGAGACCCCCAAATGAACCAGCTGAGAGCCCACAAGTAAGCCTTGGAAAAGAATACACCAAGCAAAATGGGCTAGCTTCGGATTAACAATTGCAGACCAAATGGCATCAAACCCCCTACGCCAAGTAAAGGTCGAGGAGTTAAGAAGCCACCGCTAGTTCAAAGAATTAATCATAGGCAAATGGGGTGAAAGCCACCTGTAACCAAGCCGCGACTTGTAGCTCCTTAGAGGAGTATCTGGAAACCATTTCCAGTCTTTCCACTAAGGTTTGTGCCCACGAATGCCAACTTTGTGAAGAATTTTCGTTGGAATGGCATTCACCAGCCCGTCAAAAGTAGGACGATCCTAGTTTTGAAGGCTGTAATGGGTTTTAAAAGCATCCCACTGCAAAATACTCATGGTAGGCCGGTGGAAGAGCTGGTGCAAAGTCTGAATGCCCTTCTTATGAAATTGGAGAGCTTTGAACCAAGGCGACTTAGCTAGGGGTTGACCATTCTGAGCCAAAAGGGGAGACCACCATAAGTTATGCTGGTTGATGGAAAGCCCATAACAAAATTCAGCCCCGGCCTAACGAAGTCAAGGCTTGACAGTTTCCCAAGAGCGCCAAATACTTTTAGCCACAAAGGAGCCCATAATTTGAACCGGTTCCCTCATAACCAGAAGGGTTTAGAAGTTGATTCCTTTCCAGGCGGGCCTGTGAACAAGAAACCCAGACTAGATACAATGCCTGAGGAGAATTTTTCAGGCTTCATCCGCAATAAGCGCACGGATAATCCATTTGACACAAAGAGCAGTCCCTTGTCGTTGAGTGGAAAGCAAACCGAGCCCTCCCGAATCCTTGGGGAGACAAAAAAAATTCTCAAGCGACCCGATGAAAGCCCTTATGGGTCTCAGCAGAGGCTCAAAGAAAATCGTGGAGCAACTTCTCAAGCCTGTTGTAGGCTGCTTTAAAAGGAGGCCAATAGGAAGAATAATAGATGTGGGTGGCAGCCAAGATTTTAGAGCAAACCTGGAATTTGTCAGCCAGTGAAAGAGGCTTGGTAACCCAATAGGCCAGCTTTTGTTCAACTCTGGAGAGCACGGCTTGCCAGAGCTCCCGAGGGGAAGCTTGGAAGGTGAAAGGAATGCCCAGGAATCGAAAGATTTCACCCTGACCAATCCATTTCCAGTTATAAGTTTGAAGCCACGCAGGAGTGGGGAGCACCGACTGTCTGTAGCACAAGGTTTTGTGCCATTGAATTACGAAACCGGACGCAAGACAAAAAGTATCAAGGCAGTCAAGGGCAGCAACAATCGATCATTCATCCTTTAAAAGAGTGAGAAAGGAGTCATTCGCGAAGTGCCCATTGACAAGCTGCTCTTGAGAGTCTGGGAGAGTGATTCCTTTAACACACTGCTGGGAGATAGCATTGACCAGGAGATATCCAAAGCCCTCAGCAGCCAAAACATACAAAGCAGGGGCAAGAGGGCATCCCTGGCGAATAGAATGAAAAAGGCCAAAAGCAGAGGACTAGCGACCATTAATGGAGATGCAAGCCGAGGCATCGAAAAAAAGCATACGAATAGACTGTAAAAAATGGGGCCCAAAACCCAATGCCTGTAACATCGCAAGAATGAAAGGCCATTCAATACGGTCATATGCTTTCGCAAAATCAATTTTAATGAACACAACTTTCTGGTTCGAACGTCGGGCCCACTCCATGCCTTCCCAAACAGCAATAATGTTATCAAGAATGAACCTGGATTTAATGAATCTAGTCTGCTCAGGACGCACAATCTGAGGTAAGAGGTAGCGAATTTTGAAAGCCAAAGTTTTGGCAATGATTTTATAAGAAACATTAAGAAGCGTGATGGGCCACCAGTTACAAATATCCTCCAAATCTCCAGGTTTAGGTATGAATTTAATATTACTTTTATTTATTAAATTACCTAGAGAGTTGTTGTGAAAGGCTTCAAGATAAACATGATGCAGGTCACTGCTAATACAGTCCTAAAGCGTTTTATAAAATTCACAAAGAAAGCCATCAATCCTAGGAGCCTTGTCATCGGCCACGGAGGAAACAGCTTCCTTGAGATCATCAATTGTTAATAATTGATCATAGAAATTACTCTGGGCTGGAGAAAGCCTATGTGGCACAACAGCAAGATAGCTCTGGAGGGCTTGCTGGCGCACAGGCGTAGGGTCCTGAGCCATGAAAACTTGCTCATGGTGACGCACAAAAGCCTGGAGAATGTCAAGTAGCTCAGAGAGCACTTGATTACCATCTTTGATAGCTTTAATGCTTGGGGAAGAGTGCCTAGCACGAAGAGCCAAAAAAAATTCTTTGGAGGCACAGTCGCCAATTTTGAGCCAGTGAAGTCGAGCCTTGATTTGAGCGCCCCTGGCAGAATAGTTATCTGCCACTTGTTGCTGGTGTCTTAAGTCCACCACCTGGACTTGATGTGACAGGGAGAAAGGACAAGCCGCTAAGGCTTCCATAGCAGCACGCAAGTCAGCAGTGGTGGCCTCGTAAGAACACCGACGGAAAATAGCAAGTTGTCGCCCATAAATGCGCAGTACGAATGATAACATCATTCCACCAAACAATCCAGCTCGTACGGCTAGAAGGACGACACTTTAAATTCCACACTCGAAGAATATGGGCCAGGGTGGGCTTGTGACAGAGCAAAGACGTGTTCAAAAAGAATTGAGTCTTACACGTGCAAGGTTAACAAGACACCCACTCAATGCGAAATTGAATTGGGAAGTGATCTGAAAGGGTCACATCTACTAACGGCTTCACAGGCAAGGCAAAGCTCCTGAAAGAAAAAAAAGATTGTGCCGAGAGCATGGCACGATCAAGGCGTTTAAAGACTCTGTCAGAACCAACCCTGGAATTACACCAAGTGTGCCAGAGGGAATGAGAATGGCGGTAACCCATATTGGGGTCAAAAAGTCCCAATTTATTGCGCATATAGAACCACGCCTCCCTTTCACCCGCAGCCCAACGAAAAGGTATAGAGTCATTCTTATCGTATGTCATTTCAACCATGTTGAAATCCCCAGAGAGCAACCAGGTGGCAACTAGCAAAGAGTCAGCAATCCAGCGCCAAAGCAAGCAACGTTCCACAACATCATTAGAGGCATAAATATTAATAATCCCGAAGGAATGATTCTCAATATCGAGAAGAATCCAGACAGCCCGCTGGGAGGGGTCCACCCCATGGTCAACCACATAAGGAAGCAACCGTGGGGCCAAAAGAGTAACAGCTCCACCACGACCAGCCTCATGCAGAGTGCAAAATATAGTATTGGTTGGCCAAATAGAGTGACAAGCTGAAGCAAGCAAAAAACCTAAAATTTCAACTTCCTGGAGACAAAGCACTTCAATTTCTAGATAATTCTTCAAAGTATTCTTAACAGAATACTTCCTTGAGAGGTCTGTGAGACCTCGAACATTCCATGAGAGAAAATTCATGGAAAATCTTCCATGCTTGCAGAATCCCGGTCCTCTTCACCCAGGGAAGACAAGCTATTCTTCAAAAACTCTTGCGGAACTGAACCTATTTGAATAGAGGGAGAAAATCTTCATTTTTCTAGCACATATTCACCTTCTTCGGTGGAGGAGATGGGTTGCGAGAACGCCGCTAGGTCCCCACAGCGGAGGAAAAAGTCGGTTGAGCACATAGAACAGTAGCAGGCTGGGGCGTGGCCTTTGGTCTAGGCTGTAGAATAGCAGAAGCCACTCCTGAGGGAGTAGTTGTCCCCTTCTCTGAAGAGTTTGAAATCTGTTGGGTCGGTTCCGAGGCCTTGGGAGCCGACCTAGTACCAGACGACTTATTCTTCCAGTTTGTGACCGTAGTCCACTTTGTGTCCGCCTTAGCTGAAGGCTCTATCGGACGAGGCTTTTCAGCACCCTGTGGCTGAGAAATAGTATGGGGAACTGACAAAGGGTATTCCCTGATCTTGTGATCAGCTGATTGGCACTGGTAACACGTGTTGGGTAGGTTAAAATATGTGATTTTTTGGGAGTGGCGAATATCCCCGATTTGAATGTCTACAGACTCTTTCAAATCCTTGGATAAATCAACTTCCACACAAACCCTCTTTTGAGGACGGACTTGAAAAAACTTATCAGGTTGGATGCAAACAACCTTCCCCAGAGAGGAAGCAATATGGTGCAAGAAGGGCACACATGGCAAGGGCAACCCGGGAAACTCAATCCAAATCAGAACACACATTTTGGTGTCCTCTGAGACAGCAAAATCCCAGGTACAAGCCTGGAAAACCAACAAGGAGGAACGAACATACCAGGGTCCATGACCCAGAATAGCTTGGACATGATTGACTTCCGCAAAGCGGAACAAAAAAAACCTTTGGTCAGGTTTTGGACCATATCAAGGTGGACCCCATGAGGGACCCAGGCCTTGTTAACCCAGTCTTTTAGCACACTTTCGAGGGGAGTCCTCCCAGCAAAATATCCCACAAGGGTGTGTTGTTCAAGCCATTGGCATGCATAATCAAAACCAGGTAAAGGTAAAACTACATCAGCAGGGGTGTCAGAATGCTTACCTCGTGAAAGAATTTCGGAACAAATTTTTGAGGGTGGTTGTTCAGTGGGGGAGCCATTAAACTGCGCCAACAAACCGCTAACACCAGCAAAAATTGTCGGGTTAGAGCCGATTGAAGGCATAATAAACCCCTAAAATCGCAGTAAATGCGGCCGTACTCAATGAAGGAAACAATTTCCTGTGCAAGAAACACAATATGACGCAAGAGGGGCCGCAAATGACCTCAGAAAGCACAAAACCCTAGCAAAGCTCATGCACCGCTATCACCCGTAGTGTCCTCAATCCGCCTTGCATAGTCTTCACGTTGCTTATTTTTTGAATGGTAGTATTTTGAAAATTGTGTTGGGAGGGAGTATGAAGAAAGCTAACGGTTTTGTGGGTTAATTGTATTCATTGAATACATTTCTAACGATTGTCCATGTCTGCCTTTTCTATATAATATGGCTATTTACAACGATTGATTAATGTGCAAAGAGTGGTAAGCAATCTTAAATTGGTAAGATTGAATCATTCACATTTACATCTTTGGAGAAGATTTTCATATGAAATCTTAGATTGGCAAGATTGAATCAATAGCAAAAGAGGCTTTTCTCATTATTTACAAAATTTCCTCTTTATGAAGAAGATTTTCTTTAAAGTCTTTAGAAAGGGAGATACTTGGCAATATTGTATTCATTAATCATGAGTTCTTTTAATCTAATTTTTTATTGTTTATGATTGGATTAAATGACACAATCTTCACATGATTTATCTTTTTTATCTTACAGGGATTTCGTTCGCACAGAGAATTTGCAACATAAGAAACAATCTATGAAGAGTCTTGGAGTTAAGAAGATTGAAGCCTTAAAACTTGAAGTTTACAAAGCATTTTTAAATGCTAGAGCGTTCATTGTCTACCCTTGTTTTCTTTTTTAAACCAACTCACATTTCGATTTGGGCTTAAAATCAATCATTGATTTGATCTTTTCAAAGTTGGTTAAAAATAACGTTAGACATTTACTAGATTTCAATTTTGAGTTAAAATTGGACAAAGCAATCTTACACACTTGGTTTTGCTGCTCTAAAATGAATTCATCATTGCTTGAGGATTAAAATGAACATGTGTCTTTCTTGTTTTGTAATCTTTTTTACAAAGTAATACCATTGAAATGCGTATGCGCTTCACGATGATCTTGAGAATCAAAAACATTTTGGTGATATTAGGTTGTCTAAAAGATTGCCTCCACACTTCAATTTGGGCATCTTAAAAATGAACAAAACATCTTGCGAGTGTGAGTAAAATTGTTGCGAGTGTTCTCCCTTTATTTCTAAACGAAGTTTGATCGAACTATGGATGAGTTTAATCGATTTTGTTTAACTTAGAGGGCCTATCTTGTGGGAAAAAGTAATCACCCAAGGGAACGACCCAACCGGGAACACTCTAAAGCCAAGTGACTTCCAACCGGTATATAAGTGTGGATTCTTAAGGAAAGTTCAAGAATCACGAGGATTATTCCGACGAGATGGACAGAAATGGATTCTCGCTGACATTGGATAATCCCCCACAAACGGAATGCCTGAATTAAAACCCTTTGTCTAGAAAAAGGCCAAATCCTTGTCTTTTTTGTTGGTGCAAAAGGTCATGTCCTTTGAAGCCGCCCCACGTTATACATGCGGTTTTGTTGTAGAGATGGAAAGTATGCCATGGGAGATTCATGGGTACTAATGCTTAGCTAACCCGAGAAGTGTGTGTCATGGAAGGGAGCCAATGTGGTCAAGCATTTAGCCATTCACACAAAATATGCACAGCTGGATTCGTCTAAGTGGGAACCCAATAAAATATTGTCTCATCATCCTAGGGTTGTAAAATATGCTTGGAAGTGGAAAAAAAATTGCTTGGTTCTTAAAAACATTCGAAAACAAACATTCAAAGGACCTTCAAACTTCAAACCCCTTTAGGAAACAAATACCTTTGACGAATTTAAGCACTCTTGCTTTCCCTAGGGATCATATCCTTAGAGGTTTCTAAGTACTTGGATTCTATCGTCATTTGTTTTCAACAGGGTTAAACATAAGAAACTTTTTCCCTATTTTCCTTGATTTCCACACAATGGACCTTGTGGGATGAGAAAGAAATTAGGACATTGGATATTTAGTTTGAAACATAAGAAAGCAAGTGTCTTTGGTAAAAATAATACACTAAGACAAGATAATAGACAAATTGGACTACACATGTGTTTTCTAACATGATTTCCCGCAAGATCAAAATCCCAAAACCAAAGTTCAAGAAGCTTAATCTGAAAGCTTATGAGGAGCATCTTGAGAGACTTTTCGAATTTAGGGAAAGATTGGTTTACAACCTTTACAAGAAAGCTTCAAGAAACAACCCTAAGTTGTATGTGTTCTACTATTAATAGAATCCTGAACCTTTTGAAAGGTTTGCTTTCCTCCCATAGGAAATATAGCGTGTTCTTCAACACCGAGGTCTTGTAAGAAGAAGTGTTATTCTAGGTCAAGTCCAGGATCAAATTCAATCACGTTCATCCATCTCTCAACTATCGAAATCAGTCAAAAATCACCTCACCAATAGCTCTTGGAAACTTTGTAAACATCTTTTATGCTAGACTTTTAGGTGAAATCAAAACCACTTTGTTTGACTTAACACACCTAGTCAAACCATAATCTTATACACAAGTTTTCTCTAGGATAACACAACTTCCTAGGGCTTACGAGTTCATCTTGTTTGGCTTAACACACTTAGCCAAATTATCAAAACATCACCTCGTTTGACTTAACACACTTAGTCAAACCATCCTCTTATGTACAAGTCCACTCTAGGATAACACTTCCTAGGGTTTTATAAGTGCATTTATCACATTTTGTTTGACTTAACACATCTAGTCAAACTATCAATCCAATCACGATCAATCAAAGTCCTAAAAAATTTAGCATTTCCTTCAAAGTTTCTTTAAGAGTTCCATTCATCCGTATCACTCATCTTTCGTTTATCTCATCCTCGTCATCACTTTGATCCTTCAATTATCCTAGTTCTTCGCTTCTTTGAACCTAAGGTTTAGACCGATCTAAAGAATTAGAGGTTCATCTCTTACATTCTTGAAAATTGATCTTCATTTTATGGTTCAAACTCGATCTCAACACAAGAGGAACATGGAATATAAAATCGATCCATCCATCATGAGCAATTTGAGTCAACCAAACCATCCAAGTCTCACAATGCCAATTGATTATTGAAACTCACATTTATGCAATTCAAACATGGCATCATTATCTCTTCCAAACTTCAACGATACGAATGTGAGTATGCCCAATCTAAAGTTTGGAACACCTTTCCCAATGATAGATTTAAATCCAAGTCCAAATCTGCAAATCTATCAACCAAACACTCAATGCATGAGTTTTCCAAACAACATTATCCCACCAAATCCATACATGCCAAATACAAGTTTGTTGAAAATGAACATTTCTAGTCCACACTTGGTGAACTTTGGGATAGATATGCTTGCAAATCCCCCTAATGTTGTTCAAAATCCTAGCAGTATATTAGCAACTCCATATATTGATCCAAGTGAAGGTAACACCATGCAAAATCAAAGTTACCTAAATCAAGTCAATATGATTCTCAACCACAAAAATGTTCAAAGTCAACCTATAATTCCAAATCAAAACATCATACCAAATCATCCCATTTTGCCATCAGTATCGCAATAGCAGGTGGCAACCATCCAAGCAATCCCAACAATCAACACCATCCACAACCCACCACCACCGCCACCACCAAAACGCGACACAACCAATTCATTCTCTATCATGTTGCAAGCCGCTCAAGAAGCTTCCCGCAAAAAGGCGCTCCAAAACCAACAAGATGCACAAGTTGTGCAAGCTGCACATGCTGCTCATATGGCACAAGCAATCCAACAAGCACACGCTCAAGCACAAGCACATTTCCAAGCTCAGCAAGCGTAAGCGCAAGCACAATACCAAGTTCAATTGCAAGCACAACAAGAAGCGTATCAACAAGCCTTGCAAGACTACCAATTACAACAACAATACGAACAACAACAAGCGTTGTTTGCGCAACAACAACAACAGGACCAACAACAGGCGTTGTTGGCTCAACAACAAACACAGGTATTACTTGCTCAACAAAGCTTGCAACATATTCCCACCACAATTGTTGAAAACAATGATCAAGATGAGCACATTGAAAATGTTTCCACCACGACCAACGATCAAATCAACATACACCAAGAGCTACTTTTCAATCATGAGCAAAATCCACCAAAAATACCCAACAATGATCAAATTCAAGAAATGTCAACATCACTTGATCCTATGGTTGAAGACATTGGTAATCTCTCTTCCACAATTGTTGAAAACAATGTTCAAGATCTTGAAGATGCTTCTACCCCATCCAGTGATCAACTCAACATTCATCAAGAGCCACTTTTTAGTGATCTATTTCAAGATGTGTTACAATTATTTGATCCCATTGACATAATCTACAATCCATCGACCAATGATCATATCTAAAATTTCTCTACATCACCTTATGAGTTAGAGGACATATCTCAAGAACATATTCCAAAGCATGATCAAAATCTTCCATCAAGGTCTAGCAATGGCCCTTCCAACAATATATTGACATCCCTCGACCTCATGATTACGGACAGTGAAGGAATCCTCAAACATCAAAAGTATATTGAGCCACTTTCCATGCCTAAGAATGATGTCCAAGAACCCACTATAAGCAATCCATCCTTTGAAATTGAGCCATGTCAAGAACTTGATCCAAAGCATGTTGAAAATAGTTCTAAAAATCGAGAATTTGTATCTCCAAGATACTACAATGATCTAATGGGCACTCTCCTATCTATACAAGATGCTGCAAATGATGATCATATCCATATAGCACACATTCCTCTATCTACCCATGAGATGATTTCTTTGGATAGACACATAAATGATCTTTATTCAAAACAAGAGTCTCATACTCTTACTGAGGAAAAAGAGTCTCCTACTCTTAACATTTGTACACATGATCAAGAGATAGAGAAATCTAGAGACATATCAGAAACAGATCATGAAGAAGGCTCCTACATAAGTCATGAATTAGAAACATCGTGTGAAAGCATACCAAGAATGAATCATGAGGAAGAATTTTACAAGGACAGTGAAGAATCAACACTTCTTGAAGAAGCATTACAATCTGATATCTCACAAGATCAAGCTAAAGATATGAATCAGGAAGTCATCCCACATATAGATGATCCTATCACCTATAAAATTGGATCAATTACTTTTCTTAGGGTGAGATACCTCATCAATAAAGAAGCTGTCACTTTTGAAAATCCACCACAAAGCAAAGAAGGAGTAGCGCCTTGTTTCCAAGGTAGATCATATCCCATTGCGAACAAATTTTTTTAGCAGATGAATTATGAAGGCAGAGGATTAGGTCTGTATGAACAAGGAATCCTAGAACCAGTGCAGATTATCAGCAATCCTAAGCATCAAGGCCTTGGTTATTCGACAATCAAGGGATCTCAACATATCAATAATACCTCCACAATACTGGGGGCAACTTCATCTTGAGCAAACGTCAACATAGGGAGCATGAAGAATCCTTATGATGAAACCAATGCCAATATTACGACCCGCCACGTCATGAATCTTCATCCACCCATCACCCCATCCACAAATTGGGACAAACGTCAAAAGAAAGACTTGAATCGAAGCATGAAGAATGCTACCAAGGAAAATGAAGCTAAGAAGCATGAAGGACAAATCAAATACGTATGGATACCAAAAACTACAAAGAAAGACTATCCCTATCAAACTCCATTAGTCAAAGAAACTATGGGGCAAAATCAAAAAGGGAAAGGTATCCATCAAGGATGTCCACAAAAAAAAATTAGGCTTCTCAAGCAACATACAAAGTGTATCAAGCAGTTGGTCCTAATTGCAGGCACACTTCCATATCCACCCATCATTTCTCATCTTCCCAGGTTTGGAGAGTCAAAGGTTCCAAACTGTCGACCAATCCATCTTTTATACCTAACCACACTCCATCCACACCTCCATGCATGATATCCAGTTCTTTCATTGACCATGTGTTGGCAACGACCCTTCATCATAAGGATTTAGAAGGCACTCTATGTGTGCACAAAGACAGAGTTAACTCTAGTATCAGCAAAGCAAATCAGAGATCTCAAAATTTACATTCAAGTGCACATGTCTTGGCAAAACAGCTTCTTCAAGTAGGCTACCGATGGCATGTTATGACAAGAGCATCAATGTCAACAGTACTAGGTGATTCAACATCAGCTTAAAATCTCTCAAAAAATACAAAAAAATAAAAAAAAAGGTCCTAAAAAAATGGTCACCTTGATGAAAACCTAGCAAATAGGCATCTTGGCAACAAATAAATAAATAAATACAAAATACAAAAAATCCAAAAAATAAAAATAAAAAAAGGATTGAAAATAGTAAAAAGAAAAATCGTTCTCTAGCCAAAACCATTTCGGTGGTGCTTTGGACAGGTACCATGATGAAAACCTGGAAAACAGGCGTCATGTGTAGAATCAAGAATCTACGTGCACTAGTTCACGAGAAAGCATCTTATCACATCCATAATAAAGCTAACATTTCGGCCATATAATCCATTCATCCATGAACCATTTATCCAACACATTGCCATTTATCTACCTTATCTTGATCTTGATAAAGGTTCATTGCACATGTGTTTATGGTAAACATCTTGACATGGGTGGGTCCTTTTCATTGATCCTATCCAATCCAAATGTTACCTGAGCCTTGAAGTATTATCCGAATGAGCAATCCTCTCTTTGAAAACCCTTATCTTATCGCAAGATGATCCATATCCATTCATCCAAGAATCTACCCATGGTCGTTCAAACATTGCTAGACACTGGGGGCAGATATTGGCATCTTGCTTCGAGAATAAATCTTGATCTATATCCTCCAACTTATGTTGTGATCCGAACATTGGAAAACATGAAATCAAATTGGTCAAAGCATTTGTGCACCAAATCCAAATCACTAGCCCATGGAATATTTTGACAGGAAGACGTTCCTTATCAAGCTTTATCTTTTGGCGAACATCAATCCAAACAATCAATATCAGTCATATGTAATGTGTACATCTATATCACATCAAAACAATTTTGTTCCAAATCAAGCTTCATCAATCTTGATCAATCGAATCCAATCAATTATCACCTTGTTTGACTTAACACACTTAGTCAAACTATCATCTTGTGCACGAGTTTACTCTACGATAACACAACTTCCTTGGGTTTACAAGTTCATTATCATCACTCTGTTTGGCTTAGCCTTGGCTAGCGGTACGAAGAACATTAGCTTGTTTGTTTACTTTATCTTGGTCTTTTTGACTTATCTTATTTTGCACTCATTCCAAGGACCTCTCAATGATGCCTAAACAAAACAGGTTTAGAGAGAAAGGAATGGGGCAATGATCATTATCTTTTTATCTGTTATGCTTGTTGGATGTTCTTGTAAAATAACTTAGCAAATACTTGCTTTGTTGGGTCCATCCTAGCAAGGTTTCTGTATGTCAAGTGTGAACAAGAGCACTCATATCTGATTGTCGAGTCAAATTCCATCACACTAGGCGCAACGCCATCCTGGTTCTTAATACCTTGATGCATTGCACCTACATGTGTTATCAAACATAAGGAAAGTTACGCTCTTTATCTCTCCCATCCCTGGATAAGCAATACATCATCATCAATCATCAATCATCATCATAGCTAATAAAGTTGGCTTGTTGAAATTTCTGCATCTTATTAGATTCAAGGGTTGATCCCTCCCATTCTTCTATCCTCTTTCACGCTAACAATACATTCATCTTGCATCCATCCCGCATCCTGCATAATCACATCATATCAGGACAACATCATCCATCGCATTCATCTCATTTTCATAATCATTTAAGTTGTTTAGGATAATATAAATTTATTATTCTAAGCATCTTCCAAACATCTCATTTTCATCATCATTATCATATAGTCTAACCATCCAACATACATTCATTTTGAACCTCTTTGTCGTGAGATCCACCTCAATCTTTTTGCTCAATCTCTCAAGGGGGCAAGGTACTAACGTACTTATTTTCATTGGGGCATCTGAAAAAATCAGAATTTTTTTAATTTCGATGTCGGCAACATCATTCTTTGAACCAATGCAACAAGTACATTGCTTCAAAGAGGGGAAAAATGTAGACACGTAAAGCTAACATCATGCATCTCGCTCTAACTAACATTCACTTCTACTATTAATCAGTCAAAACAATTTATTGATTAATTCCCTAAGGTTCATCATATTTAATTAAATAAATCAAATTATTTAATTAAGTCCTAAAGTTCTTCTTATTTGATTCAATAAATCAAACTGATTTAAATCAAATGTCAAACTCCTAAAATCCTCCAAGTTAATTAATCTAAATTAATTAACCTCTAATCATGATCACCTATTCTCCAGTTTTTGACTCAACTTGAGTCAAATCCAAACTCTCAACTAACCCACCCACTTGCACCAATAAATCATTTATTTGATTTATTAATTCTTCTAATTACTTTCAAAAGGGCATCAAGATGGAATATTCTACAAATTTGAATCTTCCCTTCACATGACTTGTCCCTTCCAACAAAGCATTAAATGCTCTTACATGTCTCTTGCATAAGTCAACTTGACATTTAATGCACCTTTCATCCCCCCTAAACATGTCATTTCATCCAAAATTCAAATTTGAAATTGGCACATTGGCCAAGACTTGCACATTCCTCGCCCTCTCACACCTTGACAAGTGTCATCTTGTCATTGGCTTATGAATGATCCCACATTCATCCAAACTCACTCAATCTCTCAACCTTGAATCTATAAAAGCAAGGGTTTTCAACAACACAAACACAACACAATTTGACAACACACATTTTGATACAAGGTTAATTTCTACATGTGAGAAATAATCTTGCTCTTCATCACAACATCACTATCATCATCTTTCATTTTGGCATTTTTTCTTATTAAGGGGGTAGGAAAGGGCTTTCTTTCCACATTTCAAGAGGCACCACTCACACTATGGAATAAAGTTTGATCTTGCTCATGCTTTTACTTAGTTGTTTTTGTTCTAATTATTTTGTTATCTTAGGCATGATCAAATATTTCATAGAGATGCTCTATTTGGTTTGTTTGATTTAACTAACAATACTAATGTTTGTTGTTGTTTTTGAGCAAATACAGATTTAGCATCTAGAGTATGTACAAATATATATATACACATGTATATGTATATGTATGTATGTACAAATATATATATACATATACAAATATATATACATGTACATATACATATATACATTCATATATTATGGATAAGTTTGCCCTTTTTTAAGGGTTGGTAATACCTCATAATTAATTCTTATTAATTTTTTGTATTCCTTGTTTTATGTCATTCTTCAAGCCCACTCCTTGTCAATTTCGGAGAGTTTAATATGTCATTATGCTTTGAGCATCGGTCAATTGAGTGTTAGGTCTTGTGTGGTATTTGGCATGCTTGGAATTGGTTTCTTTCACTGGTAGTTCTATCAATGCTCAGAAGATTTGATGTGGAAAATATTTCTTGCTAGAGTATGATTGAATTCCAGTGTTCGGCTCTTGTGTGGGAGGTACAATTAATCCAAGTGAGGGATTCCCTTGTAATTCACATTATTGCACAAATTTCATCCTTTAATTTAGGTTTGGAATTTGTAAATTTTGTTATGAGGAAGCTTATGTTTTTTACACACAATGGAAACCCCAATATTGCTTACAAGTGACCGGAGTCAGTTGTCATTTTTAGGGCGCATTATTGAGCATCATATGAAAATGGTGTTAAAAGAAAGAGGTCTTCTCACCATGAAGGTGATGAGACTTGTTTTGCGCGAGAAGTTTCTAGCATCCAAGGAATGCTATTGCCTGTTAATTCAAATATTCTTGCCCATTTTATTGCTTCCCTTCTTGACCTACGTGTTTCGAAGGATTTTGTGGAGAGCATGGTCTGAAAGTTCTTTTGTGCCCATTTGTAAGGTGATTTAGATAGAGTATTGAATGCAACCCAACTTGGGGTAGGAATACCATTACTGCGGGATCTAGGTGTGCCATACAGAGTTAATTTGATGTCGTTTTTGCTAGACATGGAAGGAGATGAGCTATGTTTGCACTGACGATGCACATTGGTTGGGTATTTAAGTTTATGCAAAAGTTGTACCAATACGAGCTTGTTGATGACTTCGACTAGTTGGATGAGTTTTATGCCTATGAAGCGATATGAAACCTATGCTTTGGGACCTTTTGCAATTTTGTTCAGATAAGGGTCTTCATAGTTTACCCTAGATTATGGCCATATACTGTTAAAATTTAAATCTGGTTTGTAGGCATAAGAATTTTGCTAGAATCCATTCGTGTATTTGATATATATGTAAATGAAATGTCAATATTTAGGGTTTCAATGATATTTGGTGAAGGACCAGTTGTTTTCACTTATGGACCTTGTGAAACTTAAGTTGTGTTGTATTTTGGACAATTTATCTTTCCTGAAGTATATATGGAACAATGATATAATAACTATTATAGATACATTATTATACCTTTTTCTCATGTTACTCTTTTTAGTAGGTTTTTTGCAATATTTATAGAGTGTGGATGTTTTACATATTTACTTAAGCTTTTGCTTCTTAAAGATGTATGGATGCATGAATTTTGATTATGCATTTGTTCCTTATTGCACATATCACTCTTTTCTAGTGAGTTATTCTCTGTGTATTATAGGGTGCTCTTTTTCCATGTTTATTTGGGCTTCTACTTATGATTTCTCTTTATTAAAATATATGATGTAGGAGTTGTTGATTATCGTTTCACTCTATTTGTTCCCTTGTGTGAACAGTGAACCTACATTTTGCTCAAACAGTGACAAATATGAGAGTATTAGTCAAATTAAACAAAGCAAATAAAGCACTCCTATGAAATATTTAAACATGCTAGATATGCAAACAAGACAATTAAATACCAAAGAAACTAAATGAAATCATATGAAAGCATGTTCAAACCCTATCCCATAGTGGCAATGGTGCTCCTTTGATGTGGAAAGAATGCTCTTTCCCACTCCCTTGAAGTGCAAAATTATAATGAACAAGCTTTTAAGATGTGATGAAATGAGTAATGAATGTGACTATAATGAGATTGCTTAGGATTGTGGATCCTTTCCTCATAGAGAAGCCCTCTATAAATAGGGTTGAAGGGTTGAAGAATGAAGAGATTGGAGGAATGAGGGACTAAAGGAGAGCCAATGAGATTGTGACACTTGTCACAAGGCTGATGGGTGAGGATGGAGCACATTTTGGGGAATGTGCATAGTTAAGAGGATGTAAGAGAGATTAATGCATATGGTTGAGAGTGTAAGAGGATTAAATAAATGTTTTTGGAGATGTAAGAGAATGTAGGTGGGGATGTAAGAGATATTAATGAATGTGGTTGAAAATGTAAGAGAGATTAATGTTTGGGTAAGAAAGTCAGACAAGTGGATTTATTGAAGGAATATTCTCAAATAATATGCCTTTGTGAGGGAAAATAGGTTAATTAGTTATTTAGAAGAAATTTTTTTCATGTGTAAGTTGGTTAGTTGATCAGGGGTTTAGTTTGACCAAGGTTGAGTCAAAAGCTAGAGGATGGGTAATGATGATTAAAAGTTTATGAATTCAAAATTAATCAATTTGAAGGGATTAGGGGATTGTGATAATTGATTTGAATAATTTGATTTATTAGATCAGATGAGAGGACTTTAAGGGACTTAATTAAATAATTTAATTTATTTAATCAAATTATATGAACATTAGTGAATACATCTAATAAATTGTTTTATTTGATTAATAGGAGAATTTGATAATTTGAGTGTCTACATCTTCGTAATCAATTATTAACTATGCGAACACAACACATCTAAATCTTTGAGGGTTATTGTTGTTAATTTTCCCTTGGGGTTTAATGAGAACACAAACTTACATAATGTTGAAACCTGTGTGGTTTCCAGAGCCTCTCTATGTGTTATCTTATAAGTTTATTTTTTATTGATAATTTACATTTCTACCAGTTCATAGCTCCTAGGGTTGGGAACATAGATTGATAATTTCTTGTCTTTCTTTTACTAGTGTCAACAAATTTTAGCTTTTCTTGTGGTATGAGTACAATGTACCTTGTTATACCCATTCATTTTGTTCGGTTTCGAGCACTTAATTCTAGAATTCACTATGTATGTATTATTTCAAGCAAGAATATTGAAATTTATTAAAGTTCAAAGTTGCGTACCTGTTGCACTTACCTTGCCTTCTGAGTATGGGCACATAACTTGTTTTTGGTTCTACCTTACCATGCTTCAACTTTGATTTCTATTGATACTGGAGATTCTTCTTTCTTAGTATCCTATCTTGGAGTTTGGTCTTGATTTTCCCCCTTCTGACATAAGTTTTCTCTAAACTTTATCATATCTTTTGTGATTAGTTCTTCTAGCCCTTGCCATAGGTCTACCTTAGATCTAATTATTATAACCTCAGTTTGGTCAGCACCTTGATTAGCTAAAAGGTCAGCTACCTTGGCTTCCCTATAGGTGTGACAAACTGATTGCACATTGAATTCTTGCATGAGTTCTTTTATCCTAAATTCCTTGGACTAAAGATTCCAGTCTCCTTTTTGTCCTCTGATTATGATATTTATGCTGAAATTTGAGTCACACTCTATCTCAATATTCTTGAGCTCTTTTTCTTTACATAAGTGGAGAACCCTAAGGATCCCTTTTATCTTAGCAACGTTATTTGTGACCTCTAGTAATTTTGTTGACATTGCCTCAACCAACTAACCATACACATTTTTAATGATGCATCCAATGCCGACTTTGGCTAGGTTTCCTCTTGATGATTCATTGGTGTTGAGCTTCAAACATCCCTACGGAGGAGGGGTCCATTTTGCTTTTTGCCTTCTTTGTTTGGATTCTAGAATGAACTGGAAAAATGGGGGAACCTTCAGCTACTTCTAATTTTTCATTAGTTCATTGTCTTAGTCCATAAACTTGGTTTTTCTTTGTAGTTTTATATGAGTGCTTAACCATTCTAATATATTCCTCTCTATATCCGATGTTATCTCTTCTATTGATTTAGATTTATCCTGAACGATTCACCTGTTCCTCTCCTTCTAGATGTTCCATATCGTGATAGATGGGGCTATCTACCATATTAGGCTCCAAAATGATTCCTTCTTGATTCAGGGCCAACTGAGAAAGAATTTCCACAACTGGTTACTTTGTGGGGAGGTCCAATTCAGGTTCTTTTATAGCTAGTCCCAACATTGTTTTGTAAAAGGGAAGTTTAGGAGTAGGTGATTTGCATCTTCCTCATTTTCTCTACAAATGATGCACCAATTTGGACCCTATATACCAATAGTTTTTAATCTATCACTTGTTAAGATTCTTCCATGTAGGGTCATCCAGGTAAAGGCTCTAACCTTTGGTAATTTCCACTTCCCCAACACAACTTATGCGGCCAGAGCTTTTCACCTTCCACCACTTGTATTTTGTAACCAAGATTTACTAAGTATGTGCCTGATTTTGCCCCACATCAGATTATTTTATTTTCTTAGTTATTTAATCATACCCGTCTTTCTTTAATAATCTCTATGATATTTGCCTTGGTAATTTCATCTATTTGAACATATTGGAAATTCTTCCATCTAAGATTGCCACTCTCCTATTCTTCCACATAACCCCTGACATGCAACCCATACCTCTCCCTTAAAGAGGAGATATTTTCTTTCAACTTGGGGTATTCTACCTTTGTGCCCTCCCCATGAGTCTAGCCAAAAATCTACTTTCTTTCCATCATTGATTTTTCGGGTTAGATGGTTTTTTATTAGATGTCTGCAATTTAACATAAATTTTTAGATGCGAGAACCACTTCTAGGATTAGCTATAGTTAAGATCATGTCTGGATCCCCATTATCAAGGTACTTATTTTGTAATATTTTGCACTAGAATAAGTGGGGATTCTGATAAAATTTTAAAATTATTTTGGCTTCAACGACCCTATTTTGGGCTTTTAGGTTTCTTATCCTTGCGCCTCCCTCTTCCTAAGACTTGCACACTTTATTCCAATGTATCAACAGGATTTTGTGTTGATCATTTGAACCTTCCGATAAAAAGTATTTTAAGATGCCTTGTATATTGATTTTTGCTTTTGAGGTTAATTATCTGTCGGACATTGCATATAGTAGGATTGCAGATAGGACTGATTTGATCATTGTGATTCTACCTGGCAATGTGAGCCATTTCTTTCTCCAGTTGAGGGATTTTTCCCTACATTTTTCTTTTATTTGCTCCAAAATTTTGGTTCTTATTATTCCTTTAAAGATAGACACACCTAGGTACTTACATGGTGTAACATCTATTATGTAGTCCAGAAGCTTTGGAAATTCTTCTTTGTAGCAGTTTTTTGGTATGAAAGAAGCAGATTAATTTTTCTTTATTTATTTATTGCCCTGATGCCTGGATGTATTCCTCCATGCATTCTTTTATCT
This sequence comes from Sequoiadendron giganteum, assembly GCA_007115665.2. Classification (NCBI taxonomy): domain Eukaryota; kingdom Viridiplantae; phylum Streptophyta; class Pinopsida; order Cupressales; family Cupressaceae; genus Sequoiadendron; species Sequoiadendron giganteum. The sequence continues at coordinate 47,801,481 of CM021106.1, forward strand.
TTGTTGCCTCATTAATTATGGCTTCTCCATAGAGTAGTGTGTCATCCACAAATTGTTGGTGGGTAGTGGCATCTATAAATTTAGAGCAATCTGCACCCTGTTGATGGTGTTTTCTGCACGACAATAACTCAGACAGAATGTTGGAATCCCATCTCTCTCATAAGGTAAATCCTTATCAGCAAGCCTCAAGAGATAACCCCAAGGTCTCTAACGTCAGGTCTTGACAATGCATAAACAACTCAAATAATATGTGAAAATGTAAGATCGAAGCACATTCTGGAACTACTCAATCCAAGGACCTCTCCACTTTAACATTAATCAAATGTGACATTAAATAGGGGGGTTTCACCATACTGCCCCAAAAGGATGATTAGAGTTTGTAAAGGAAATACTCAGAACAATCTCAGGTAGCATCATGATCATTGTGCAAGTGCAACAAACCCAGAAGAGAACAAGGAGACCCAAAAGACCAAAACAAAAGCCAGAACAAACCCAAACCAAAACCAGGAGTGAAAAGAAAAGAAAAGAAAGCAAAGAAAACCGACACCTAAAAAAACTATTTACAGAGGGAGGGAGCTGCAAGCACCTCAGGACATGAAGTAATGCTTCAAATATTGCCTGTTGATAGGTAACGAAACATCCTCCCTAGTGAGATTTTTAAGGTGGAAATCATTATCTCCTAGTATTTCGAAGATTTGAAAGGGGCAGAGCCAAAGTTTATCAAATTTTCCATGTTCCCCCTTCTTATCATGCACTTTGTCCCAGTACAGGACCAAATCAGAAATTTTGAAAGCCTTAACTCTTGCTTTTCGGTCAAACCACTTTTTGACAATGCCTTGATGTTTAGCAGAGTTTTCTAATTCTTCATCTCTTTTCTCTTCAAGGTGTAAGAGTTCAGTCAAACAAGCCTCACGCCTATCCCCTTCATCATAATACTCATTAATGAACTGCAAGGTGGAGATTTTCAACTAAATGGGAAATACTGGTTCAAGTCCATACACAAGTTCATAAGGGGAGGTTCCTATGGAGGCCTTTTGTTTGGTACGATCTGCCCAAAGAGAAAATTTGAGCTGGGTATGCCAATCTTTAGGATTTTTCTCTAATAGTTTGTGGATGACAGTCAAAAGGTTTTTGTCCATGGATTCAGCCAAACTGTTTCCCTAGGGGTAGTAGTTAGATGAAAATTTAATAATGATTCCATGATCATAAGCCCACCCAAAAAATTTAATGAAGCAAATGCAGGACCATTGCCACAAACCAAAGCAATAGGACAAACAAAATGATTAATAATACCTGATTCGAGAAAATCGATTACCACCTCAAATGTGCATTGTTTACAGGCAAGAGCTAGTCCACCTAGTAAAGTAATCAAATTTATAGTAGGAATATACCTGTGTTCTGTAGAGGAAGGTGGGTTGATTGATCAATGAAATCCAATCCCCATTGCACAAACAATTTTACCTTGGTCACTGGTTGAAGTGTTGCATACTTTTATCAGCTTGCTGCAGTTTGACACACATGACAGGCTCTTACATGGTTGTGTGTCCTTGAAATTTTTTGGCTAGTAGTACCCTGCCCTTAGGATCTAATTTGTAATGGATGGTGCAGAGCCATGGCCTATGACAAACTTGTTGTGGAATTTAGTCATCACCCTTTCATCTTCCTCTTTTCCAAGAAAACGCAGGTAAACCTCCTCATGATTCTTCTTGTATAGAACAACTCCTTTCAACATGAAACAATCACTTTTCAAATGCAAGCCTCTACATTGTACTGTGTTGAGATGATCGGGGCATTGTTGATTCATGATATAGTAAATAATGTCATCATACCAACCACCTGAAGAAACATCTTGAAGGTGATAGTGTTGAGCTGTAAGATCATGGCCCATTTCAGCCATTATCTTAGTTAATCCTTGCCCTCTCACCAGTTTCATGGGTTGTATCTCAATGTCATACTCCTGCAACACTGTGACCCATTTCGCTCTTTGTTCCCTGAGTTCATTTTGCAATAGTAAAAGCTTAACTGTAGGGTCTGGTACTATTGCATAAACTTTGTTTCTCAGGATATAATGTCTGAACTTCTTCACACACTTGACGAAGGCATAGGCTTGTTTTTCTACACTTGGATATTTTAATTCAACATCTTTCAGTGGAGAACTCATGAATGCTATGGGATGCTCACTTCCTTCATCAGATTTTTAAATTAACATACCAACATAGGAATGATTAGATGTGAAAAAATATATGTAGGAAGGCTTGGAATAATCAGGACTTACCAATACTGGGGCTTCAGCTATGGCCCTTTTGATTTCTACAAAAGCCTCTTTTGCTTGAGTACTCCATTCGACTTTCGCATCTTGCTTTAACATGGCATTCAAAGGTTTGAATATTTTTGTGAAGCTAGTGATGAACTTCCTAACAAAGTTGATCTTTCCAAAGAAGGACTTCATATCCTTCTTACTAGCTGGAGGTTTAATTTTTAATAGGGATTCAATTCATTTTGGATCAATGGATATACCTTTCTTTGAGATTATGTGTCCTAACAGCTTCCCTCATGTCACTCTAAAGATGCATTTCTTGGGGTTGAGTGAGATACCAAACTCTTGGCATTTCTGGAATACTTTGCACAGGTCCAAAATATGATCTCCATGTTTCTTCTAAATGATAGTTAAATCATCCATGTAGATAATGATACACCTATTAATGATATCCTTAAAGGCTATATCCATGGCCCTTTGGAAGGTTGCCCCTGAATTAATAGTCCAAAAGGCATCCTTCCATAGGAAAAAGTACCCCATTTCATGGTAAAAGAAGTCTTATGCCTGTCCTCATACTGCACCATAACTTGATTGTATCCAAAGTATCCGTCTAAGAAAGACATCATTTGGGATTCGTCGACGATCTCCAACACTTCATCCAGTGATGGGACTAGATAATTGTCCTTCTCCGATGCACGATTGAGATTTTTGAAATCAATGCAAAGTCATATTTCCCCATTCTTCTTTCTTATTGGAACCAAATTGGCCACCTAGGTTGAGTGCCTAACTAGAAATATGATAAGAGTAGATAGTAAATTTTGCACTTCCTTTTGAATGATAGGTTCTAGCAAAGCATTGATGGGTCTTTGCCTTTGTCTAAAAGGTTTGGACCCTTGCTTAAGAGGGATGGTGTGTGTGATAATTGAAGTGTCATATGTCTTCAGATCTTCATAACTCCATGTTATCACATCCTGATACGAGTGTAATGCATCAATGATTCCTTCCTTTTCCTCTGGAGTGCATACTTTGCTTATAAAGACATTCTTGATGTTGTTCTGAGTCCCCATGTTGTATATATCACACTGACTGCTAATATACTCCCTCTTGGCTTGTTGTTCTTGATCTCTAACCCTATCCAAGTCAAATATTCTCTCCAGGTGCACCATTCCTCTTAGAATGGTGTTGGTCTTTAGATTGATGACCCCTTCTAGGTCCATCTCTGCTTCTTGAGGCTCTATTTCATCAAAGTGAACACATCAGAACTTGCGATAAAATCTAGAATATGCTTGTCATCTTCGAACACTTGAAAATTAGTTACGTTATTGGGCACTAACGTTACTGGGGTGAGCTCTACAATAAACTTCTTTAATCCTGAAATCGATAAAGGATGCAACATACTAGTTGCCTGAGCTAGAGAATCTGCAGTTTGGTTCTTGCCTCGAAGTATTAGTTGAATGTTGAAGGCATCAAACCCCTCGATGAGATCCCATAATCTATGTCGGTAGTTATTCATCCTTCTATCATGACATGAATATTGTTTCCTAACTTTCTTGACTACCAATTCAGAATCTCCAAATACTTGCAGAATTCTAACTTTCTTTCTTAATGCCATCACAACCATGAATCGAAGCCTCATATTCAGCTACATTATTAGTACAATAAAATTGGAGTCTATGAGCAACGAAAAAACTTTTTATCTTTGGGACTAATGAGCTCAAAACCAACTTTGGCTCCTTGCTTTTATTTGGATCCATCGAATTTGAGCGTCCAACAACCAACAACTCCCTTTTCGGTTGATTCATCTTTTGCTCTGCCACTACTGAAGGGTTCCTCATAATGTATTGAGATTTTACCTCTAAAGTCATCCTTAACATTTTGTACCTCAAGTCTGATAGCTGGGGTTGGATTGATGCATCTCTATATTTTCTCTATACCGCTTGACATAAGTAACACTCTCGCTGGGAGTGAGGGGCATTATGAACTCGACACCAATTCAAAAGGAGCAATTCTCCAAAATTCATATCTCTACCCAAGTGAACTTATTCTTCTATGCACTTTCGGATGAATTCTTGAAATTTATCCAACAAAATGAGTTGACCATCTTCTGGGTCATCTTCTTCTTCTACAGGCCCAGGTGGCACCCCAGTATTACTAGATTTTGAAGTGAGCTCAACTGGTGGGCTCTGCAACATAAGAATTTCCTCTGTGTCTCATTCTGAAACAAGGGCTGCCAACACATAATTCCCCATACTGACCTCTGACACCAAAATCTCATTTGAAGCGTTTTGGTACTCAGTAATCACATACCTCATCCTCGGTTCCTTTTCGATCCTGATTTGGTTTGGTACTCCCTTCCAAGGAAGCCACATATGAGAATGATCAGATGATGTATAGCCATTAAGTGCCTTGGTGAAATCCCTTCCTAGGATTAGGCCATAAGTACCAGGAATGTCTGCCACTTGAATGTTGATAACTTGTTGAACCGTCTGATCTAATGCAGCTTACATAGGGATCATATTCAATTCTCCCACCACATTCACCTCAGTCCTGTCCAACTGGGTAACCTTTCATTGAGAAGCAATAGGCGTAATTCCTAAGGCTTGACAAATTGAAAAAGGCATAACATTTGTTGAGGCTCTTGAATCCAAGAGGTAATTATGCAGATTTTTTTTTCTTCTGAATATATGGCTATAAATCAAAAAAGGAGGGGCTTTAGTCTTTCCCTGAAATAAACTCAAGGGGTATTGGCTTGTGCAACTAGGCCTTTATCCTCGGACCTTGATCTCTCAGTGGATGTTGACCAGAATTCCTTACAACTACTTCATTGTCTACCCTACCTTGGGGAACTTCTTTGGATTTAAAAGCTCCTAAGATAGAAATCCTAATAGCGGGAACCATCAATAGTTCAAAAGCTAAGAGGCTTACCTTCACTTTCCTGAGTTCCTTAGTTACATATTCACCCATTTGTTTTGTGCTAATGTCGGTGAGGATCTCCTTGAAATGATCCATCTGCTTCTCCTTTCCTACATCAACATTCCTTTGTTTTGATGAATTAGGTTGTCCTCCTTTTGAAAGATATTGCGTGGGCACATGCGGATAGGACAAATTATTACTGCCATTAGGATCAAGTGGCGTGGTGAAGTTAATTGGAGGAATAGAAGTAGTAAATGGACCTCCAACTTGAGGGCCTCTATTTGGTCGGTTCCTTAGGTCATATTTTCTTGTAGGCTGCTGGAACATCTAAAATTACTCAACACCTGGAGAAATTTCATCCCCATTACATACTTGTTCTGACTCACCATCTGATTCAACCACTTTCGGCTCCAACTCATTCTCTTCACCTCATGGGAAAGGAGAATGATTTAGCACCAATATTGGGGAATCATAAGGACTAGATGGTACTAGCTCTTGACCACTGGAATTGTTCTCAACTTCATACCGAAAAATGGACGTGGCAGTTTGGAACTCAGGGCAATCTAACTCAGAGTGTTGACTGGTTTTGTGAAGTCTACACCATCCTGATAGTGTTGCCTCCACCAAATATACACCACCTGATGTTTTGTCTTGAGTAGAGGGTTGATCTAACGGGGTGGGAACACCTCCATTGTTTGGTCTTGTATTCCATGCCCTGTTATTCCTAGGAGGCTGCCTTCTATCAAATCCTAATCTACTCGAATATCCTTTCTCAAATTTTTTCCCAGATGGCTGACCTCTGTCAAAGTTCTACCCAGATTGGACATAATTTCTTGCTTCACTATTATAGTTGGACTACATATTCCTTTGAGAAGTCTGGAGTTGGTTGTTTTGGTTCCTTAAATAAGTTACCTCCATGTTCAACCTTTTCACTTGTTCAGTCAACTCATCCAACCTTTCTTTGTCAAGATTACTATATGGTGCGCGTCTCGAACTATTCTGATGAAATCTCAGTGGTACCCCTGGCCTTGAAGATTGATTCAATACTTCATAATTTTGTAGATAGGATGGCAAATTGAATTGTTGTTGTGAATCAAGGGGTTAATTGATACTTTGTTGCAGATAACTGGTCATTGGTGGGATTTGATTTATCGGAGGACCCGAGTACGGGACCAATCGCAACTGTGGTACTAGATTCATGATAGGTGTGTGATTGGACATAGCTTGATTGACTATATGGATCTATTTGGGGTGAGCAATGGGCCCTAATGAAGGCATGGGTCCTGACAGGTGTTGTTTCAAATCAGTACTAACTTTAACTGCCTCGGTGTAAGCCACAAGCAAAGTGGCGAGTGGGTTTGGTCTCCATTTAAGGAAGGTGGCAATGAGACTATCGAGGGCTTCATAATAAACTTCTAAGGAAGTGGCATTATCTATAACATAAGGAGCTTGAAACTTGGTATATGCATGATGGAACCTATTGTTGAAGGACCCAACGGGTTCATTGATTTCCCTTTTCACCTTAGTAATCTACAAATATAATTCATTGGAGCTTATGGGGATTTAAAAATTTTGCAGGAATACGGTTTCCAACTCCGTCCAATTGTGTATAGACCTTGCTGGAAAATTATTATACCAATAGAAGGCATCCTCTCCTAGGGAATACAAGAAAAGTCTGCATGCAACATCTTCATGATTAATACCTCTATCCCTAAGACAAGTCTGGAAAATCTTAATGTGTTCCTCAGTCGTCCTGTTTGGGTCATTGGTATGGAACTTGGAGCATAAATGCTCAGGATTATTTGGCATGGCATTATAGTTACTGAAGGACAGGGATGAGGGGTTGTTTGCCAAGAAATCCATCGGTGGTGGTGGAGATGGTTGTGGTTGATTAATGACCAATTGAGGTTGCTGGATGAGAATCGCTTCAGAGTCAGATGATAATTGACTGGATGTAGGCGAGGATGAGGGGGAAGATGGAAAGGGATGAGTGGATGAGGATTCTTCCCCATTTCTGGCCCTCCTTAACCTAGTAGGGACTGGTAACTCTTGGAAATCTACCTCTCCTGGTGTGGATCTAGTTCTTCTTCAAAATCTCTTAGGCGAAATTGCAGATAGGAAACACTCCAACTTTGCTTATTCGACCCTCCTTCTAGTGCCAATCTGTTGATGGTGTTTTCTGCACGGAAACAACTTAGACAAAATGTTGGAATCCTATCACTCTCAAAAGGTAAATCTCTATCAACAAGCCTCAAGAGATAACCCCAAGGTCTCTAATGTCAGGTCTTGATAATGCATAAACAACTCAAATAATATGTGAAAATGCTAGTAATCACAAGGGGCCTTATGCCACAACTACTAGAGGTTTCAAAATCATTAAATTTTGCAATATTTTGATGCTTTTAATCCTAAAACTATCCTAGATTCAAAATAAACAGCGAAAGATAAGGGTTCAGAGAAAGAGATTCTATTTTAAACTAACTCTTAAGATCAATCACAATAATAATGAATGTTGCAAACAGACAAATCCCCTAATGAAACCAATTTTTGTTTGATCAAGGACAAACTTGCAACTACACAGAAATGGTGCAACCTTCTATGATCTGAAATTAGAAAGTTATAAATTTATTGTACTTAACTCCTGTTGTCCAAATTTTTGCACACACGCCCCACTGAACGTGGGGACCCTCTTTCTTCGCTTTTCGATGTTTTGGCCCTTCCTTTCTGGGGGTTTTCGCTTGCTTGGGTTCGTGCTTTAATATCCATCTTGCCAATTGAAGTGGCACACTTTTGAATTTTATTGAAAATCTTGAGTTCTGACTTTGTCTCAGAGTTTTCACTGCTTTTGGGAAAATCCGCCTGGGTCAGATTCTCTCGGTTTCTCTTCAACGTCCGAAGTTGCTCCCTTTCGCCTCGTTTTCAGGAAAATTTGTATGGTCTCGATTTCCCCGAAGTCCGTCACCACGTCGAATCCCCGGGTTTTGTGGTCGTGGTTGTCTTGTCGACCGCATTAATGGCGTTTGTGCGGATGTTTTGGGGTTTGATATATTGATGTTTTGGGGTTTGATATATTGATGTTTTGGGAAGTAATTAATCATTCAAGTTTGTTCATTTGCTGTCATTTGAGCTTGAGTCTTGCAGCTTTTTTTGTTTTGCTGGATTGGAATTTTTGAGGTCATTGGGACTGAGCATTTTGGTTTCGTTCGCGTGGTTGTATCCTTCTTGCGTTCGACGGTTATCTGTTGGTTTCACTTGTTCTAGCCCTTTTTCTCTCATGGTATGTGGAATTGCTTCTTCATTCTATTAATTTTCAATTACTTCACCGTATTTGCCTTTTGGTCCTTCATGATTTCTTTGGGTATTCGTGTCATCACTAGGCATTTTGAGGGTTTTGCGTTGCTTTACCAGTCTGTTTTGTTGATCATTGCCTTTATTCTTGGTCTGGTTTTGCTTCCTGTTTGGGCGTTTGCTCTCCTAAACTCTCCATTTTGATATGTTAGCAAGTCGTGTGTTGTTCCCTGTGCTTTCATGGTAGACATTTTTTTTAACGTTCTTAACCTAGATCATAGCCAATCCTCCTCAAATTGTTGTGAGGATTGTTCTAAATTCATGTTTCATTCATTGGAGGTCTAGGTTAGGTTGTTTTCAGATTTTTGGCTTAAATCCAGAGTGATTTGAATCATTTTGGTGAAAGTAGTGAGAATGTGGAAAGGTTCAGGTTTTCGAGGTCCTCGCGGAATTCCGCTTACCCTAGATTTCCCCAATTTATCTCTTTCTTTCTTTTTTCACCACCTTTTCCCGAATTTCATTGGTCTCGCCAAAATCCTCTCCATCCGGATTTTCCCGATGTCCGCGGTCGGGTCGTTTTACCGACCTCATGCTTTAATAATGTTATATCTGGATTTCGCCAAAGTTTGTTCCATCCAGATTTTCCCAAATTGTTCGTGTCCCCTCATTTTCGCCTGGTTAGTTATAACTGTTGTTGTTTTCGCCAAAATCCGTCTCTGGCGGATTCTTCCGGGTTTTTCTGGGAAATGTTGAATTTGATGGTTATAAATTATTGGTTTATGGATGATGTATTTGATTGATTAAATGAGCTTATGTTAAGTGTTTCTAATGGTTTTCCTTTGTTAATTGGTGGATTTAAGTGATATTATGGGATTTTGCATGCTTGGTTCATTGGAATCCGCCCGGTCCGGATTTTCCCGAAAATCCTCTCTAGTGTGGAATCCGTGAGGGGGGCTAAATCCCAAACCTTGAGATAATAATTTCTTGCACTTGTTATTTCTTGTCGATCTAATTGTGGTCATCTTCATGTGTTTGCAGGCAAGATCAGGATAGGATGTCGTTGGTCGAGGTAAGGGGAAGGCGTTGGATCCAGGTGCAGAGAGTTTTGTCATCACAGATGTAGAAAAGGTAAAGTTGGACATAAAGAGCATAATTCTTGAGAGTAAAATCACCTCTATTTGGTCAGGAATCACGGATACCAACGTGGGCATGTGGGACTACGAGGAGTTCAAGGCTGAGATGTCAGTGTTGAGCCCTTCTTTGCTTTCCAAAAGAATGGTGGAGTCCGGGTTGGCTCATGTGGCAGGTTTCCCTCCTATAATACAGTGTTATGAGCTGGTATTAGAATGTGCTAGGAATTATGATAGGGCCACACAACGGATAATTGGTCCTCAGGGTAGGATTCTGGCAAGACTTAATCTTGTGTCCATTGCTGCAACTTTTGATATGCCTGGCAGGTCATACGTGGTGGCCTTTGATTTGGAAGGTGTCAGGAAGCATTATGAGGAGAATATAGTTAAGTCACAACAGGTGATTAATTCTTGGTTGGAGAAACCTAAGTCCCACTTCTCCAAGTTTCCAAAGCAACTATTTAGGCTTAAGTTTAAGAAGGAATATTATAATGCTATCACCCTCCTCAGCAGGTTAGTAGGATTGAAGAGTGCTGGTATATTTGAGACATGGATGTTTAATGTCATTTCTAGAATGGAGGAGGGAATAGACTACCATTGGGTAGGATTTATAAGTGTAGTGATCCATGAACAGTTGTGTAATGTCTTGCAAAACAAGACGTTCACCATGACCTCCTACCTAGTGTATTCGTTGGCAAGACTTCATCCATACAAGGGATTGAGCACTAGGGGTATCTTTGGGAAAGATGTGATATATGAGGTGTACCCACAGCTACACCTAACTGGAGGGAGCTACAAGAGATCCAATGATGCGTTCACAATGTACATCACCAAATTGCTCCAAGGTGTAGAGCATATGAGGATATCCGATAAGGCAAAGGAATTAATTAGGAGATATGGACGGTGGTTCTTCCAGTTCCCCACCTTCTCCTACATTAGGGTTGATGGTTATTAAAGGGCACCCTACAAACTCCCAAGGTATCCTATTGATCACATTATTTTGCTGGAAGTCACTAGGCAAATTTGTGACTTTGATATTATAGTAAATTGAGATATGCATAAAGCAGGTTTTGAGAATGATTTTCCCTTAAAAATTGGAATGAATGAAGTATGTCCTTCTATCCAGTTTTCTCATGCTTCTAAGGAGGAGATGAGTACCTTTGGCCTCTCTTTCCATTCCAAGCGGGTAAGGTTTGACATTACTGGTGAAGCACAAAAGAGGGCCAATAGGGAATATAGCCCACAAGGCTCATATTGAAGATTACTGGGTCAACCTTGCTGATGCGTTTGAGGTAAGAAAGAAGAAGTTCTTCAGGTTGTCGGTGGATTTGATAAGGTTGTATGATGTGAAGGTCATCCCTGACCAGGTAGAGGAGGACGAAAATGTGATCCAAGGTCATGTTTATGAGGTAGTAAAAGATAAGCCAGTTGGGGAAGTTGACTGGTTAGAGGAAGAAAAGACTGAACTAGATCAGGTCATGACCTCAATGATCAAATACACCAAGATGTGGTTGAAACATAAAATACTTGAGCTAGAGAGTGAAGGTATTCCATTCACCTATGATCTGATGGGAGACTTGGAGTCTCGTTCTGCTTCTGAAGAATCAGTTGAATAGGATCCCAAAGGTAAAGAGAAGGTGGATTCTCCTTTCAGAGTCCAGGTAAGGGAGGTTCAAGCTGAGAAGGCTACGAAGGTAAGTAAACAGAGGAAGCTTGTTGCTAAGAAGAGGAGACATGCTTCCAGGAAGGAAATTGAAAAGAATGTGATAGAGGAACGAGAGGAGGAAGCTACCCCTCCATTGATGAAGAAAATAAGGATCACCAAGCTATCACAAAAGTAGGAGGAAGCTCCCAAGATTGATAAGGAGGTTGAACCACTAGTTGTAGAGGTGGAAAGCTTAGGAAAAAAAACACAAGTGTATACAAGGAGGTCAAGGACTCCTTCCCCCAGGGACACTACAACAAAGGAGGATGTCCCAGTGAGTATTACTGTTGTTGAACAAGTGAGTATCTCTATCCCTCAAAATGCTGGTAGCAAGCAGGAGGAACCAAAGAAAGATGAGGATCCCAACGATTTGGAAGAGGAAGAGTTTCAGGACGGAGACCTCTATAAGGCAGAGGAAGAGATCGATAAGGTAATACAATCTCCTCTAGTGGCATATAAAGAATCACCTATGAGGGAACAAATGAACAAGTCTCCTCAAAAGGAGGAAGAAATACCAGCTAGGCCCCCATCACTAGTGTAGGTGGTTGTGGAAGAACATGTAAAAGAGAAGGAGAATCCCACCATAGACATTCCTAAAAATCCAAGTACTGAAAAGGATGCAACCGCTGATCAGCAAGATGAAGGGCAAGATAAGTAGGATACAGTGCCTCTTGGGTCCACTATTTCGGATTGGTTAGAGAAGGAATTGAAAAGTAATATGGTGATAGTGGAGGATGCTCCTCCTAATTGGGATGCCCTTATGGCCAACGTAGAGAAGGAAAAGACTAAGAAGAAAGCAAGGGTTTTGTCTTGAATTGAAAGGGATGGGTCAGGTAATAGAGTGGCCCAAGTTGCTACCCTTGCTCCAAACAAGGATAGAGACAATGTGACTGTCGAGGACTATAATGTGCGAACAGTTGACTTGGGGCATGCTACTGTGGAGCAGGACATTGAAGAATATGAAGGCTCCAGTGCTGTGATTGTGGGTAGGTTGAACAAAGTTGTGCAGACAAGGCATGAATTAGAGAGGGAGAATGAGAAACTAAAAAAATACGTGTAAGAGTTGATGAAACCCTTGCAAGCCATTGGATCTTCCTCCTCTGGTGCAGGTTTCTTACCTCAAGAGACAATCTTTGAACTTGAGAAGATGAAGGGTACCACACATGCTACAATTGCTTGGTTGCAGGGTGTCCAAACCAAAGGGGATGAAGCTATTAAGAGCATCTTGTCAACCGCAGGAGATGACACAAGGTCACTAACATGGTTGAAAATGGTGTTGGCTCAAGATAAGGAGGATATTGATCTCCTACTGCAGAAGGTTACAACAATAATGGGATTCACTGAGGATAAACTGGTAGGATGTGGGATTCTTCCTCTTCCAAGAGTTTTTGAACCTTGGGAATGGTTTGAAATCTTGCTAATGAGGCAGAGGGATTTGAAAAGGATCAATAAACAAGAAAGACAAATTGAGGATGCTCTGACCAGTATATATGAAAAATGTATTTCATTCTTTGAGGTCATGACTGGAAGGAAGAAATTTGCTTTGAAGAATCTTAGCCTGGAGCAACTTAGAAAATGGTGGAGAGATGTGTATTCTCCAACTAGTGAAGGACTAGTTACAGAGCATCAATTGGATGATGCTGCAACATATATTGCAGTCATTGACAGATACTCAACCAACAAGATTGATTGGGATGGTGCAGTTAGGCAAGCGAGGGCTGATATCAGGTCCCTTGAAAGAAGGATTAGGTTTTTCCTTTGCCACTTGTTGCTGGGCTGGATAGGGTTCTGTTGGCCATACATGGTGAAGAGGATAGAGCTAAAGACAAGGATGGGGAGTAACTATACAGGGTTACATCAAGATTTTTGCTTCCCATTATTCACCTGTATTGAGCTGACCTTTTTGGTATCTTGGCGGTTTTGGATGAAATTGGTGCCAATGGCACATTTCATGTGTTCGAATATCTTTTAGGCTGACCTCTTATAGGTCATGTTTTTATTGTAAATTGTATTTTGGGCCGACCTATCTTATGGATTCTATATAAAACATGCATGTTGCCTCATTTGAGGATATAGATAGAGATAGATAACATATAGGAGGATAGAGAGAAATAGTTAAGGGATATTAGAGCGAATTAGGGTTTATTCTCAAGCAAGTGTTGTAACAGAAAACTGGAGTTGTTTCTATTTTGGATGATTTAATATAAGAGAGATGTTGTGTTTGGTATCTATCTTCTGGAATTTCATCTGGCATGGTTCTTGTTATTCTATCTTTCAAATTTCTTAATAGTTTATGGTTAAATTGTTTGGTAATGCTTAGGGTTTCATGTTTGGGATGTTTGCAGTGATCTCTAATCCATACTTTTTATAGTTAGCTTATTTTTAGTTGCTTTGCAAAGTTAGCCTGGGCTTATAATTGTGCTTAGTTCAGTTATGAGGGTTTGTTCATTTCAATTGCAATAGAATTGGTTGAATGAATGTTTATAATTTGAAAATATTTAAATACCTTAGAGGATTGCACTATTTTTGTGAAATTGCAGATTCATCTAGGTCAAGCAGAATATAGTTTATGAGAGATCGGTCCATTTTGAACATTTTATCTTTTGGCATTTTCAATCTTAGGGTTAGAAGTAGTTTTAAGATTATCTCTGAAAACTTTATCTTTTGTTGTTTCTTTATTATCAGGATTCCAATTAAGTTTCAAGGTATCAATTTATTATTCATATCTGATAGATTCGAAGTCCAGTGTTTGCTCGTAGTAAGGTCCCATTGTGATTACCAACATTTTCACATTTATCATTGAGTTGTTTTGTTGCATTGTCAAGACCTGACATTAGAGACCTTGGGGTTATCTCTTTTTCCATAGAGATTTACCTTTCAAGAGAGATAAGATATCATATTTTGTCTGAGTTGTTTCCGTGTAGAAAACACCATCAACAGATTGGCGTTAGAAGGAGGGCTCTTTGAACAAGCAAACTGGAGCGTTTCTTAAACACCATCTCTCCTGAGAGACTTAGAAGAAGAACTAGATCACTCCAGGAGGAGATGAATTTCAAGAGTTACAAGCCCCTACTAGGTCAAGAAGGACTAGAGGAGGGGAAGAATCATCATCAACTCATCCACTTCCATCATCTCCATCATCCTTATCTTCATCTAACTCTGAGGGGATTCTCATTCCACAACCACAACTAGTCATAAATCAGCCATTACCCCCACCTCCACCAATGGCTTTTCTTGCTAATAATCCATCCCCATTGATCTTCAATAATTACAATGTTATGCCCAAGAATCCTGAGCACTTCTGCTCTAAGTTTCATACTCATGAACCCAATAGAACGGCATAAGAGAATATTAGGATTTTCCAAACTTGTCTGAGGGATAGGGGGATTAACCATGAATATTTTATATGTAGGCTTTTCCCAAACTCTCTAGGAGAGGAGGCCTTTTATTGGTACAACCACTTACCCACTGCTTCCATCCATAATTGGACTAAGTTGGAAGCTGCATTTCTGTAGAAGTTCAAGATTCCCATTAGTGCTAATGAGCTATACTTACAATTTACTGGAGTGAAAAGAGAGATTAATGAGCCCATAGGATCATTCAATGATAGGTTCCATCGAGCATATACCAAACTCCAGACACCTTATGTTGGAAATGAAAATACTGCTTTGGAGATATACCTTGAAGCCTTGGATAGCCTTACAACCACCTTCCTGAAACAAAGGACTAACCCTTCAAATACTTTTCTCACTGCATATGCAGAAGCAATAAAGGTCAGTACGGAATTGAGGCAACACTTATCAGGACCTTTACCATCCCTAGGACCTATTGCTCATCCTGGACAAATTCAAGCCCTTAACCAGGCTTTGACCAGTCATGCTCCAATAATGAATCCCATTCCTTCATTGCCTTTGGTTCCTCATCCAGGTCCACCTTTGAATCAAGCTCAACCTATGACTTCTTACCCTCAATAGAGAGCTAATCAACCCATTCATCAGCAGCAGGCAGGTTTCCCTCCATATTTGTTGAATTCAGAAGTTTTGAATCAGGCTGTTGGTTCTAGAAACATGCCTGGATACCCTACAGGTAATGCGAATTTGACACCACCTAACAGTTTAGATAAGGAAAGATTGGATGAGCTATCTGAGCAAGTAAAAAGATTGAATACAAACGTAACTTACTTGAGAAATCAGAATAGCCAACTTCAGGCTGCTCAAAAGAATATACAATCTAATTATGGCAAGGAAAACAAGAACTTTGAAAGAGGTCAATACTATGACAAAGGACAAGGTTCCGGTTAGAATCTCGATAGAAGATGGGGCTCTGGTTAGAATTTTGAAAGAAACCAACAAGGTGGGCAAGGATTTGACAGAGGACAACAACCTGGGCAAAACAAATCATGGAATACTGTACCTAATAATGGAGGGATTCTTACTCCCTTGGATCAACTTGCTACTCAAGAGAAACCTCTGAATGGTGTGTACTTGGCAGAAGCAGCTTTGTCTGGATGGTGCAGACTCCATAAGACAAGTCAACACTCTGAGCTAGACTGTGCTGAATTTCAAACTGCAACTTCTATATTTCAGTATGAAGTGGAGAATGATTCCACTAGACAGGAAATTGTACCTATAGACATGGAAAATGTACAAATTCATTTTGGCACACCTGATCCCGATTACTAACAACGCTTCCTCACATTCTCAGTATTTCATCACATTCTATCTCTTAATTTAATAAATCATTATTTATTGGATTAAGTCTTCCTCTTTCAACGATTAAATTAATCAATTAATTTAATTAACCATTGCATCTCTGTTTAATTAAATAAATCATTTTATTTAATTAAAATCTCTAAAGTCCTATTAAATTAAATAAATTAAAACCTTATTTGATTTAATCTAACATATTCCTTCTTGATTAAATAAATCAAATCATTTATTTAATAAATCATTTCCTCTCAATTCTGGACTTAAATCAATTCATAAATCTAAGCATAAAATTGTCACATCACCTAATTCTTCATTAAATTAATCAAATCCATGATTAACTTAATCCCTTTCACTAAAATTCTCTAGAGAATGCAAGTTGCACAATAAATCAAATACTTTGATTTATTAATCCATCTATTTTCTCTCAACAAAGCATCAAAAGGGAATATTCCCTCATTTGAATTCAAAAAGGCCAAGTGGACTTGGTCCTTCCAACAAGGCATTCAATGCCTCTTACATGTCCTTGACCTTAAACCAAGTGACATTAACTTCACTTCTTTTTCCCCCTTCAACAAGTCAACTCACCATTTCAAATTCAAGTTTATGCATTTATCATGCACATTGGCCAAAATGTGCTCATTCCTCATCCAATCACATGTAGACAAGTGGCACAATGCCATTGGATTATCTTTTGTCCCACATTGTTCAATCTTGCTCACCTCTTCCAAATAGAAGTCTATAAATTGGAGACCTATCTTCTCAATCTATAGACACAATTCATATGCAAAGTTATTATCTTTAATTGAGAACTAATTTTTCTCATCATATCCAAGCATTCATTACATTTTCACATTTGCACCAAGGTTATGCTCAAATCTCTTTGGAGATTTGACAATTTCTAGATTCACATATCATTGCTACTTAGGAATTGGGAAAGGGCCAATTGCAACACCTCATTGGCACCAATTCCCCCATAAGATCATCATGCTATTAGCTTAATTAGGATTTCTTTCATTGTTATTTGAGTTTTGTTATTTATTTCCTAATTTTAGCTTGAATAGATGGATTTTATGGAGAATCTCCCATATTTGCATGCATTTTGATCTAACATCTAACCATGTTTGTCGTAGTTGTGCATTTGCAAGTTTAGGGGTTCACAGTACCTTCAAACCCTTATGATTCTCCAGCACTGGTACTTAATCATGCCCTATTCCCTAAAGATGAGGAGAATGAACCAGAAGAAGAATCCAGCTATCCAAAGGATGAGGCCAAGTAGGTATTGAATGAAGAGGAGATTTCCCAGTTGTTTAATGAGGAAAATGAGAATGATAATGGCTCTTTAGATGAGGAAGAAGTTAGTGTTGAAGAAGTTCAGATGTTCCAGCAACCAACTAAGAAATATGATTTAAGAAATAAGCCTAATAGGGGCCCACAGGCTGGACGTCCTTTCACTACTTTCACCCCTCCTAACAATTTCAATACTCCACCAGACCCACAAGCTAGTAATAATCCACCTTATCCTCATGTGCCAACACAGTACCTGTCAAAGGGAAACAATCCAGAAGTATCTAAGGATAAGTAGGCCACTGGCTACAAGGAAGCTCGTGCTAACTTGAATGTGGAGCAATTGGGCGAGTATTTGATTGAGGAATTCAAGAAAGTGAAGGTAAGTCTTTATGCTTTTGAGTTCATTTAGTTCAAATATACCATCGCAAGGAGTAGCCACCAATGATGCTGCTACCAGGTCATCTAATTCTCAAACACCTAGAAGCCAAGTCCCACCTATAGACAAGAGGGGAGATAAGGATAAAGGTCAAGTTGCACAAGCTGACACCCATCTGAACTTGTTTCAAGGCAAGATGGAAAATCCTCCTTTCCTAGTCTCAGTTCGTATTTTTGGAAAGAAATTGCATAATTGTCTTCTGGATCCAGGAGCCTCTACAAATGTTATGCCTTTTTTTGTTTGCAAAGCCTTAGGTATTACCCCTATAGCTTCTCAAAAGAAGGTTACTCAATTGGACAAAACAAAGGTAAGTGTAGTAGGAGAATTGAACATGATCCCTATACAGCTTGCGTCAGACCCCAGGGTACAACAAGTGATCAATATCCAAGTTGCTGACATCCCTGATACTTATGGTTTGATTTTAGGCAAAGATTTCACTAAAGATTTGAATGGATATACATCCACAAACCATTCTCATATGTGGTTACCATGGAAAGGAGTCCCAAATCAGATCAAAATTGAAAGAAAACCCATAATGAAATATGTAATCACTGAAAATCATAATATCTCAAACGAGGTGTTGGTGTATGAGGTTAGCATGGGGAATTACATGTTGGCTGCATTAGTTACAGAAGATGAAGAGGTTTTCATGTGTAGGATGTTTCAGATAAGCACATTCCACAGAGTAGTAGTCCTGAGACATTAATTGAACGAGAGAATGAAATAAGGGATGAAGAAGACAGGCAACTTGGTTTGCTGGATAACTTTCAAGAGTTCATCCAGAAGTGTATGGAAGATCATATACAACTGAAAGGAAGCATGACATTTGAAGAATTATTGCTTCCAAGTTGGTGAAGAGTCCATGATGCCCCTCATTTTGAACTGGAATGTGACTTGTGTCAGACTATTGTCCGATAGATACAAAATTACATTAATCTAGTCCCACCTATTGGACTGAATGTGCAGGAAGAATTAAACAGTGATAAAGGTAAAAGCCCACCATTCTCAGCAAAGAACAAGGAAAGTTATAGCGAAAGGAACCTGATGGATATTGGACATTAAGATTTGATGGATCTAAATCCAAACAGGGTGCTGGTGCAGGATTTGAATTGATCAGTCCTAAAGGTAATAACTATTTTGCTGCTCATAGACTCTAGTTCCAGTGGACTAATAATGTTGTTGAATACAAGGCTTTGATCCATGGCTTATTAATGGCATCAAGGAAGAAAGTTAAGATATTACAAGTATTCAGAGATTCAAAATTAGTGATCAAACAAGTAAGAAAATAGTATTCATGCCATGATAGAAGAATAACAACCTACAGGCACAGAGTGTGGGATCTCATTGAGGGGTTTGATGCCTTTAATATCTAGTTGATCCCTCGTAACAAAAATCAGGTTGCTAATTCTCTAGCTCAAGATGCTAGCACCTTGCAGCCTTTGTCACTTTTAGGATTGAAGAAATTTACAATTGAGCTCACTCCAGTACCTTCAATGCCAAACAACATTACTAATTTTCAGGTATTTGAAGATGATAAGCATATTCTGGATTTTATTACAAGTTGTGATGTGTTTGTTTCCCAAGTTATTGATGAGATAGAGCCTCAAGAAGCATAAATTGACTTTGGAGGAATCATTAATCTGAAGACCAATACCATTCCAAGGGGTATGGTGCAACTTGAACGAATTTTTGACTTAGATAAGATAAGAGATCAAGAACAACAAACTAAAAGAGAGTCCATTAGCAGCTAGTGTGAAACATATGATATGGGAATGCCTGGTGACACAAGGAATGTTCTTATTGGCAAGGTATGCACTTCAGAAGAAAGAAGGGGGATCATTGACACCTTACATACATATCGTGATGTAATAGCTTGGAGTTATGAAGACTTGAAGACATATGATACTTCAATCATTACACACACCATCCCTCTGAGATCAGATGTCAAACCCTTCAGATAGAGACAGAGGCCAATTAATGCTATGTTAGAGCCCATTATTCAGAGGGAGGTGCAAAAGTTGCTCTCAACACACATTATATTTCCAATAAGACACTCTACTTGGGTGGAAATTTTGGTTCCAGCGAGGAAAAAGAATGGGGAAATTAGATTATGTGTAGACTTTAGGAATCTGAATAGAGCATCAGAAAAGGATAATTATCCTATTCCTTCACTGGATGAGGTGCTTCAGATTGTTAATGGGTCTCAAATGATGTCCTTTTTGGATGGGTATTATGGATACAACCAAGTTATGGTGCAGTATGAGGATAGACATAAGACTGCCTTTACTACTAAATGGGGAACCTTTGCTTATAGAAGGATGCCATTCGGGTTGAACAATGCTAGAGCTACATTCTAGAGAGCTAAAGACAAGGATGGGGAGTAACTATATAGGGTTACATCAAGATTTGTGCTTTCCATTATTCACCTGTATTGGGCTGACCTTTTTGGTATCTTGGCAGTTTTGGATGAAATTGGTGCCAATGGCACATTTCATGTGTTCGAATATCTTTTGGGCCGACCTCTTATAGGTCATGTTTTTATTGTAAATTATATTTTGGGCCGACCTATCTTATGGATTCTATATAAAACATGCATGTTGCCTCATTTGAGGATATAGATAGAGATAGATAGCATATAGGAGGATACAGAGAAATAGTTAAGGGATATTAGAGCGAATTAGGGTTTATTCTCAAGCAAGTGTTGTAACAGAAAACTGGAGTTGTTTCTATTTTGGATGATTTAATATAAGAGAGATATTGTGTTTGGTATCTATCTTCTGGAATTTCATCTGGCATGGTTCTTGTTATTCTATCTTTCAAATTTCTTAATAGTTTATGGTTAAATTATTTGGCAATGCTTAGGGTTTCATGTTTGGGATGTTTGCAGCAATCTCTAGTCCATACTTTTTGTAGTTAGTTGATTGTTAGTTGCTTTGCAAAGTTAGCCTGGGCTTATAATTGTGCTTAGTTCAGTTGATTTGAGGGTTTGTTCATTTCAATTGCAATAGAATTGGTTGAATGAATGTTTATAATTTGAAAATATTTAAATACCTTAGAGGATTGCACTATTTTTGTGAAATTGCAGATTCATCTGGGTCAAGAAGAATATAGTTTATGAGAGATCAGTCCATTTTGAACATTTTATCTTTTGGCATTTTCAATCTTAGGGTTAGAAGTAGTTTTAAGATTATCTCTGAAAACTTTATCTTTTGTTGTTTCTTTATTATCAGGATTCCAATTAAGTTTCAAGGTATCAATTTATTATTCATATCTGATAGATTTGAAGTCCAGTGTTTGCTCGTAGTAAGGTCCCATTGTGATTACCAACATTTTCACATTTATCACTGAGTTGTTTTGTTGCATTATCAAGACCTAACATTAGAGACCTTGGGGTTATCTCTTTTCCCATAGAGATTTACCTTTCAAGAGAGATAGGATATCATATTCTTTCTGAGTTGTTGTTGTGCAAAAAACACCATCAACAACTCCTAATTACAGATTTTTCCCAATCACCACAGAATTGCATGTTTTTTAATCTTAACCGTTGAGAGAGTAAATTGGGTACACTTAATTATTTATCCAAAAAAAATTAATGAACATAAACTAGAAACTCAAAGAATTAAAAATTTGAAGAAAATTAGGAGATAAAAGAGAGAAAGGAGAACATGCTTGATAACGAAGTTCATCCGGTTAGGACTATGTCTTTGGGTCCACTTCTTAATGTTGGACCGCTTTATTGATATCGCCAAACTTCAATGGCCTTCTTACAATATCCAAGCTTACAATAACTTGCTCAAAAGTCTCTCACAAGCTCTCTCCTCTACAATTTTATAATTTTTGGTGTAAACAACACCTTGTAATATCTTCTCCAAAAACCTCCCAAATTTCCTCCACCAAAGCATAAAAACTCTCAAAAAAAACCTGAATGAATAACTCACACTCCTACCCCCCCCCCTCCTTTTATACATAATTTTGCATATGGGGTTAAAAACCACCATAATAAATAAATATCTCCCCTCAAACAAATTAACCCCTTTTAAATATTTCGTTCAACCCCTTTTGGCCTTTAATTAGGCTTCATAACAATTTAAGGGGTTAAAATAACCATAAAATATTATTTTGTTAATAATTCGGGCTAGAATATGCTTTAAATATGGCACAACTCGTCTACAATAACTTCCCCATAAAAAAACAATTTAATTTGCTTAAGCCCTCAACACCTATTCATGGGCTCATTTGGTTTTTGAATTGTTAAGTTGTTTTTCTTTAAAATGGAGGGTTATTTGTTTTTTTTATGAGTTAATCTTTTTTATTTTTAGGAGATTTGGATCCCACCAAATTTGGTTGGAATCCCACAAAATTTGATCCCACCAAATGGATTTTGTGGAATAAACTTCCACCACTTTACTAAAAAAAAATTCAAAAATAAAGCATGGTGTACATGAATTTTGTGAGATTTTTGCCACATCACCTGCAATTTCCACGTCACCATCCAGTCAATTGCCACATTAGAATGATGACATCATTCTAACGTCATCATTTGGACTGGTCAACTCTTTTTGTCTGTAAACTTTGACCGACTTTTTTTTGCTCATACAGACTCCTTTTTCGAAACCAAAGATAGTTCTAGAATTAGCGCGACGAGCACTACGACTTGGTCGACTTGGTGTCATTTTTTATTGGATTTGAGACAATTGAATTTTCACCTTTTCCAACGCCTTATTCGCCTGTTTGACCAAGCATAACTCTTGCATACAACCTCCTTTTGATACAGTTCAAGTTGCATTGAGATCATGTTTGCGAGCTCCATGTGATGAGGTTGGTTTCATGATGTTAAGAGGTTGTAAAATTTTGATGTCTTATGGATCCACCTAGATCATTCTAAGGAAATCGAAAGATTTTCAGACTGTGAATATTCACCCGCATGCACAACTATTATCGTAATGTAAGAAAGCATTCACAATTGAACTTAGCATAAATGAGGCCCAAACTGAATTTACACAACAACTTGCAATCAACAAACTACCAAAAGTATGGATGGGAGATCGATCAACATTCTTCACACTTCACCATTTTCATGAAAGAAATGAAAGTTAATATTTAACATGTATTGATAACCTTTTAGAGTAGATTTGAAAATATAAAATAATAGAACCATGCAAGGTGGTACAAAACAAGAAAGAACACCAAAAAATAATGTCTTTGCTTATATTAAATCACCCCAAGTATGCAACAATTCAGTATTTTCATTGTTCCAACATTTTCTCTCAAAGAACTAACTCCTATCTCAACTATAGCTATTACAATAATGTCTATCTCTTCTAGTAGTATCTAACCCAAAGAATGAAGCTAAGGCTTCAATTTCTAGCCAAGAATTCCCAGAGTGACCAAAAAAGAGGGCCCATGGAGCCAGGTCAACCATGCATCTGAATTTACTATGTTTAGTCAACCATGCAAGGTGGCTGGAAGATTCCTTTGAATAAGAAAAAATACATTTCATAAATTCGTCAATGAGTTTTCTAGGTAATTTAAGACCATCAGGTGCATCCTATTTTCGGAAGAAACCCAAAATTCGTCATCCCTTGCCTATCTGATGTGGATTCCTAAGTGGTGCCCTGCTAGCTGGTGTCCTCTATTTGATTGGTGTCCAATTTATGAGTTATTGCTTTAAATTTCTCTAATATATCCTTTACATCTGTTGGATCTGACATTGGAATTAATTTATTTTTTATTTTGTTACCATTAAGTTCCTCCAAGTATTGTGGCATCACTTTATTCCATTCAATTTCCAACTCCTAGTATTTGTCCAGCTTGGAAATATAGATGGCCGCATCTTCCAAGTGCTCTTTTGCTATTGGAGAATTATCTGAAGGGGCATAAACCTCATGCCACCAAGCCTGTATTCTACCAATGTTCAAATTATTTTGGCCAAATTTCCTCCTTCTAGTCATTATCTCCAGGAAACTAACACAACTACTGTGAATTTATTTCATCTTGCCTTGTAGCTTCATGATCTTTTTCAGAACTTTATTGAGGAGTTCTTTTCTATAATTCCAAACTTTGACCCATTCATTCGCTTTTCCAATTTCATCCCGTGAGAAGACAACTAACTCAACCAATTGATCCTTGGGAATTTGCAAAATCTTCTTTAATTCTTCAACAGTAAATTCATCAATCTTTCCACAGTTCATAGCAAACTATGAGGTATGTTCCATAAAATCAAAGGCATTGGTGTAAACCTAAATAATTTGTCCAATTATATCATCTTCTCTCTTGCTGACATCCTAGAGCCACTCTTGAGTATTATGAACCGAGCTCTTTAACCTTTCAATCTCTGAGACCGCTTCTTTAGGAAACAATCCTTCTGACAGAGCACTATCACTCCCAACTGCCTACAATGGCTTCATCAAATGTTGGACATATCTACAAACATCATTTAATTGTTTATGTAGCCTTTCTTTCTCCTGCATTTCCTTATCCAATCTTCTCAATATTGCCTGAGAAGAGTCTTAGAATTATTCCTTTTCCTGCTACTTGGTAGTCAGCCCCATATTGATTATTTGCACTTTGTAATCGGATGGCCTAACCTCATCCTTGAACTTGTCACTGGTTGGTACTACCACATGGATAATCTGATTTTTAAATTCATCACGGGCAATACTCAAAATTGTTTTTTCCCTTTTCCTCTGCTTTGGTTGCCCCCATTCTTCTAGTAGTTTGTCCCAACTGGGAGTCTCTTCCTATACAACAATTGGCTTCTTTTCTCCAACGAATCTGGGATGGTGGGTTGCTCTATATTTACCTCAGTATCCTATTCCTCTTCAACACTAATATTTGTATTAAGTTGATCATCAACTTTATCCTTCTCGTGAGACTTAGATAGTCTCCTTTCCCGAACAATCTTTGATTCTACATTTCTGCTCTGAGCTCCGGAAGTGGATTGCCCCATTTCTTTCATCATTTGTCTGAATTCTCTATTGGTGAGGGTAGAAATTTCTTCATCTTCTGATTCCTAAGGCTCGGGGTTATTTGAGATATCATCCTTTTCTAGGGAAACTTCCTCTGATATATGTGTTTTGAGAGGAGATAAGGGAGGGATATCATCCACAACAAACACTTTTGTATGCACCTCTTCTTCAGTAGTTCCCTTTTCAATAATTGGGGGAGACTTTTGTTGAGGAGAGCTTATTTGAACATATACTTGTGGTTTTTCTCTGGAGCTCTCCACTTCTACAACCTTTGTCGAGGAAGGGCATCAGTAGCTATGTCATATTTCTGTGTTTTGGCTCCCTTCTGCCTTTCAGTGGTAAGCCTTCTTTTTCTTGTTGGCTGGTGAGTCTTCCCCTCTTCAATTTTCCTTGTCTTAGGAGATTACTTCTCTCCTTGCTTTGATGGATCCTAGCTCCTGGTTCTCCTCTTTATTGGCACTAGATTATCCCCTTCCTTTTCTTCATCAGTATGGAGTTTTTGAGACACCACCTTTTTCTCCTTCTGCCTCCCCCTCATAGTGGGACTGAAGGTCTCCCATTGTCATATGTAAACTTTATGCCATCAGCTTCCAACTCTTGCATCCTTAATTTCACCCATTGCTTAGAGTAGTCCTTGACTGGTTCATTTATCTGGTAAAGATCCATTGCTTCTTCCTCAGACCAACTTATTGGTGGCAAAGTCTTATTCTTGTATGGTTCATATTCCTACCGCTATAACAAGTTTACCTCATCATCATGTACTTGATCGGGTACTTCTATTACTTTGTACATCCTTATCATTTCGAGGGGCATTCAAGAGAACCTCCTTCTAAGAACTTTGAGGTCATCCTTGCAGTTGGCCCAATAGTCTTTTAGATGATCCCTGTGCCTGAAGTTTTTGTTAGCTATCTTCACAGCTCTGCCATATGGATCAAACCAGCCTCTATCTATATGAGAGCATAACTCAAATTGTGTCAATTATTTCTCAGAATATTGGGCACTTTTGAGGGAAGGGCATGATTCCAGAGTTCCAATTATGAGTGGGAATTTCGAGCCCAATCCCTTTTTCTTGATAATTTGTTGCATGATTTCTTCAAAGTCCACCACTTGCCTTGTGAGTTCCAACATCAGAAGATTGTTGGTGGGATATCTGGGCAATCTAAGTGGAACAACAGGAGATCCTTATACTCGAATGTATGTGAACTTCGGGAATTGTATGAACCATTATCCATATTGTTTGATCAATTCCATAGCCTCAGTGGATATTTTGACATGAAGGGCGTCCTGCAACAATCTGGGAATGTACATAAAGAATGCATCGTTTGCCCTTCGGTAGTTGGTGGTTTTATGTTGCAATTGAGGATACATGTTCCAAATCTTGTCTTCTTAACGTTCCTTGGCAGTTGAGCCCTTTGTACTTGGTTTTGCTTGCCAACATGTATACCAGATAAGATTTCATGGTGAATCTATTTGTTTTCTCCACACTCCTCAACTGAGCACCTAGATTATTGCTTATGATTCTCTCCCAATGGTAATGCTTGTTGGCCACAATTTGTGTAATGGGGTAAAACATCCATGTTTGGAAGATATGTGCCTCCTCGACACCCACTACCCTACCTAGGAGAGTTATGATATCATGGTACTCCATTTTGAAGTCACTTCTGTGTAGCTACTTTGGCAATTTGGAAAAGTGTGGTTTGGGCTTCAGAATCCATGCATTGTTCATGATCTCAAGGGTTCTATTTGGGTCCTAATCATAGAATTTGGTACCCTCTCCAATATTAATTTCTCTAATTAGATGGTGAAGCGAGGAAATGTTAAAGACCTCTGCAATAGACTCCTTAGTTAGATTAGCCATGAACCTTCCTTATGGCCCAACTATGATTCTTGTGTTGGATTCATAGTGTTTTGCACATTCAAGACTAACTCTGGGCATAGTTGTGTTGGGGGAAACCCTGCTGCTTGTGCCAAACCAGTATGGGTGAGGACTTGTGCCAATTGTGTGGGAGCATCACCATACATCCTCTTATGAAAATCTTTGTAATCAATGTGTCCCATGTTTGTGTCTGCAATATTGGCCCAAACAGAAGATATCTTGGTTTCTAACCAGATGCCCTTGAAATCATACTTTATCCTTTCCTATATTTTTCAGACCTCCTCTTGCACTAGAGTAGCCTTCGTCTTGGCAGACTTGTCGAGACTCAATTTGGGCTGCATCTGTTAGAGAAGAGCCATAATCACTCAAATGCAAGTAAACTTGTAACATGCCCTTTTATTTAATAAAATCCATAACTGGTAATATCATCAAGAAAATGCAAGAGGAAAGATTAACTTCATCCAATGACATGTAAATGAACCAAATATGACCATAAATGCTCAAAAATCATCCAACACATGCCTACACAACAATTATACTTAATCTTGCATTGAACCTAAGAAATTTTAAATAATTCGAGCAAGCTTAGATTTTTCGACCGGACTAAAGTTCGGCTAATCCGAGCTAGCTCAAATTTTCTGATTTTTTTCTAATGTGTGCATATTACCCTTTGAATCACACGGAATTGGAAAGATGATGTTTCAATAGTAAACAAGAGCTAATTTCAATCAGAAGATGCTAAAAATTTCCCTTCAAGACAAATTTTCTTAAAGTCTTAGCTTGTTTCAGGCATTGGGGAAAAGAATCTACAAAACTCGATAATTTCAAGGGACCTCAGATTGGACAGGTGGATCAGGATTTGGATAATCCGAGCAAGCTCAGAACTATTGAACAAGAGGAGCGGCCTTCAGAATTTTGACGAGAGGTCTAAGAAAAGGGTTCAAAAAATCCGAGGGGGATCGGATTCTCCGAGTGGATTAGAGCTCGGAAATTTTTGAGCTACCTCAAAATTTATGAGATTTGCTTGGGACTGCGAAACTCCGACTAAGTGCTATTTTTTTTGTTCCTCATCAAACACAAAGGGATGAAGGTAGACCTATCCTTGAATTTTTCATTCGTTTAACACTCCACACAATTCATAAAAACTATTGATATCATTATCCATTTGAATCGAATGCACGACTAGGGCATTACAAGACTTAGGGTTTACAGGTTGTGGCTTTGAAAACAAGCATCATTTCAATAAAAATCACAAGAAGAGGCATGCAACAAGACACCCAAGGCTTTCTAATGATCCTGATTCATCAAATGCATGAACATTAAAACTCGTTCCCAAATTCTCAAAAACTAAGACTGAAACCAAGAACCCGACAATGGTGAAAACGAGGAACCATTCAGATTGAACCTAAAGGATTTTATGAATGATAAAATGCAAAATACAAACCAAGAGATCCTGAAACATAATGAAATAATTCAAAAATTATCACATTCATACCTTAAATGGAAGCTCGATGGAGAGAGTGATGGAAGACCAACAAGAAATCCTTCAAAAATCCCAAGAATGACTCCTAAAAGCATGAAAATCAAAGGCAAATGCTTGATTCGAGGGAAAGATGAAGGTGACTAACAGGAGGTCAAATTTCGGGTAATCTGAGGTACCTCAGATTATCAAACTAGATTAGAGTTTGGATAATCTGAGATACCTCAATATTTTTGAACTTTTGCCAGACTTAGCCAATTTCCCTCCTTTTCATGATTTTCAAAGATGAACTTGTTCCTTAAGAGCATGGAAGTTGTCAAGAATTGTAAGGAAGCATCTCAAATGCAAGATAAAACACTATGCCCATGGGTGACCCAAAACCAAGACAAAAATACCAATCCCTTAAGCGGATGAAGTCAAGACCCTAAGGAAACAGACAAAGAAATAAAAGCAAGAAAGAGGGTCCCCGCCTCAACGAGGCATGTGTGCAAAAATTGCACAAAAAATGGAACTTCGTTGTGGAAATGCTCTAGAGCATTTCAATGACAAGCTGGAATCAAGAACCCAACATCCTGGTTTCATTCCCATATTAAGCCACCTGACAAATGAAGCTTCAATGTCGAGAGACAAGAAAATCCATCTTGTGTCAGAATCCCAGTGTGTGTATATGTATTCATTTACTTCCATTGGTTGCTACAAGGAATGAAGGTCAACAAGGTCAAGCTATGTAAAAGACTCTAACTTCAAAAGCATCCTGGATAGAGCCTCGCTACCAGCTAGGCATCCATAGCCTGGATGAGGTTATCATTCTGACCCTCCTAAGTATAGCTCTACTGCCAGCCAGGCGTCCATAGCCCTGGAAGAGATATTCAGATACTCCTGATAGGTTGAATTCATTTCTTCTAATACTCAATAATTCTCTTTTTTCTTTCCTTTTGATGTTCTTTTCTTTTCTTTTCATTTCAACCCGTGAACAATGAAGTTCATGCTCAATTTTGGGAACCATAGCAATGTTGAAGCAGAGATTAGGATTTTCACTTAACCAAGCCTTCCACAGAACCCACAACAACCTCAGGTTTCTTAAGATGTGTTCATAAAATGTAAGATCCAAGCACATTATGGAACTACTCAATCCAAGGACTCTCCACTTTAACATTAAGCACACGTCACATTAAATAGGGGGGTTTCACCATAATACCCTAGAAGGATGATTAGAGTTTGTAAAGGAAATACTCAAAACAATTCCAGGTAGCATCATGATCATTGTGCAAGTGCAACAAACCTAGAAGAGGAAAGGGAGACCCAAAAGACCAAAACAAAAGCCAAAACAAACCAAAACCAAAACCTGAAGCGAAAAGAAAACCAACACGTAAACAAACTATTTATAAAGGGAGGGAGCTGAAGGCAGCTCAAGATAGGAATTAATGCTTCAAATATTGCTCGTTGACAGGTAACGAGACATCCTCCCAAGTGACAATTTTCAGGCGGAAAGCATTATCTCTCGGTATTTCGGAGATTTGAAAGGTGTCGAGCCAAATTTTATCAAATTTTCCATGTTCCCCCTTCTTATCATGCACTTTGTCCCAGTACAAGACCAAATCAGAAATTTTGAAAGCCTTAAATCTTGCTTTTCGGTCAAACCACCTTTTGACAATTCCTTGATGTTTAGTAAAGTTTTCTAATACTTCATCTCTTTTCTCTTCAAGGTATAAGAGTTTAGTCAAACGAGCCTCACGCCTATCCCCTTCATCATAATACTCATTAATGAATTGCAAGGTGGAGATTTTCAAATAAATGGAAAATATTGGTTCAAGACCGTATAGAAGGCGATAAGGGGAGGTTCTTATGGAGGCATTTTGTTTGGTACGATTTGCCCAAAGAGAAAATCTAAGCTGGGTATGCCAATATTTAGGATTTCTCTCTAACAGTTTGCAGATGACAATCAAAAGGTTTTTGTTCATGGATTCAGCCAAACCATTTCCCTGGGGGTAGTATTTAGATGTAAATTTAATAATGATTCCATGATCATAAGCCCACCCAAAAAACTTGAATGAAGCAAATGCAAGACCATTGTCACAAACCAAAGCAATAGGACAACCAAAATGATTAATAATACCTATTTCAAGAAGATCAATTACCACCTCAGATGTGCATTGTTTACAGGCAAGAGCTTTAGTCCACCTAGTAAAGTAATCAGTTATAGTAAGAATATACCTATTGCCTATAGAGGAAGGTGGGTTAATTGACCAATGAAATCCAATCCCCATTGCACAAATGATTTTACCTCGATCACTGGTTGAAGTGGAAGTGTTGCACACTTTTCTTTGCTTGCTGTAGTTTGACACACATGTCAGGCTCTTACATGGTCGTGTGTGTCCTTGAACAAATTTAGCCAGTAGTACCATACCCTTAGGATTTGATTTGTAGTGGATGGTGCAAAGCCATGGCCTATGCCAAACTTGTCACGGAATTCAGTCATCACCCTTTCGGATTCCTCTTTTCCAAGATAGCGTAGGTAAACCCCCTCATGATTCTTATTGTATAGAAAAACTCCTTTCAAGGTGAAACCATCACTTTTCAAATGTAGGACTCTACGTTGTATTGTGTTGAGATGATCAGGGCATTGTTGATTCAGGATATCTCGACCATGTCCTCTCTACCAAAATTCAAGGACTCTGGTTTATCATTATATGTAGTGGGGCAAACCCCCAAGGTTTTCGGGGATCAAGTCCCCAATTTTTTTATGAATGCCCATAGTTTGTGTTTCCTCTATTACACCAACAAGTTCCATTTCTCTAAAATATTTATCATTAAAAGAGTAGATCTCTTTTCCGGAGTTAATATTGTTTTCTTCAGGCCACTTCATTTGCCTCATTTTCCACTATGGTACTATCAATTATGTCTCACCTTAGAGTGAATCCACTTTGATTGGATAAGATTACTTCCCCAAGTATTTTCTTTAATTTTTTGGCAAGAGCTTTTGAGATTATTTTGTAAATTGTATTGCATAGTGAGATAAGGCGATACTCACCCATGCCAAAGCATTCCTTCTTTTTGGTATTAACACCAAAACTGTATTGTTCATGTCTTCGATGAATTTATTTTTCTGTTTGAATTAATCCATAATTTCCCACACCACTTTCCCTAGGAAGGGCCAACATTTTTGGAAAAAAGAAGGTTGGGAACCCGTTTGGTCCAGGTGCTTTATCTAGGTGCATCTGGAAGATAGCAGCCTTAACTTCTTCCTCTATGAATGGGGTTGTCAACATTTTTTTATCTTCCTAGGAGATGACTTTGGGGATGTTCCTCAGAATGTTTCCATAGTTAAGGGTATCGAATCCATCCTCTGGGACTAGTAGTTCCTTCAAAATTTTGATTTCTTCTTCCCAAATTTGTTCTATGTCTTCTATTAGTCTTCCTTATGAAATTTGGATAACTGGTATTATTTTTTATGCTTTTTAAAAAAAATTGGAGGTGTTATGGAAAAATTTGGTATTGGCATCCCCTTCACATAACCAAATTTCTCTAGATTTGTATCGTCAATACTCCTCTCTTGCCAATATTTCTTCATATTCTGCCTTGAGTTCTTTTTCTTTCATGTAGTCTTCTTTAAACATCTATTGGTTCATAACTTGTTCATTTAGAGCTGATAAGGGTTCTTCTAGCCTATCCTTTCTAGAGAAGATGTTTTTAAACACCATTTTGTTCCATTCTTGAAGCTTCCTTTAGATATGTTTTAGTTTGTTTGAGAAGATGAAACTTTTAGTACCTATACATCTTGGGGCCATTTTCCACCACTGCTCAATTTGACTGATAAGTTCAGGCCTCCTGAACCACATCTTTTCAACTTTGAAGGAACCTTTCTTTTGTGTTTTATTTGAACTAATTGATGGCTTGATAGGCAAGTGGTCAAAACCTCCTAGGGGAAGGATAGAGGCTTCAAGATTGAAATTAGTTTCTAACCACTCCAAGGAGAATAGAAATATGTCCAATTTCTATTTGATGCATCCTCCCCCAATCTACTTGTTAGACCATGTAAATGAGGCATTTTTTTGGGCATCGATTAGATCATTGTTGGTTAATAATTGACCAAATTCATTCATAGAGACAACAATTTTATTTGGCCCACTGAACTTCTCTACTTTACTTAAGACAACATTGAAATCTCCGCCCCTAATTATTCTCCCACAGTTATAGTTGGTGACTTTCTGACTTAGGATTTCCCATATCCTCTATTTATCTTGGACCCTAGCTAGGCCATATATGTAAAATAAGGTGTATTTAAGGTTATAATTTAGGATTGACACCTCACACATCATCCAATTTGCATTTCTTTCTCTTATTATCAATTTGATATTGCATCATTGCTAAAGTATCCCCAGACCACCTATTGTAGTGAATTATTTAGAATATAACTCCTCCTATCCTCCCAAGTGGAATAATGTGGCACCCTCATCCTCTAGTTGCATTTATTGTTGTAGGATTATATTTGAGTCCACCTTTTCTATTTAACACTTGATTAAGTGTCTTTTGTTAGGAGTATTGAGACCCCTAACATTACAACTTACTATTTCATGGTTCCTTAAAGGAGGAGTGCTCTTCTCCCTTGTTGTCCTTCCAAAATTTGAAGATGCTCTTAAGCCAATTCTTCCCTTTTTTGCCTGTTTATTTTCCTTCCTCTTTCTTTTTTGGTCTTTTTTAAAAGGTTCCAACATGCAAGCAACTGACTATGAGATTTTCCTGGGCTCTATGCTATCTAGTTCATTAGGAAAGTCCTCATTTTCGCTTTCAAACAAAAGATCTTATGTTGCCTCCTAGGTTTGTAAGCGGAGAATTAAGTCTTCTTGTTTGATCTTGATGATGTTTTTGTTTGGACTTTCTCCTATTTTCTTCCCTTTTATGCTTTTGTGGTTGTTTTTCATTTCTCTACTTAAAATTTTAGCTTCTTAGGTCCTTCCTCTTATGCTTCCTTCCTAATATTTGTCTTATCGTTAGTTTCCTTTTTCCTCCAGACCTCATTTGTCTTTGTAGGGATCCAAGAATTTATCGTTGGGTGGTTTCTTTTACCAAAATTTAGGCAAAATAATTTATCTTCCTAATGTATGAGCTAAATGAATAATTTAATAATGAAAACCAATTTAAATAGCTCACACAAAATCACTAGTAAACACTCATCACAGGGAAATATACTCTTGCACAAATATTGCATGAAAGGATTTTAACTTGCAACTGGTAGTAACAGATTCTATTAAACTTTGCAAATTGGGTTACAATAGTTTAGCAAGGATAATGGGGCTACAACAAGCACTTACAAGATTTTTGAAATTTACAATAAAATAATTTGAAAAAGAAAATCAAAGCTCTGCAACACAAGTTTCTCCAACACCTCCAACATTAAACCTCTCAACACAATCACAACAACGCAAATATGCAAAAACTGGTAATGTTCACGGCTTTGTAATCAGCCTCCAATATGCAACAACACCATCCAAAACCCTTCTTGGAGGTATGTTATTCCCTCTCTACGTCTTCCTCTGTATTCTAGAAAAACTTCCTCTCGAAGTGATTGATTTTCATTAAACAAACTCCAATCCACATGAAATGAAAATGTGTGTTCATTTCAGTTGATTTTCCTTTCATTTCAAATCCCCCTTCAAAAATCCACACCTGACTCTTGTAACCCCCCAATTAAATTAAATTACATTAATAAAATTGAATAAATATGATTTTTAAACTCCAAGACCTATTGTGAATGGATGATAGTGCTTTTATTGCATTCTTGCTTTCTTAAATAAAGCAAAAATCAGATTTCTCCAATCCTGGCATCAATTTCAAAGATCCCTATTTGTTAGGAGTTATGAAATTTCAAATTTGGAGTTACAAGTGAAATTGGAGGTCTCCAATAACCCACACCCTCACTTGCTTTTTTCTGGATTTTTGCTTTTAAAATATTTTCTCCACTATCTCCACCTATCCCGTTTTCTCCAGATTCACTCCAAATTTCAAATTCAAAGTTTCAACATGTCATAAAATAAAAATGCACACCAAAGTATGAATTTTACATGACAAACGTGAAATTCAACACACACCAAAAATTTAAATTAAAATCAAACATCATTTGTTGACATAGGATAGCCACTATGCCATGGATGCTCCTCATCAAACACCCACGATAGAAGAAAAGTGATCTCATCACTTTCCAAGAGGATATCCAAGACGAGTAATCTCAGCCTTAGATAACCATGAAGAATCCTCCACTGGTTTCCCAAACCATTTCACCAAATACTCCCCGTATTGCCTTTTCCTTGTGCTTCTTTTCACCTTGTTGTCAAGAATTGTTTCAATATTTGCATCCTCTAAAATAGGTGTGAGTGCTTGTGGTTGCTTAATTGTTGCAACTTCGTAATTTTCACATTCATGAACTATGGTTAGGTATAAAATATTAAAAAGTGGAGAAATATTAAACTTGTTGGTTAATTCTACCTCGTATGCATTACCAGAAATATGTCTTTCTACAATCTTGCACAGGCCAAACTTTTTCATCTTGAGCTTGTTGTGTGTGCCCACTAGAAATACCTCCTTTCTTAAATGCACCATCACTTAATCCCCAACTTGAAACTCTTTTTGTCTCCTCTTCAAATCAACACCAGTTTTATAAGAAAAAATCATTTTGCTAATATGTTTTCTAACCTCATCATGTAGACCTTTCATATGCTCTGCAAAATCCTCTGCATCTGCACTCTTTTTCACATCCTTATCAATCTTATTCAAGTCTGAAACAATTCTTGAATTTATATCGTAAATTTTTTAAAATGGTGACATACTTGTGCTTCTGTTAACTGAGTTGTGGGAAAACTCATCTTGTGGTAGGACCAAATCCCACTCTTTCAATTTGTCTCCAACCAAGCATCTCAACAAATTTACTAAAATCCTATTCACCACCTTCATTTGACCATATATTTGAGGGTGGTATGCTAAGAAAAACTTTAATTAAGTGTTGATCTTCTTCCTCAAATTCCTCCAGAAGTAACCCACAAACTTCGTATCCCTATCTGAAACTATGCTCTTTGGAATTCCATGAAGTCTCACAACTTCCTTGAAAAAAAAAATGCAACATTCACAACGTCATTAGTCTTATGACAAGGGATAAAATATTCCATTTTAGAGAATCTATCTATCACAACAAAGATGGAATCATGTCCCTTTATTTCCTTGGAAAACCAAGAACAACATCCACACTTATGTCCTCCCATGGCTTCTCTCGTACTGGTAATGGCTGATAAAAACCAATGTTTTGACTCACTCCCTTTGCCACTTGACATATCCTATGAATTTGCACATATTTTATTACATCTTTCTACAGTTGAGGCCAATAATAATTTTCTCCAACAATTACAATAGTCTTATCATAACCAAAGTGTCCTTCAAGTCCACCACTATGTTTCTCCTTAATTAAATTCAACCTCATGGAACTTGTAGGAATACACTATTGATACCTTTGAACAACATACCATCTTGCATTATATAATCAAACCATTTGGTTCTATTTTTTGCAATATTCTCCTTTCAAGCCTTCCATGCCTCTCCAAAATCCAAGTCTCTTTCATACATTTCCTTGAGCTCATTAAAACCCACAACTTCAACCCGCATTTCAATCAACAAACCTTGCCTTCTACTCAAAGCATCAACAAATCTATTAAAATTCCCACTCTTATGTTTCAAAACAAATGTATAACTTTGTAAATACTCAACCCACTTCATGTGCCTTTAAATCAACTTCCCTTTACTACTCAAGTATTGGAGTGCTTGATGATCGGTAAACTAAACAAATTCTTTTGGCAAAAGATAATGTCTCCATTTCTTAAGTGCTTGAATGGTTGCATAAAACTATTGATCATAAACTGAATACTTTTTTTTAGCATCATTTAACTTCTCACTAAAATATTCAATAGGTATACCTTCTTGGCTCAAAATAGCCCCAATAGTATTACCACTCACATCACAATCCACTTGGAATGCCTTGCTAAAATCTAGTAGTGCTAAAACAGGTTGCTTTGTCACTTTACTCTTCAACAAGTCAAACCTCTACACTGCCCTATAGTCCACTTAAATTCCTTCTTATCACCCCTCATGGTTTCAGTTATTGGTGCACATATGCTACTAAAACCCTCAATGAAATTTCTATAAAAACTTGCTAAACCATGGAAATATCTCACCTTAGTTACCGTTCTTGGTGCAGGGCATTCTAAAATTGCTTTCACCTTCTCTGGATCCATCTTAATGCCTTCACTTGACACCACAAAACCTAAATACACCAATTCCTTCTTCACAAAGCTGCATTTCTTAAGATTGATTATATATTTCTCTTCTTTAAGCTTCTCACACACACAAACCTAATATACATCAAATACTCCTTTAGTGTTTTGCTAAAAATGAGAATATCATCTAAATAAACTATCACAGACTTTCCAAGAAACTCTTTCAAAACTTCATTCACAAGTCTCATAAAATTATTGGGTGCATTGGTTAGCCCAAATGACATGACCAACCACTCATACAAACCTTATTTTATCTTGAATGCAGTCTTCCACTCATCTCCTTCACGTATCCTTATTTGGTGATACCCACTCTTCAAATCAATATTGCTAAAATATGTTGCTCTACTCAAGCAACCCATCATATCATCTATTATAGGTAATGGAAATCTATATTTTATTGTGATCTTATTTATATTGCTAGATTCCATGCACATTCTCCATTCTCCTCCTTTCTTCAATGAAAAAACAATAGGCACTGCACAAGGGTTTAAGCTCTCTCTTATCAAACCCTTCTTCAACAAATCAACAAATTGTCTATTTACCTCTTTGTTCTCTATAGGTGACATTTTGTAGGTTGCCTTGTTTGGAAAACTTCCCCTTGGTATCAAATTAATTTGAAGACTATTTTTTCTCACTGGTGGGAATGCTTCAGGCATATTATCTAAAACAATCATCTTGAACTCTTGCAATAAATCAAAAACTTCTATAGGAACTTCATCAACAAATTAATTGTTAGCTTTAGGAATAATAGCAAAACAAACCTTCTCATGCTTCATACCATCAATAAATATCCTTGCACCAACCAAGAAAACTCTAGCATCACCATAAAATTGGACATTTTCCTCCTTCAAAGGTTTCAACTTATGCTTCACTCCATATTTTACAATTGTGTAGGTGTTAGCACACCCATCATGTATGGATTTTTTGTCATATTGCCATGGTCTTCCAAGAAAAATGTGACAAGCATCCATAGGGATGATATTACATAGAATAGATCATCATGGTAATTCCCAACCTTAAACTTCACATTGCATTGTTCATACTAACATCTTCTGATTATCTTGTACCCAAGCAATCCGATAAAGTTTTGGATGTTTTATCCTCTCAAGCTTCAACTTTCTCACCATCTCATCAGACACAAGATTGTATATGCTTCGACTATCTACAATGATGCTACACACTTGCACCTTGTTTTGAATAACTTATTTCTTTCATAGGTTCATTGTCTCTAGTTAGGAGTGCTTTCCTTGTTATCAAAACGTCTCCATCTTCTGCCTCTTTAGATTGTAAGGAAGATGCCTCCTCCTCATTGAATTTTTTTGCCCTTCTTTGATATTCTTGTCTCCTTATTGGATTCTCCTCTGCTTGTGGGAAATCATAGGCTTCGTGTCCTTCTCCACATTTGAAACAAGTTCCTTTGAATGGGGCTCCACCATAACCATGACCTCTACCTCTACCTCTAAAATTTTGGTCACTTGAGATCTTTCCTTCTTCATATTTTGTTGGTTTATTTCTTTCCTCTTCATTCTCAGAGATCTTTTGTTGATTTTATTCATTCTTATAAGTTCTTCCTCCTACCTTTCGTCCACACCCTTTTTGCTTTTGCTTGTTTTCAAACCTCTTATTTATCATTTATTCTATCTTCAATGCTATTTGATAAGCATCCTCCATTGTCACAACTCTAAAAATTTCCATCTCTTCTTGAATACTTTATCTCAACCCATTTATGTATCTTACAATATTTTCCTTGGTTGCCTCTGAATGTCTAGTCCTTATAATAATTCTATGGAATTCTTTAGTGTATTATTTTACAGTCTTGTTTCCTTGCTTCAAACCTTGCATCCTCTTGAGCAAGTCCAATTCATATTCTATAGGAATAAATTGTATTTTTAATTTATCTACCCTTTTATCCCATCTGGTAATCTTATCTTTTCCTCTTCTTCCCCTTTCTAATTGGACCTCTCTCCACCATATTGAGGCATGTCGTTTCAACCTTGTCTTGGAAAATTTTACTTTATTAGGGTCCTCTATATCTTCAAATTTGAAATACTCTTTTATTTCAT
Organism: Sequoiadendron giganteum; assembly: GCA_007115665.2. Lineage (NCBI taxonomy): Eukaryota > Viridiplantae > Streptophyta > Pinopsida > Cupressales > Cupressaceae > Sequoiadendron > Sequoiadendron giganteum. Next base: position 47,839,911 of record CM021106.1, read on the forward strand.
TAAATTCAATCTATTAATTCCTCTGGATTCAGACTTCCATTAAATGTAGGCACCTCCAATTTTGGTTTCTTTCCGATTTTTGTTAAAGCTTTCAGCAGTGGGTCATTGCAATCGCTCCAATTTCCTCTCTTTTCTCAATATCTAAACTATAATTCTCGATGCTTTCATCTTCATCATCACTTCCTAGGTCTCTCATTCTTCCAAATCCTCTCCTTATCTCATTTTGTAAAGTTGCAACCTACCTTCTCAAGGCTCTAAAATCATCCTCTTACAAAATTATCTCCTTTCTCTTCCTCTACCTCTACCACGATGGGCTCCTCTCCCATCCATTTTTTTCAACACCCACAACACAATCCTAGTGCAACTGCCTCTCTATGATGGTTTCTTACACACTCGAAATCTTGTTGCTCTAATACCACTCATGTATGAGCTAAATAAAATAAATAAAAAATGAAAACCAATTTAAATAGCTCACACAAAATCACTGGTAAACACTCATGATAGGGAAATAAAATCTTGCACAAATAGGCTGCAAAAAGCCCTTACAAGATTTTTTTAATTCATAATAAACTGATTTGCAACACAATTTTCTCCAACACCTACAACAATAAACCTCTCAACACAATCACAATAACACAAATCTGCAACAATTGGTGATGTTCATGACTCTATAATCAACCTCCAATGTGTAACAACTCCGTTTTAAAACCCTTCCTAGAGGTATGATATACCCTCTTTATGTCTTCCTCTATATTCTAGAAAACATTGCTCTCAAAATGAAAATGATTTTCATTAAATAAACTCCAATCCACATGAATGAAAATGTGTGTTTATTTCAGTTGAATTCCCTTTCATTTCAAACCCCCCTTCAAAAATCCACGCCTAACTCTTGTAACGCCCAATTAAATTAAATTTCATTAATAAAATTGAATAAAATATGCTTTTCAAACTCCAAGACCTATTGTGAATGGATGACAATGCTTTTATTACATTCTTGCTTTCTTGAATAAAGCAAAAATCAGATTTCTCCAATCCTAGCGTCCACTTCCAAGATCCCTATTTTTTAGGAGTTATGGAATTTCAAATTTGGAGTTATGACTCAAATTGGAGGTCTCCAAGAAACCCATGCCCTCACTTTATTTTTTTGGATTTTTGCTTTTAAAACATATTCTCCACTATCTCCACCTATCTTGCTTTCTCCAAATTCACTCCAATTTTCAAATTCAAAGTTTGAACATGGCATAACATCAAAATATACACCAAAATATGAATTTCACATGACAAACATGAAATTCAACACACATCAAAAATTGAAATTAAAATCAAACATCATTTATTGACATAAGATAGCCACTATGTCATGGATGCTCCTGCATCACTTCCTCTGCTTCAACTTCTTGTTTCCAGATGCTTGATCTGATCTTTAACATGATTGTCTCTAGTATTTTCTTTATTGCAGAAATCTAGATTCTTGTGTATAGGTAGGATTTTTGCTCCAGAATCTAAGTATCAACTTCTATCAAAGTGCCTATTGTTTTGCCTATTTTCTCGAGACATTCTTTTGTCCAAAATTCTACAGGCATATTGTGGAACTTGATCCATTTGGCTTCCTGATAAGGGTTCTACTTTCGGGGGTTGAAAATTGGCTCTCACATCTGCATGTATAATGGGAAGTTGTCTATCTTCTAGAGGCCACTATTTAGTATTTTATCTTTGTCTTTTTCTAAAAGAAAAGCCACCATGAAGAAGCTATTTGGCAGAAACTTGATTGCTCGATCGACTTTCCAATTTGTCCTTTCCCATTCTTCGATGTAGCTTCTACTCCTCATTTTTCTAATTAATCTACATATTATTGTTATTTCAAGGAGGAGATCTATATCCTCGTTTGTTTCTTCCTGAACATCAATTTCAAGGACTGGTTCGGGCTCAATTTTGGTCCCCTTGAATGTATGTCTTGGACTTATTGATGATGCTTTTTTGGATCTACTTTTCTGGTTTGTTGGATTCGTTTTTATGAATTTTTTATTTGGTTTATAATTATTATTTCCTTTTTCTTTCATGAGCTTCTTCTGTAGGTTTTGGATTTCTTGTTCCATCCACTTTCATGATCTGTCCTCTATTTTTTTGCTTGATAATGAAACATTATTCAACCATTTTATGAATTTTGGTTTTGAGGATTCGTAAGGCCATTCAAAAGAATTTATAGGGAAATATTTTGGTTTCATTTCATAATCAGAGATTCACAGACTTTCTGTTGAATATTCCTTTGAAAATTGCAAAACTTTAAATTCTGAAATTTGTGGTATAGTTCACAATTTCACTAGTTTTGCCCTATATAGATATATATTTGTGTGTATGTATATAAGTATATTAATATATGTGTGTATGTATATTAATTTATATATAAGTCTCCTTTATATTTATAAAAATATACGCATCAACCTGTATTTTCATTAAATGTGTGTGTGTGTGTGTATATGTAATGTTGCAAAATTGCACCTAAGGGCAATTTCACATTTTAGCACTTTGCATAAAATTTATGACACCTAAACACATTTATGAAAAAAACCCCATGGGTTGGAATTTCACAATTCCAATTCCATGTAGTCCAATGGTGAAGCAACAATAATTTTTCAAACCAATTTTTGAAAACTAGCATTTTGGGAGCCTGCACGATGTGCGGATGTTTGCATGGTGCGCTAGCATCTTGGTAGTTTTTTCAGTTTGAAATGGGGAATGTTGAATCCTGACTCTTGACATGTGTCTTTGTAGTCAGTCTCTCAGGTGTAACGTTTCTTTCCGCACTTGCATGCAACAAAACCCTCTTTTGGCTTTCATTTAAGGGGGTTCTCTCATTCATTCAAGGCTCTTCTCCTCAACTTCACTTCACTTCTCAGCTTCTTCTATTCTTGGAAATAACACTTCTACAAGTGAATCTCTATTGGACCAAGGTCCCTCCAACAACCAAATCTCTCTAGCAAAAATTCAATGGTGTGTCCATGTGTTCAAGAGGGGGTCAAGACCTGTTGGTAAGGCTCTCTCACTCTTTTTTATTTGTGAATAGATTAGATCTCTTTGTTCATTTACTACTTAGTGGTGCGGGCTCTCCTCCTGAAGTAGGGATTGTTTTCACCACTTCCTTTTATTCATTTTGATCCCTCTCTATCCATTTGGTTGTCTGTGGAGGTGGGAACACAAAAATAGGGGTTTGACTATGGCAAGCCCCAAAATAGCCCCAACACTTTTCCTCGTTCATCTTGTGTGCAAGTTGTTAAAGTGGAGCTTGGAGTTAGGATTCAAACGATTGGTTGTTTGTAAGCTCCCTTTTAGCTTTCCTTGTGTTTTCTTTCGGTTTGTACTTTTTATCTTGTCATTTTGTTGAACATACCTTAGATCTGTGTTAGATAGTGAAATTCTAGTCTACTAGCTTAAGTTTTGAGTTATTTGTTGCTTAGGATGCCAGTGTGTCTTTCAGACACCAGTACATCTTTCAAACTCCAGCGTGCCACATTAGTGTCATGATTCTGTGTTGTAGTTTTTTGGTTGAGAGCTCTCCCTTCGAGGGCTTTGCCCTCTTAGGTTTTAAAATAGTCTTTTGTGATAATTAGTTTGTGTATAGTTTATTTGCAATTTATTCATTTAGCTAGTATTGAGGTGGTTAAGGGTAGTTTGATCCCTAGGATTCTCTTGAGAATAAAGAGACTCGTGAATAGTGAATCCCCCTTATTTCATATTTTGGTGAGCCCGACGTGAAACATGGATCTTTTTCTGCAATATTTTAATGTTTATGATAATACTTTCTCTAAAGAAAATTTTTATATGTTGGATGATGCTCTAGATGATTTATTATAAGCATCTTCTTCTACATGTAGATCTTCCAAGAAAAATTCTCCTTCATGAGCTGAAGAGTCAATGAACATTATTGTGGTCTCTACAACTTCTCCCGGTCCTAAGAGACCCGTTGTTTACTTGACTCTGGCTAGCCCCTCTCCTAAGAGGATTCAATCTATTTATATAATTTCATATCATGATGATTCATCATATTTATATTCAAGGTTCGTAAAAGCTATGGACTCTGCTTCTTATAATATTGTTGGGCACACATATAATATGAGAAGAAATAAACATAATTTGGATCAACAACCTTTTTTTCTTGCACCTCAGCCTACTCAAATTCCTACTACTTTACCACCTTATCAACCGAGTCTTCCTTCAACACCTAAACCAATGACTAAAGCACCAAATGATTATGATCTTGTTGAGCAACTTCGCGTTACTCCAGCTAAGATCTCATTTTGGGATTTTCTTCATACCGCTCTAGTTTACCAAGGTATGCTTTAGGAAGCCTTGCAGAAGATCCTCTTGCCTAGCTCCGCTAGGCCAACAAATTTTAATGCGTTGATGGCTCATATTTGTGTGGATTCATTGAATATCACCTCCTATCTGCAAGAACTTCCACCCCTAGTTGTGCAGAAACAACTGAATCCTTTAATGATTATAGTTAATGTTAATACTATCGATATTAGACGTACCCTCGTTGACATTGATTCAACCCTCAACATTTGTGGTATAGATCTAATACCTAAGATTAAATTTGATTCTTCTTCTTTAGCTACTTATTCTTTATATTTGTGGATTTGATAACATTGGCCAAAAGGCTCTAGGCACGATAATCTTGCCTTTATAGTTGGGACTTGTTACCTTACCCACCTTGGTTTATGTAATGCCTTACCCTTTATCTTATAATATTCTTCTGGAGAGACCTTGGATTCATGTTATGGGTGTTGCAGCTTCTACTCTACATCATTCTCTAAAGTTTGTTGCAAATAATCGAGTGGTCACGATCAAAGTTGACCCGAAAGCTATTCACCTTTGTGAACTAGCGGATGTTGGTCAAGCTTCAGTTGTCTCCACTCTTAATAATTGTATTCAATCCATAACTTTTGATGTGATTACATGTTCCTCAGTGATACCATCTGTGGAGTTTGTCCTCAAACTGAACACTACTAAAAGAACAACCTAAAGTAGAAAGTCCTAAGTCCTTACCATCTACTTCTTCTTCTTAATCTAATGCATTCCTTGGTGATGATTGGAGATCCTTGGAATTCTCTGAGCTATTCATTGGAGAATACAAAGTGAATCCCACTCATCTAAAACTTCCAATAACCTCGAATACCTCTAATAAGGAAGAGGATAAAACTCCTTTTGAGAAGGAAAGTTGTGATCCTATTCAAGAATCTAGTCATTCCCCTACCAGGGAGGATTATCCTACTTTTTCTAAGGAGGTTAATGTTTGTGAATTGAGTGAGGGAGATAGTTGTGCTCTTGTAGATGCATTTTATGTCCACTATTGGAATTATGCTCTCTACGTGGAACCACCGCCTTTCGAATTTTGCAAACACTCTATGAATTTGGATATAGATTTTCTTCTCGATACAGCTATGGGAAAAAAGGATTTGGACGTATTGAGAAAGGAATTCAGGTCCCTATCTAGTTTAATCCCTATAAGCACTATCCGGGTTTGGGATGCTTTATTGAACAATCTAAGCAAAAACCTTGGTGGAGTGTTATCATGATTTCAAATGAACCTCTTAGTGTGGTCCATCCTAAGTTGATAGAGGATGGGGCGTAGGTTGAAGAAGTCCACTTAGATGTTTTCTCTTTAGATGAATCACTATAGGAATTCTTAGGTTCCTACTCCTCTTTGGTTCCTTTTCACCATAAGAGACGATTCCCATATCACTTGAGAAAACAAGCGCATTTTGGAGAATCTTTCTTGAACGTTGATGAGGAAGATCTTGTTGGGTCTCAAAAACGTAGGTTTGAACCATGAGAGATTACCAAGCTCTCACAACGCTATTGGCCAACTAACAAGGCCAACTAATATAGTTGAAACTTCTACTCTTAAGGTTCTGCTAAACCTAGGAGGGTGTACCTATATGAATGATGCAGATTTTGGATTATTCTTTCTACTTGACCAATCTATCCACAATGGAAATTTGACAGTGGAAAATGTGATCTAAGTTTGGTATAGATTGTATATACAATATTAAGGTAATATCTAAAATGTTCAATTAACAGATGTCAAATAAAATAGATAAAACTGAATGATGAAATATAGAAGACCAATGCCTTGTTGGGTTAAACGGAGTCAAATGAAAGTCTTAGATGAATGGATTCTATCTGGAAAATTCTCTAATTGTTTGGCATACAAATATGAGTTTATAACTGGTATAAACAAGCAAGAATATGCTTGATACACCCTACTTGAGGCAGAATATTAATCCTAACTATCTGATTCTTCTTACCGATCCAATTAACATTCCAAGATTACTGTAATTGACTAAAAGGAGTTTAATTCTTCTTTAAAGAACCCAATTAATCAAATCACACATGTACAAAAAATGTGCACTGATAAATTGAACATATGCTTGATATTTCAATTTAAATAATCAAGAAACATCAGTTTGGTGACAATCAAATAATTGTAGAAAATTCAACAAACAATCGATACCAGATTGGAGCCATTGAATCAAAAGTATTTCATTATATTCCTCAAGGTCTTATACATGCAACATGGTCTTTTCAAATATGAAGATTCTGAAAAAATTATATTTCCTCCTATCTCTCTTCTCTCTCCTCTCAATTGATTATTTACAAGTATTTATACAATAAAAATTAGGAGTTGTGACTCTTCTCTATCTACTACAATCATTTGAATATTTGTCAGCCAAAATTTAAAATATTTAATTAAGTTGCCTTTCGGCAAATTAAATAATTCTGACTACAGTCGAGCTTTTAAATTTTCACTTTAATATTTTTCCTGCCTTTACATTTCTCTTTATATTTTATTTGCTTTTAATATCTCATCACTTGTATGCCTTTTACCGTAATATTGTGGGCTTCACATTGGCTCCCTGCAGTTGCGCGGTGACCGACCCCACACTGACTGTCGCGGTCTCCACCGTTGCTTACCACTCTACCATGAGTTCATTCTTAACTGTCTGCGATATAGCGGTAGTCGCTTGCTAACCGCCATCCACTGACGCCTTACTGCTTACCTTCGTTCTATCGCGCTACCACGGGTTTCACTTTTGTTGTTGGCAGTATGGCGGTGTTTAGCATTCATTGTTATCTCTCATCGTTACCCGCGTTACCACGGTCTGATCATTGCCCCCTCTCGGTATCGTGATAGCCACCAGCCATTATCTTCCCTATTACCGCGGTTATTGCGGTATGTGGTTTGACCGCGCACGGTACCATAGGATGCTCGTTGTTGACCGCTAGCCATTTACTGCTATCACCACAATCATTATTTTAGTGGCTACGGTATAGTGGTAACGGCTTGCCTCTGACCACCGCGCTCCCATGGTCAGTCTAATGATTGTCTGCAATGTAGCAGTATGAAGTAGATAGGTAAAAAAATTGAAATATTAAAGCAACAGAAAGAAATATATGATGTTTTAGCATTTAGGAGGAGCAATAAAATGAAGAATTTTTTATGAAAAGGTAGGAAAAATATAATGGAACTAAATGTGGAGGAAAATGTGAGGCTATATAGACCAAAAATAAGGCGGTGGAATAAGGGTAAAAATCTTTCTTAGCACTGTAAAGGTGGTGAATGAATTTTTTATGAGAAAATGTTGAAAGTATTAGGCTCAAAATAGGAAAAATCCCTTAGGATTTTAGTGAAAATTCTTAGTTCTAACAGTGGCTCCTGTTGGGGATGAGTGATTGTACAATCACTGCAAGAATCTATAATTCTACTGGGAGAGCAGACTAAGACATGAATGGACAAGAAAAAATGAATTCAATGGAGAATGAAGGGAATGAAAGAGTGAAGGATATGGAAAATGGAAAGTGGAGCATGGAGAATGGAAAGGGAAAATGACCCTAATCTACTATACATGGAAAGAAAGCTATGCTTTTAAAAAGGGAATTCCTGAGAATGTCCATGTACTGGCAAGCTTAGACCCTTCAAAATTCCTAACTATTGTGCATGGAAAAGAATAATTAAAAAGGTTTATTAAGAATTGTCCATGCACTGGCAATCCTTAACCCTTTGCTAACCCTCAAGAGAAGAAATACTTTAAGAACTGCCCATGTACAGGCAACTCTTGCTCCTCTCCAGACATGTTTTGCGAGAAATATGAATCGTCACCTCCTTTACCAGTTATCACAAAAGGGACCAGCCATAAAGCTTCAAACTTGCCATGTTTCCCCTTATCCTGACACCGAGCATTCCACGTCAGTACCAGATCATTTTCTTCAAATTTTCTATCCTTTTCCTTTTTATCAAACAAATACTTCATTTGTGCTTGCAATTTCATATTCTGGTTTTGAGCTATTCTTCTCATTTCATCAAGTTCTACAAGTTGCTCTATTCTCTCCTCCATTGGTTCTGGAACATCTATATCTTCTTGAAGGATAAATTTGTAAACTGGCAACAAATTTTGTAAAGGCATCCTAGCTTGTGTTCCATACACTAGTTCATATGGGGATTTTCCAATTGCCTTTTTTATAGTAATCCTATCTGCCCATACAACCAATCTTAACTTTGAATCCCAATATTTTTTATTTTTACCGAGCATTCTCCTTATGATTTTCAAAAGACTCTTGTTGTTGGATTCTGCCTAATCATTGGATTGTGGATGATATGGGCTAGAATAAGAAACATTAATGCCATATGTTCTACAAAAATCTTTGAACTCATCAGATCTGAAACACATCCCATTATCTGTAATCATTCTTAATGGTGTACCGAATCTAGTAATAATGTTATCCATTAAAAAGTTGATTACAACTTTACTTGTTGCTTGCTTGGTTGGGATTGCCTCTACCCATTTGGTGAAGTAATCAATGGCCACTAGTATCCACCTATGTCCTCCACTTGATTTCTCTTATATCTCCCCAATGAAATCAATCCCCCATTGATGAAAAGGGGCTTCAACTTGCATAGGTCTAAGTGGTAAAGCTCCTTGAATTTCATTTTGCTTGAAAAATTCTAACATGCCTCACACTTTCTTACATATTAAAAAGAATCATTAAAGACCTTTGGCTAGTAATAACCTGCCCTGAGAATCTTATGTGCAGTTGTCTTTGCAGAATAATGGCCTCCACAGACCCCTTAATGTATTTCTTTTAAAACATGCTCAGCTTGTGACTCATCTAAACATAACAACAACATCCCATCCCTGTTCTTCCAGAACAAATCATCTTCTATGAATACATATTTAGATGCTTGTAGTTTCAAAGTTCTTCTCTGGTTATCACTAAATCCTTCAGGGCACTTCATGTTTCTGAGGTAATACATGATGTTTGTATACCAAGGTGTATGCTCGATACTTGCAATTGCATTTCCTTCATCTTCTACATTGCAAATTTGATTTGCTTCAATATTTGCTTATGCCATTAACTTGGCCAAACCCTGTCCTCTTACCAATTTGGTAAGCTGAATCTCCATATTGAATTATTGGATTTTATTAATCCATCTACATATTTTCCCTGTCACCTTTGTTTGCATCAGGATATCCTTCACAACTACATGTGGGACATAAGAAATTACCTCAACACCAACAAGATAAGGTCTTAAAGCCTTTGCTGCTTTGACCAATGCATAAGCCTATTTTTCCATAATATTATACTTCAATTCTGCCCCCTGCAAAGACTTGTTGAAAAAGGAAATAGGCTGCTCATGGCCTTCATCATTTTTCTACAGCATGACAATTGCTATGGTGTGAAAAGAAGCAAAAGAAAATATCTGAAATGGTTTTTTAAAATTAGGGGACTTCAAGATAGGAGCTTCTTTGATAGCTCTTTTTACAGATATGAAGGCATCCATAGCTTTAGCAGTCCAGTCCAACTTTTCTCCTTTTTTCAACATCTTAGATATAGGTTTAACAATCTCAGCAAAATTGGACACAAACCTAACAAAATTAATTTGGCCAAAAAATGATTGGATGGCTTTGATAGTTCAGGTAATAGGAATTTTATCTATGGCATCTACCCTTTCAGGATCTATTCTAATCCCATCTTTTGACACAATATGCCCCAAAATTTAACCCTCTGTGACAACAACATGACATTTTTTAGGATTAAGGCTAATACCATATTCCAAAGCTTTGATGAAGATCTTCTCCAAGTCTCCCACGTGATTCTCTGCCCTTTTGGAATAAGCAGTGAGATCATCTTGATATACCACCATTATAGCATTGATTAAATCTGCAAATGCCACATCCATGGCCCTTTGAAAGGTAGCTCCTGCATTTGTGAGACCAAATGGCATTCTTACATAGACATAGGTTCCCCATGGTGTAGTGAATGTTGTCTTATATTGCTCAGATTCTTTGACTTTGACCTGGTTATATCCAAAAAATCCATCCATCATTGACAATAGCTCACATCCTGTTACTTTCTGCAATATTGCCTCCATGTTTGGAAGAGGATAATTATCTTTTAGGGAAGCAACATTCAAATTTCTAAAGTCAACACACAGTCTTATGTCCCCATTTTTCTTCCTGACTGGAACCAAATTTGAAACCCATGTTGAATGCCTAATGGGTTTTATGATACCTCCATCTCTGAGCTTTGCTAGCTCCTCTTGCATCTTAGGTTCTAGAGTTGGGTTGATAGGCCTCTACTTCTATCTGAATAGCTTTGTGTCTAGCTTAATTGGAATCTCATGCTGAAAAAGATCTTCTCTATATGCCTTCAAATCCTCATAGGACCAAGCAAACACATGCTTGTATTTTATCAATAATGTAATCAACATTCTTCTGATGGTTGGGCTTATTTTCTTTCCAATATAAACCCTTTTTGGTGCTAATTTAGTTCCCAAATTTATTTCTTCAATATCTTCTTCCTTAACAGGTGTCTGCTTTATGAGAGAATGATCACTCCCATCATACACTCTTTCCAATGCCACAAGCCCTTTGGGAAGCTTGTTAGTTTTAAGCTACAAAACTTCCTTCCCAAATACAGTCTGTTTCCCATCCACTTCTTCCACAAAAGCATTGAAATCAATCAAATCAATCTCCTGTGCTTCATGCTAGTCTATACAATGAAGAAACGTCAAAAGATCAGTATCATCATTAAAAACTTGCCAACTAAATATATTGTGGTCTTGTTTTGAATTCAACTTGAGACACTCCTGCCAAAGTGATATCATCTTTCTTTAAAGCTACATTAGCCAGAAAGTCAACCATCAAATTTTCAGATCCATCTATCCAATCAATTGAAAATGCATCAAACAGTTCCACTGTATCCCAGATAACATTTCTATATTGTTTCAGCCTCTTGTTCTTTGCAAAATAATTTGATCTAACTTGTGACACAACTAGCTCAAAATCTCCCAAGATAGACAATAACTTAATCTTATGTTTGGCAGCCATGTTCAAACCAATCAACAAAGCTTCATATTTGGCCACATTATTTGTACATTCAAAAGCCAAAAAGAATGAATATTTAAATGTTGTACCTCTAGGTGACATGAAAACTACCCCAACTCCATTACCTTCTTGACTGCATTCCCCATCAAAATACATTTTCCACACACCTTACTGATTTATAGAAACAAGCTTATCAATTGGGTCAGTGTTCACTAATTCTGGCTGAGATAATTCTACTCTCAAACTCCTTAAATCCACATCACAAAAGCAATTAAGTTGTTCTTGAGGAACATTTTCAACAATCTGATTCATTCTTGGTTCTCTATACAACTTTACTTCTTCACCATTAACTGGTATGGTAGCATATGATAAATCAAACTGCACATTTCCTCCAATTGCAGTAGTCTATTGTCTTAACAAAAGCATTCCAAACTAAGGAGGTGTGTCAATCATAGTTATGTCAATATTATAGGTTGCTTGTGGGTATGTTGCTAATTTTACTTATATACTTTCCATAATCCCCACAACTAGGATAGGCCTACTATCCATGGCATACCATTTACCACCCTCAATGTCTATCCACATACCAAGTTGTTTCATTACCCCAACTGGCATAATATTCATAGAAGCTCCTGAATCTATCATGCAATTTCTTACCAATTTACCATTTATGAGTAAGGTAGTAAAAAATGGATCAATCTGTGGTGTGTTCATTAACGCATTATTTAGGCAAACTTCTGAAACTTTTTTTTTCTCTTTCTTATCAACAAATCCAAGATTCTCCTTTTGTTCAAAGTTCATATTTTGATTCCTTCCACTACACATTAATTGAATAGCACTTTCCCTATACTCCTTAATTTTCATCATTTCAAGTAATGGGACAAATATTTTTAATTGAGATAAGGCTTGTATGAAATCAAAAGATGTACCTTCAGTTCTGATCACCTTCTTTGGTTCTATCAATTCTCCTTTATTTTCTTCCTTTTCCCCTTTGCATGTTTGACATGGATTTTGTTCATCCTTGGGAATTTCTCTATCTTCTTCTTTAGGATCACACTTTTGTTCTTTTTTGTCAAAGTGCTTATCACCTGTCCTATTTGATATCTCATGGGATACTTTTTTATTTTTTAAAAATATTCCTCTTGGGACGCCCTCATCCTCATTTACTGTTCTATTCCTCAGTCGATATTTGCTTCTAGCTTCTTCCACCGCTGCAATAGTCAATATTTTAATCTCTTCCTCACTTGGTCTCCTTATACTGCATCTATTAGTCTGATGTGATGTAGTAGGGGGTCTTTCTCATTTTCACTTTCTTCATAGCCAGGAAAGACTTGTTCTTCTGCCATATGAATATTGTATTTCTAATGATCAACATCATACTCATATCCTCCTTCCTCTGAAGATGAATACCCCTGCTCAGCTGAGTGAAGAGTATGAGAAGTCAAATAGATATTATGATCTTCTTCATTATCATTTTGTGCCATGTCATTTCTTGACACTAACTGAGCTACAACACAATACTTTGAAGGGTGTGGCAAGTCACACATCGGACACCAAGGACCATTATCAACCATGTACGTCCCTCTCTTCTTTAGAGGATTGGGTGTCTCTTTATTTCTTGGCCTATTATCCATCACTGGCTTTCCATCTCTCCAATTTGTATTATATGGCATGTCATGTAGTCTAGGCCTTTCGTTTCTATGTGTTTTTCTGTTCATTTGGAGGAGCATATTGGGGAACCCTTGCATTTTCCCTTTTAGTAATCATCCCTGCAACCTTCCTATTATTTTCAATAGTGAGTGCTATCTTTTGGGCTTCAGCCAAACTTTTGGGACCCCTGTTCCTAAGCTCATATCATGTCTTAGGGTCAAAAGCCTTTAAATAAATACTCAATGCAATAGGATCAGCTAATTTGGATCCAACAGGTATCTTTGTAATTTAGAAAACCTTTGATTGAAATCATATGCTGACTCATTTTGATGCTTCTGAATAGTCACCAATTCATGCAAAGCAAATTCTGGTGCATATTGATTCCCATATTGCTCAAGGAACCGTTCATAAAACACACAAATAGAATAAATAGAGGTTGTTGGTAAACTATTAAACCAATCTCTAGCATCTTCAATCAGTGACATCATAAACAACCTCATCTGCACATCTGCATACTGCATATCCAAATCTTGCATGAAATCATTAAAGCTTCGTAAATGGTCTTCAGCTGTAATTGCATTACTCCCTATGAATTTTGGGGCAAGACTTCTCCAACTGTTGTCCATAGAATAAGAACATATTTAAAATCCTATCAAATCAAACTGCCTGATCATGGTTGTATATTATGGGGGAGGATTTTGGTAATTATAATTTTGGTACAATGGATTGCTATTTGCCACATATTCCTGACCTTGTGGAGGTATATGTTGTTGATAAGGTGGTTGAACACCCCTACGTTGTGGTGGAACATTTTGATGTCCATGTTGGTTCTTTGGCTGATTTTGGTGGGCCTGTGAAGAATTTGAGAGTCTAATATTGTTATTTTTATGAGGAGGCACATATTTGGGTGAGTCAACCATTGATGTTTTAACCTGAGCCTTGTGTAGCTTCAATTTCTCAAATTCTTTCATTGCCTAAAGCCTTTGCTCATATTCTATCCTTGATCTTTATGTTTCTTGTCTCATGTGTTCCCACTGTGCCTCTTCCTCATTTTGGGTCATAGGTTCATTATTTTCTTCAGATGCTTCTTCATATTCAAGTCCCTCCTCAAAAAGTGCCTCTCTTTGATCATACTCAAACTCTCTCCTTTTTTTAGCTTCAAAATCAGCCACGAACTAGTCAATTTTCTCATGGTCTATTCGGTGGAGGGGGTTTCTCATATCCTCAAGAGTGTGAGGTTCTTTAGACGGGTTCTCACTTGCTAGTGCATCATATGAATTATGTGTTTCCACCAGTAGCTTTGATGTTTTGTTTTTAGTTGTTGTGCCCAGGTTATTAAACACTTTCTTGCCCTGATCATTTTTGTAAGTCCACTTACTTTTGTCATTAGGGCCATCACCATCTTTGTACAAAGATCTTTTTCCCTGCATGTTGTGAGTAATTGTGATAATCTGAACTCTAGGATGATTTCTTTCTGATCTGTATTTTATTTTATCAGTCTCAATGCACTTGTTCATTCAGAGTCGCCACCCACTTTTAAAAGTGAGAAAAAATGTTATTATTTCACCCAGTGGAGTTAATTTTCAAATTTCTTATTTGCGAATCTCTCTTTAATGACTCTATATGGAAAGGCTGCCTGCCATCAGAATTTTTCTCAAGTTAGTCCCCAGCAGAGTCACCAATTTTTTGGGTCTTAAAAATGCAGGTTTGAACCATGAGAGGTTACCAAGCTCTCACAATTCTATTGGCCAACTAACAAGGCCAACTAATATAGTTGAACCTTCTACTCTTAAGGTTCTGCTAAACCTAGGCGGGTGTACCTATATGAATGATGTAGATTTTGGATTATGCTTTCTACTTGACCAATCTATCCACAATGGCAATTTGACAATGGAAAATGTGGTCTAAGTTTGGTATAGATTGTCTATACAATATTAAGGTAAAATCTAAATGTTCAGTTAACAAATGTCAAATAAAACAGATAAAACTGAATGATGAAATATAGAAGACCAGTGCCTTGTTGGGTTAAATGGAATCAAATGAAAGTCTTAGATGAATGGATTCTATCTGGAAAATTCTCTAATTGTTTGGCATACAAATATGAGTTTATAACTGGTATAAATAGGCAAGAATATGATTGATACACCTTACTTGAGGCAGAATATCAATCCTAACTATTTGATTTTGTAATGTCCCCGATTTAGCCGTGCGCTCTACAATTGGTTTTAGCCTATTTCCAGAAACTCGTAGGCTAAGCAGAATGGGAACACTTACTATTTATAGTAAGTCATGACACTACTCACTTGGCATACAGATGTGGTTTTGGAAAACTTACTATTTATAGCAATATGCTATTTCTGGTAAGTATGTTTATAGCAGTATCACTCTAACAGCAACTCAATCTTTTGCAGTTCAGTTTGGCTTTCTGTTGAGTTGAAGTGAATTTACTATTTTTGGCAGTGGTTATTTTTAGTAAGTCTAATTTTGGTAGTATCATCATCTGCAGTTCAGCTCAGGTCATCATGTTATTTATGGTAATCCTTCAGTTTTAGTATTTGCATTGGTCTTGGTTATCTCCTTAGACTAAGTGTTATACTTAGTCAATTTCATGTTTTAAGATGTACCCCCACAAATAGGAGTAATAACTCCATGTTGTTTTAAATAGGGGACATTAAGGGGTCATGTTGAGCATTTAATGATTTATTAAATGTTTTATTGTTGCAAATAGAAATGGATGCCTAAAGGGAAGGGAAATAATGTTTTATTATTTCACAATAAAGTGAATGGTTGAAGGTGGCATCCTTTGGGAAGTTGAAGTGATTCAACTTCTTGGAATTCAAAGTGTTTCATTTTCCCATTGAAACTTATATATTGTTGCATTGTGGAGAGTTGATTATGTTATGTTTTGGAAAGCAAAGTTATGCTCCTAGTTTGAAATCCAGAATCTGCCTAAGGGAAAGCTTAGCAATTCTATTCCACTCTTCGGGCCTGAAACTATGGTTCCCTAAATGATGGATTGAGAGTGTGCTTCATTCAGAAGTACATATTGAGCTTCAGTGAACTCGAGAAATTGAGGTTATTTCCAGAAATTGTGTTGTTGGTCCTTTCATGGCTGAAGGACATTTCTATTAACAACTTTGAGAGTGATTTTTATTTTGTTATGGGTATTTTCTCTTTCCATTCCTAGACTTGAGGTGACCTTTCTTGGAGAGTTGCAAATTTAAATTTGAATTTTATGATTTTATTAACCAAAATCGCCCTTGCAAGGAGGTCATACATTTTAGTTTGCATTGGGATTTGTGCCATAAATAAATAGTGGTGTTTCAAGGTTGTTTCTTCATCTCAACAGGGGCGCCTATCTTCTAGTTGATCATTGCACTTGGAGTCATTCAATTTGGAGGTAATTCAATTGAGTTATGAGCATTTGATAATTTTTTGTAGTTGCTGATTTGACATTTCCAGAATTACAGTTTGTTGAAACAAAGATAATTCATTTGTTGTTTCCATCTTCTTTCTTCATTTCTCATTATTTTCTAACATGGAAACATTGTATAATGTGGTGCTTTGAAAAAAATGGTGAAAAACAATGTAATTTGCAACTTTCTCATTTGTACAAACTGTTAACAGTAGTACTGTTTCAGTTTTTAGTTTTGCTGCAATTTTTAATTAGCTTCACATTAAGCACCCCTGGATGGTTTACTGCCAGTGTGGATAATCTGATTTGTAATCTCTTCCATGCCCACTTTCAAGTGGTGAATCCCCACTCTTTAGTGGATGCCTGCCACAACAAAAGAAGTATTAATTTTGTAATCTTTTCTTCCCATCGTTTGGTGGTAGCGTGGAAAGTTATTTGGCTGATTATCCACCTTGTTTCATTTCAATTTAGCAGTAGTACTCCACCATATGTTAGCACCTCACCTGTCAAAGGATCTTGAGTGCACATTCTTGGTGTTGAGTTTAATATCTCTCTTACAATGTAATCTTGTACTCTTTGATTCAGTAGATCCTAGGGATCCTTTGACCATATGCCCACCCCTCCTCCTTAAGTGGTTTTAGGGTGCATTCTTGGTTAGAGTTCTTTCATGTACATTTTGAGTTATTCTGACTTTAACGGGTGATTGATTCTATTGTAAATGTTTACTGAAAAAATCAAAAAAATTGATAGAGCATATTTCAGATTCTTCTTACTGATCCAATTAACATTCCAAGATTATTGTAATTGATTGAAAGGATTTTAATTCTTCTTTAAAGAAACAAAGTAATCAAATCACATAGGTACAACAAATGTGCACTGATAAATTGAACATATGATTAATATTTCAATTTAAATAATCAAGAAACATCAGTTTGGAGACAGTCAAATAATTACAGAAAATTCAACAAACAACTGATACCAGATTGGAGCCACTGAATCAAAAGTATTTCATTGTATTCCTCAAGGTCTTATACATGCAACATGGTCTTTTCAAATATGAACATTCTGAAAAAATTATATCTCCTCCTATCTCTCTTCTCTCTCCTCTCAATTGATTTTTTACAAGTATTTATACAATAAAAATCAGGAGTCGTGACTCTTCTCTATCTCCTACAGTCGTTTGAATATTTGTCAGCCAAAATTTAAAATATTTAATTAAGTTGCCTTTTAGAAAATTAAATAATTCTGACTACAGTCGAGCTTTTAAATTTTCACTTTAATATTTTTCCTGCCTTTACATTTCTCTTTATATTTTATTCGCTTTTAATATCTCATCACTTTTATGCCTTTTACCGCAATATCGCGGGCTTCACATTGGCTCCTTGCGGTTGCACGGTGATCGGCCCCACACTGACTGTTGCGGTCTCCACCATTTCTTATCGCTCTACCACGGGTTCATTCTTAACTAGCCGCAGTATAGTGGTAGTCATTCGCTAACCACCATCCACTGATGCCTTACTGCTTACCTTCGTTCTACCACGGGTTTCACTCTCGTTGTTGGCGGTATGGCAGTGTCTAGCATTCATTGTTATCTCTCACTGTTACCTGTGTTACCACCGTCTGCTCGTTGCCTCCTCTCGATAACGCAATAGCCACCAATTGTTATCTTCCCTGTTACCATGGTTACCGTGGTCTGTGGTTTGACTGCGTGCGGTACCACAGTATGCTCGCTATTGACCGCTAGCCATTTACCACTATCACCACGGTCATTGTTTTAGCGGCTATGGTACAGCGGTAACGACTTGCCTCCGACGACCGCGCTACCACGGTCAGTCTGATGATTGTCTGCGGTGTAGCGGTATGAAGTAGATAGGTAAAAAAAAATGAAATATTAAAGCAACAAAAAGAAATATATGATGTTTTAGCATTTAGGAAGAGCAATAAAATGAATTTTTTTTATGAAAAGGTAGGAAAAATATAATGGAACTAAATGTGGAGGAAAATGTGAGGCTATATAGACCAAAAACAAGGCAGTGAAATAAGGGTAAAAATCTTTCTTAGCACTGTAGAGGGTAGTGAATTAATTTTTTTTGAGAAAATGTTGAAAGTATTAGGCTCAAATTAGGAAAAATCCCTTAGGATTTTAGTTAAAATTCTCGTTTCTAACAGATCCTCTAGCTAATGTTGAAAATGGTGTTCATATACCACATCCTAAAGACTGTATTCCCCTTCTCAAAGGGGATACTACTCAAGTCTTTATGGATCCTAAATCCTCTAAGAATATATTTAAGATCGAGAAGTGCCTTTCTTTTGAGGAAGCTAAGGAGCACTCTAACCTTCTACATTCTCATCCTGATATCTTTTCTTGGTCATACAAGGACATGCCTAGTATTGATGAGTTTATAGTGGTTCACAATATTGTCATGTGTCTTGATGCCAAGTCAATTAATCAAAAAATCAAAAGATCAATCCTAAGGTCGCATTGTTGGTTAAGACTGAGATAGAGAAGCTTTTAAAAGCAAGCTTTATTCATCCAATTGACTACTCACCTTGGATCTCAAATATCATCGCCATTAGTAAACCTGATGGTTGTATTCATATATGCATTAACTTTCATGATCTTAATAAGGCCTCAAGGATGATTTTCGGTTACCTAATATTGACATGATTGTAGATTCGACTAGAGGCCTTGCTCTGTTATCCTTCATGGATGGCTTCTCAGACTATAATCAAATCCATATTAACCTAAAATATTAGTATAAGACAACCTTCACTACCCCTTGGGGTACCTCCTATTACGTGGTTATACCGTTTGGGTTAAAGAATGCAAAAGTGACTTACCAACATGCAATAACCTTAATCTTTCACAACTTCATTCATAAAATCCTAGAAGACTACGTTGATGATATCTTGGTGAAATCCATAACCCATCAAGATCACGTAGGGAATCTTCGTATTATATTAACTCTATAAGATGAATCTTAATCCCCTTAAGTGTGTCTTCGATGTAGACGCATGCAAAATTTTAGGATTCATAGTCTCTCATCATGGAGCTGAAGTTGAAACGTATAAGATCGATGCAATTGTTAACATGCTTCCACCTAGGAACTTTACTGATTTGTAGAGTTTACAAGGGAAGATTCAATAAATTTGAAGATTCATATCTCAATTGGCTAATCACACCCTTTGTTTCACCCATTTGTTAAAAAAGGATATTCAGTTTATATGGGATGAAGAGTGTCAAAAAGCTTTCAAATCAATAAAAACTTATTTGGCCAAGCCTCCTATATTAATGTCATCTATGCAAGATAGACCCTTTTTACTTTATCTTGTCACATCACTGTATGCTTTGGCGACATTGCTCGCTCAATATGATGATGTTGAGAAAGAAAGAGTGGTCTACTACATTAGTCATGTCCTAGTTGATTATGAAACTCATTACTCCTCCATGGAGAAGAAATAGATTTCTCTTGTCTTTGCAATGTAGAAGCTAAGGCACTAAATTATTCATGTTGAAACACATTTCATTAAGAAAAGTGACCTTCTAAAGCATTTATTCGGTGGTGTCGACCTTGTTGGGAGGTTAGTGAAGTGGGTAATGTTGCTTTTTGATTTTGACATAAAGTTTGTTACTTAGAAATCGATAAAGGGTCAAGTTTTTGTTGATCAATTTGTGGATGCTCCTTCATCCCGCTCCTTCCTAGATTTGGACTTATTCCCTGATGAGAACATTTTTCGTGATCAATCATGATCTCGTATGGAAGATATATTTTTATGGGTTGAGATGTTAGACTGGCTCCAGAGCAGGCGTAGTTCTAATCTCGCTTGAAGGTAATCTGGTCCCTCTCTACTTTCGACTGGACTTCCCTTGTACCAACACATCGCTGAGTATAAAGCCCTCATTGCTAGCTTATGTGTCGTGATCATGCTAAAGATAAAACATCTTCGTATACATGGTGACTCTGAGCTTATTGCAAACTAGATCACGAGGACCTATCAGGCTAAGCAAAGTAAGTTGTCACGATAAAAAGACCTTGCTTTGTCTTTGCTTAATCGATTCTCCTCCTTCACAATAGACAATGTTCTTAGGAGAGAAAATTGACACGCGGATGCCATGGCAAGTGTCGCCTCCCTAATACCTTCGAATGAGGATATAAAAGAATACAAATTTGTGGTTCAGGTCCTTCCATCTCCTTTTGTTTTCGATCAACCTAAATTTGATGCTCCCATGTGTTCTCACGTAGTCTCGGGAGAATGGTTTTCTGACATCTAAAACTATGTGAAGATTGGAAACTTTCTTAATGATGCGACGAAAAATGATCGCACTAACATATGAAAGCTTTTAGTTTGCTTTGTTGTCTTATCAAATATTCTCTATCAAAAATATTACAACAACTTGCTTATCTGATGTATCACTAAAGAAAAAATACCTCTTGCCCTTAGGGAAGCCCATTCGGGTTTCGGGGGTGGACACTTCGGTGGTAAATCCCTGGTGTGAAAATTGATCCACCGAGGGAACAAGATTCCTTCAATTTTGTAAAAAAATGCTTGTAATGTCAACAACATAGTCATCTTATTCATGCTCTTGCACAAGAGTTACAAAATCAAACCTCTCCTTGGCCTTTTATGAAATGGGGGTTGGATATTATAGGAAATATATCACCTCCTTCTAAAGGACACACCTTTATCATTTATGCTACAAATTACTTCATGAAGTGGGTACAAGCCATCCCACTTCAATCTATGAACATTGAAGCTATTTGTAGATTTCTTCTAAACAAGATCATTACAAATTTATGCCTTTAGAGTTGGAAATACCATCTTTCAAGGTTTCCCTTGAGGGATTAATTGATGACAAGACTTACCGAGCTAATCATTTGCATCAGCTAGAGATGCTCTATGAACACCAATTACAGGCCCTCAACCATCTTAAAGCTTATCAACGATTGTTATCTAGACAATATAATCAAAGTGTACTCCCTAGAACTTTCAAGGTAGGTGACCTAGTTCTCTATGAGAATCAGAGAAATGTAAATGTGCCACTTGATCAAAGGGGAAAATTTAGTCTTGATTGGTTAAGCCCTTACATTGTCATCTCCATGTATCGCTCAGGTCCTTATGGGTTATCATATATGGATGGGACACCTCTAAAAGAACCTATTAATGTAATGCATCTTCATCGATACTATCTATAGTGTCTAATGTGTCATATGTGAAATGTTCACTCTTTAAGGGTCGTGGCATTGCGTATGTTGACATTCCTTCATTAATGCATTGTGATTTTTTTTGTGTTATGATGCAACCATGTGTGTATGTGAGAGATACATACATACGTGTGTTTTACTATGGCATGTATCCATGCATTACATTAGATATTTTTAGGCAATTAGATCATCATGGTATTTAATTAGCATACATATGTATGTGTTCATTAAATCATGATAGCATCTAATCTAAACATACATCTATATGCATATAAAATCCATAGCATCAACATACATGAAAGTAAGGAACATACACATCACATAAAAATTTCCATAATATAAGAATCAATATCTCATGTATATATAAATGTCAAATGTCATGTACATGTATCATTTCATTGTTGTAAAAAAATGAGTGGTAGCTATATATGTATTAGTATCTATACATAAAAAAAATTCTACAAAATATGTGTCAAAACTACAAAAATGATGTACAAAAATGGTTGTCTATGCCTTGGGCATATGGCTCCCAGAGCCCTCTGGCTCTGGTTGTGGTTTGGGTTGGGGCTGCCTAGTGGAGATGGATCGGGTGCGATGTGAGCATGAGATAAAAATCATTGCACACATCTCCCTAATCTCTCCCTAGAGAGCATATCTACATGTGGCCCTGGATGAGCTCTTATTGAAGCTGCTAGTCACTTGTCGGTATCACTGCTGTTAGCTACCCTGCGAGGTCATCAAGATGGCTCTGTAGGGTGTCACATGCCTGCTCAGCACCATCGGCCCTCATCACAGCGGCATCTCGCTCTATGAGGTCTTCCCATAACTCCTCTAATAGGTGATCTCGTTGCCCCCAAAATGTGGTAGCATATGTGATCCTCTACACTATTTCTACGTGTCACTCCTCATAGGCGATCCTCAGGTAGACTACCAACTTGAAAAGATGGACGTGTCATCCCATTGAAGATGGTCAGTAGGAGTCTAGGATTTCCCCCTAGATAGGCATGGCAAGGGCCACCTCTGATATGCACTAGGCAAAAAACCCTGTCCATTCCTGTGTATCCACTGCAAACACAAAAATAAAATGTATATCAATACTATGAGATGTATAAATACTAAAAAGAAAGACATAATATACATATACATGAGATGAAACAATTGAAAGTGCTAAAATGAAATAGCATGATCAACCATCATATCTTGATCCCTTGGCTGCCAATATGGGTCCGAGGGAGGAGGGCATTGGGTACCACGCCTTTGGTCTCAAGAGTTACCTTAGATGTTGCCAGGGTTGTTGTTGGAATGAGGGGCAATGCTGGTGGTGTTGATGAGACTGAAGTGGCTCATGGAGGAGAGGACATCCTTCACCACTGCCTCGACCTCGATGACACTGCTCTAACCTCCTCGGCCTGCTGTTGCTCCTGCCCTCCTTCATTGCCTCAATCCCTCTATCTCTACCTCAGTGGCCATGGTGACATGTCCCCCTATAGGTCAGGATCCCCCATGGGGGCATCCACCGAGGACACTTGTTAGAAAGTCTTCGGTTATGCCAACATTATCCATCATGCCCATCAATGGTAGATCCTCATCATCGACCTCATCATCGACCTCATCATCTGACATGCAAACATCTACTATGGTAGGACATAGATGGTCCCCCAGCCACGCAAAACTTCGAGCAACTCGAGATTAAGTGGGCACGACAAGGGGAATGGTCTAAATTCGCCCATGTTGCCACATGACCCAACTCTAGTAATACAACATGATCACAAAATTTGTGTGATCGAGAGTGAAACGGTCACACTGCAGGTTCCAAAGGAACTTTCCATCATCGACCCCCTAGAACAATCAGTGGGGTCTCCATCTAATCTGATCTGGTGTCAATGTATCATACTGCAGCCGCTAGAACTATAGGTCACCATGTCTCCACTATCGCACAACCTCATACCAGTGAGCCATGGGCACTGTATAATTATGCACTCAGGGATAGCCCTTTGGCCTCATGCACACGATGTGTGTGAAATCCCACACCTACACGAGTGTACAAGTAGTGAGGCTCGAGTACATGTAATGGACGTGCCTCCTGAGCTCCTGGTACAGGTCCACAAGCCTCTTGCGCCCCCATGCGAACATTGTATGACACTCTACCATCTCACAAATAGTGTGGATGAGGCCCCTATGCAGGTGAGAGCCTCACCCATCTGTAGTGATTCGTGTGGCCATGGTGACCACCATAGCATGATGTAGTAAGGGTGCAGTGGTTTGCTCGAACCATCGGGTGTAGATATGCTCAATCCCATCCTTGCAGTCCATACGACTAGAGTAGTATTGAACACCCTTTAATCACTCCTGTGTCAAGCATATTTCATCCAACTCCACCCACCGATCGAGGATGCAATAGACATTCTCCAATATCACAGTCATCTCTCCAATCAGTAATTGGAAACTCGATGTGGTGGCATCCCACCTCTCCATAAGGGCCATCAACATTTTTTCATGGTACAACATCTCTAGCATAGTGTACATGTGCCAAAGACCAATGCACTCCAGGTGTGTGACCTCATCATCAGATAACCTGTCCCTCTACCCTCTAAGTAGGCGAAGCACCCGCCCACCGGGATGTTCCCTAATCTCGAGGTAGTCCTATGAAAAATAAATTTGTTTAAGTCAATACATAGCCTCACGAGGATACTTTTAGGGAAAAAATAAGTTAAGAATACTAAGGGACATGTGTGTGTTGCGCAGACGTTTACGCATCACACCAGTGTCCTGATCCGCCATTGATGGCACCAAGATGACATCATTGATCTTGGACACCAATGCATGCAGAAGATGCATGCACACATCCAGGATGCTTGCACTGCTTGAAACCTAAAACTAGCTAAAAATCATCCAAAAATCAAATATGAAGTGTTGGCTTTTGGAATCTATTTGTTGGCAAATTGATTAAACATCTACAAATACCTAGTTTTTATCATTTGAATTCTAACATGCTTTCAAGATAAAATATTATTGTCAAGAGAATTATTGAGAAAGTTAAGGGCAATATTATCAGAGTTTCTTGTAGCAATTCAAGATCCAACACCATGCCAAATTCTATGTATATTCATGTTCATGTTTTTTAAAGGCTAACATTGTTGTAGATCTCCAAAGCATTCAAGCATTCAATTATTCAATCATTCTATCAAGCAAGCTTTGAATCCTTGAAGTGATTTTCATGACTTTAGTCCTTCAAGGAAGCCATTGAAGGGTGGTGAGTTACAACATTTGTTCACTCATCATTTCCTTCCTTTCCTTTAAGGTTTTATCATTGACATTGCCATTGTGGAAGTGGAAACACTTACATGGGGTTTGATAGAGGCAAGCCCATATATGGCACAACATCTTCTCTCTTTGTGAATGTGCAGGTTATAGGTCTAAAGAATATTGAAGAGATTTTGAAGATCCATTTTGAATTATTGCATTTATTATCATCAACCTTGTCAAGACACAAAAACTCAATTATAAAATTTATTGACAACATTTTGATAGTGAGACAAGTGGAAAATAAAAGATCAGATCTAACACTGAAAGAACCTAAAAATTGAGAAAGACACCCTAACAAAGACTCAATCACCCAAGGGTGACCCGTCTTGCTATAACACTTAAATCCAACTTTTGGTGACAACTACACATTAGTTTGCACTTTCCAAATCCATTTAAAAAGTTTCATTTTCGTTTGTTTATACTCAACAAATTGCATTTATCATACCGGTTCATTTAGTCTAATTAGGTCAATCAATTTAAATCATTTCCAATTCATTCCCATCCTCTAAAAGATGCAAATCTAGTTTTGATTGACTCACCTAGGAGGTTGTAAGTCGATATGTGCATCTTGTTGATTTGCATCCTAATGAAATTATAGAAATGATGGCCCCCAATTGACCTTAAGATTTAGACATTAAGTTTAAGGTCACCACATTTTTATGTTTCGTTTTGGTGAAATTGAAATTTGACATCATATCTTTCTGATTTGGTAGCCTTTAAAACCCTAGATCTAGGTTTTGCATCATTATATTTTACATTTCTCATCTAGGTTTTGCATCATTGTGTTTTTTTATTTAGGGTTACATATTGCATTATAAAAAAATCATAAAAATCCAAAAATCTTGCATATACATTGCATCATAACTTGTTTTAAAATGTGTTTCAGTCATTTAGATTAGATTTTCATTTCAAATTTGCATTCAAAAATGTGTCATTTTTTCAAAAGTTATCATACATTTGTATTTCCTTTGCATTGATTTTTTTGGAAAACAATCATTGTCAAACATGTGTGCAGATAGGAACATTAACCTTAGACATCAATCTAAACTTCTAGATTTTGAATTTTAAGAACCCTAAACAAAGACTCAACCACCCCTGGGTGACCCTATCCTTGTACAGGTGTCTCAACAAACTTTTTCACACTATTTTGTCTTTGTTTAATTTCTTTTCACTGTACTTTCATATCTTTGTTTTGGAATCAAAAACTATATGTTTTCAAATCATTTTGCATTTAGTTCAATTAGTGAAAGAAAGTGCATTGTTCAAAATAAAATTTTGCATTCAAAATCATTACTTTCAGGTCTTTGCATATTGCAATCAGTCAATTATTACATCTCAAATCTAAAAATTGCATTCAGATTTGTTCAAAAAATCTTCAACATCATTGCATACTTACGTTTTGCATCAAATTGGGATACATTAAGCAAATTTTAGAAATTTATTTGTTGTTAAAATTATCTGCAAGTAAAATTAGAATCCTTAAATAGAGTAGTCTTCAGTCAAAATTCAAACTTTCAGAACCCCTGACCAAGACTTGGATGCCCTTAGGCGACCCTATCCTGCTTGTCTTGGCCAAGCAATGTTTTTTGAGACCTCTATTACTGTGGTTTATATTTTCTTTTGCTGACTATCTTTTGTTTATAGGTTTTTGTTTTAATTTAATAATTTGTGTTCATTTTGGGTGCACTTTTGGTGTTGTGAAACTTGCATGGGTTTCACAACCTGGTGTTCGATTGCCAATACTTCAGTGAGGAATAGTTCGAGACTCATGACATCTTGTGTTGTTGGTACATCTGTTGTGCATCTTGAGTTCTCCATCCCTTTCACAACAAGTTTTTTCAATACTCAACCCATTTTGGACTCTTTTCCTAATGTTACCATGCCAATACAAGCACCTACCTCTTAGCAATGTTGATACTATGGTTTCCCATGTTCCTAAAGATAAACTAATAAAACTGGGTAAAGACCTAGAAAAAATTCAAGAATATATAAGTATGGAACACTTTGTTAGTACCACAATTCCTATAATTGATAACATGACTAAGTTGCTTAATACTGATCATGGATTAGAGGTGGTCTGTAGTCTAGACCATATAGTTTATGATAATATAACTACAATGGATAGTTGTGCTCAAGCTTTGGGATACACCCAAATTCTAGGAGGAAATCAAGTTTCCCTCCCTACCACTATAACCTCTATTCCTACATACACAAATCCAATTGTTGCTTCAATAATACAACCAAGCATTAGGATAACTTCAACAATAGGTTTTTCCAATAAAAATCCTTATAGTTTTGGATCTTTAGATGTCACACCTCAAGTTCCATCCCCACTTATAACTTCATAACATAGTATCCCACCAAATACATACGTCGTTCCACTATATTCGCCCCATTCCCAAAACATGTCAGATAATAATTCTATCATAAACCAACTTTTACAAAATGTAACATCACTTCAACAACAAATCTAAACACTGAACCAAAACCAAAATGGAAAACCATCACAGTATATCAAAAGGATCCCATTACCACAAAACATAGAGATCCCCTGATTTGACAAGTACAATGATAAAGGGGACCCTAGCAACCACATATCAGCATATAATACCATGTGTAATGACTTTATTTTTGAGGATAAGCTTCTAGCTAAACTTTTCTCCAAGTCATTGAAAGACATGGCCTTGGAATGGTTTTGTTTGTTGCCTAATAATTCAATGCACTCATTTAATAAGCTTGTTGATGCTTTCCTCAAACATTTTCAAGTCAACATTGGTCTTAAGATCAACATAACTGATTTAATGTGATGTAAACAAAAACAAGGTGAAAAGGTTACGAATTTCATGAACTGCTATCAGTTATACTATCCCAAGTCAATCTAACTCTTCCTAATGTGGAAATCCAAATAATTCTCATTAACAATTTACAAAAGGATATGAGGGAAAAAGGTCCCATTGATGAAATTTACATCCTTTATAAGTTTGTGCATGATGCTTCATGACTATCAAAATTCTATTAATAAGTGTGATGGAGCATCTTCATCAACCCATAATGAAATATCTGAGCCAGTGCATCAAACTAGTTACCAGTCATTCAAGAAGCTAAATAATAACTTTGTAAAGACAAATCCATCCCAAACAAACCATGTCAAACCTCAAGTTGATGCCATAAGTTCAACCCCATATCAATGTAGAGCAAAAGAGACAATTTACCCCGCTACTTGATTCTCTCCATTCAATTATGTTGCAACTTTTGGATAAGAACTAAATCCACTTATTGCCAATTTGACCTATGGACATAACCAAAACTCTACTTCTGAGTTTTAATCCAAGTGCCTTTTGTCAATATCATCACACAAATGGACATGATACAAAATGATGTATGTGTCTTAAACATCAAGTTCAAGACCTCATTGATTCTAATCACATTCAATTGGGTGGTGTTAATGACAAAGGGAATAAGTTCATTGCCCCACCTAACCAAAATTTTAAAATCTTTACCAATCGTATGCCTAATCATTCAACCAAATTTATGCAAGCTTGTGATGTTAAGAATGATGAGATGAATATTGATACACCAAACATAAATAATCATTACAATAGTAATGAAGATGGTCTACAAATAATGGTTAATTTTGTTGATGTGCAATCTTGTAGGGGCAAAACTACAATACTACTCGACATTTCTTTCACTAATGATGATGCACTTAGACATGCACCTAATGGTCCTCTCTACATTATTATTCATTTCAATAACAAACCTGCATAAGAAATAATTATTGATCTCATGAGTGTGGAGAATGTGATCACCAAGGAATTCTTATTTTTGTAAGAGCTTATCAAGATAACTATGAACAATCGAAAGCATGGATAAAAACTCATGATGGTTTTGCTCGTCTGACGATAGGTTCCATCACTCTTCCTCACAAAGTTGGACCTAAATAATTAGATGTATCATTCTCCATCATCTCATTGTCAAACCAATTTCATGTGAAGCTAGGCTATTTGTGGATATGCTCCATGAATTTTGTCCCATTGGTTATTCACAAGTGCATAAAGTTTCCCTTTGGAAATGAGATATTTACAGTGCACCATAGTGGGTTTAATCCTTTATCTTCCCATGGTAATTTTTCATTGGATTTCTTTTGGCCTAGATTTATGGAACCTATAAAGCCTCGTGAAGATTTCTTTTTCAAGTCATATCAAAAGTTTAAGGAAAAATGCATAGCATAATTATCTCTTAGCAATGTTCCTGAAGGTGATAGGTTCATGGTTGTTATTCTTCCCTGACCCATCATAGATGAACCTGTGATTGAGCCAAAAATCCTTCCAAGTAGCCAAGATAAGTATAATGCAATTCCTCCACCCATCTCCTATAAAAGACCAAGAGATAATAATGTTAGGATAGGTGACATTAAAATTGCTATCCTAAGTTGATTTATGTGTCTCCACATTCTTTGGAAAGTGTTATAGAGGACACGAGGGATAAAACATTTATTATTTATTTTCATATGACAAATTTTAATTGCATTCAAAGAGGTGGATCCATTATAGTGGTGATTACTAAGCATCACGAGAGAATATTCCTCTTGGGCATCCAATTTTTTGGGTTGGGACCACTTGAGTGTGCATGTCCTTGCATGTTATTTGAATATTTTGCATGGTTGGTCACCTAGGTTTGCATGATGGTGCATGAGCTCGCATGTATCTGTCAAAGTTGTCAAAGAGTTATGGTGCACTTGGGCTTGACATCTTGATTGGGTGTGGGTTAGGCGCCCATGTGAAGGCCATGTGATAATTTAATATTTTATTCCATGTTTATGGGCTATCCACTAAGGGGGGCGTGGTTTTTCTAGGTGGATTTGCTTGTTGTTTTGGAATACCATTTGTGGTATTATCTCCCATAAACTTCTATATATTGGAGCCTTGAGATGGTGGTAACTGAGTATGAGTTCTTTGCAAGTTGTCAGGACAACAAAGTGTTGCAAGATTGTAGAGAGGATTGTTGTATTGATGTACTTCCTTGAAGATTAATACAAACATTGGATCTCTTTGAGTGTGGAGTTTTTTCCCACAAGGGTTTATCCACGTATATCTTGTGTCACTTATGTTGATGACTTGTGGTGTTGCAGATTTTTCTTTCATTATTACAATTGTCAATCACTAATTTTATGGTAATCTTGTAAACATAATTTCAAATTTTTAACCATATATTTAAGTTCATATTGCTGCAAGTTATACCTTGATTTCCAACATTTGGTATTAGAGCTAACAATTGTGTTAAGAGAGAGACACCTTTCTTTTGAGTGTTGAAGGTTTTTTTTGTTGTAGTGGGAGCTTGTGCTTTGTGGGTTTTGTAGATTTGTGAAGAAGATTGTAAACCATGGCTTCTACTTCTTGTTTGGATATTGAGAAATTTAATGGCACTGGTTACGAGATGTGGAAGTTGAAGATGGAGGATCTCCTTGAAGAGAGAGATTAGTGGTTGACAATTTTAAATGAAAAGAAACTATAATCAACATTTGATGAATATTGGAAGAAAATAGAAAAGAAGGCATGGGGAACCATTCGGTTGTGTCTTGCAGACTCTATCCTCTTGAATGTTTCAGAAGAATCTATCACACATAATTTGTGGAAGAGGGTAGGTAATATTTACCAAACTAAAAGTTTAAATAATCAAGTGTATCTCAAAAGACATTTGTATTCTTTGAAAATGAAGGATGGTGATTCTATTGCAAAACATTTAAATGCTTTTAATATGATTATAAGTCAGCTTGCATTAGTAGATATTAAGATAGAAGAGGAAGATAAATGTATTTTGATGCTTTGTTCTTTACACAAATCTTGGTAAAATCTAATTGTTGCCATAAGTGGCGGTGGTTCAAAAATGAAGATGGATAGTGTTGATGGCCAAACTGACATAGTAATGTTAAGCAAGATATTTCTACCCTACTTCTCATGAAAAATAATTAATTGTAAAATTACATATCTTCTAAGGTCTCGATAGTTGGTTCACAATTGTACTGTATTACTCAATGGTCAACATGACCATAATGTTCAAGGGGCCTTTGCTGGTTGAAGGTAAAAAACTAGTATTTTTAAACATTTAAACAACAAATTCTTAAATAAATAGAAAAAGATATGCCAAAGGTTTTAGAATAGAAATGTAAATAAATATCATTCTTATATTCAGACATGCAATTTTGTAATAAGATTTTTAAAAGTCAAAACTAATGAATGAAACATCTCATAAAGATTTATACAATTATATCCACTCACAGTGTAGGTTTAATAAGCATATTTACAATTCGTTTCATCAAATTTAATTTCATAAAAATACATATTCAATTAACTCGTCACAATTTTTTGCAAATCAATAAATAACAGGAAAATACCATTCAAAAATGACACCGTAGATGGTTTTAAATTTGGATCCTTCTATTGATTTTATTCAATTAAGTAGCATTTACTTCCACCAAAATTCATTGATGCACGAAAAACCATTGTTTGTTGATATCATTACTAAACTAAGAAAATTCTGAAAGTTCACTAACTATTGTGTGCACTAAAATAAATGACTCTTTAGAATCACTATTCCATCACAACACATTAATAGAGCTATTTCATTATGAAAACAAAACCATAAAACAATATATCTAAACTACTCAAAAACAAAAAATGCTTTCACTGAAACTAATCTCTATTGCTCTCCTATCATTCAAGACTTTGTGCTTATATTCAAAATGCTCTCAGTAAAAGCATGTGCACAAAGAGCTATGATGAATGGAGATTCAAAATGGAATGCAAATATTCTAAATGAGAATGCAAACAAGCTAGATGCTGAAACTGAAATATAAAGCCAAGATAATGGAAGTAGATGCAAAACGCAAAGATGCAATTTTTTTGAAGAGGCTAAAATGAGAAGAGAGTCCTATTTAAATAGGCATCTTTAGGGTGAATGCAAGTTGTGGAAGGAGTGTGGGATAAAATATTGGCTTGGAGGAAAAATGTTGAAATGGATAAATGCATGTAGGTGGTAAATGAATAATTTAATGAATATGTGTGATAGTTAAAAGAATATGCAAATGCATGAAACATGTAAATGCATTAATGTATGCATATTTTACGATGGATAAATTATTATGAAAATGGATTTAATGAAATGATTCTATACATGGGGTTTATGAGTATAATATTTTAATGGTAATGCATGAAATATGAATACGAGATGAATGGATAAATGGATAGATTATTAAACGATTTATTGGAATATGCAAATAATATTTTAGTGATTAATGTATAAATGATTAGATGATTTTATGAATAATGCTTATAGATGTCTGTAAATGCTTATAATATGAATGAATGGTTATAATATAGAGATATGATTACATGGATAATTGAATAAAATATGCAATGATTTAAAAATGAGTACGAGGACATTTTATGTGTCTACAACTACATAAAAGCATGAATTTATCCTATTCTTGAGATTGCAAATCTAACTTCATTTTGCCAACCTTTACAATGAGGAAAGTTATGCATTATATAAAACGTTACAACATAAAAATCCCCTTCCAAAAATCCCAAATCCTAAAAGTAGGGTGCCTAAACTTCAGATCCACAATTATAGGAATGTCTAGGCAACACTAGAGTGAACTGTTGTACAAAACTAATCACCAAAGAAAGTAACTCCTTCAAAATCTACTACAGAGGTACTCTAGTTAGTTGTTGCACCCACCCTATAAAATAGGAGCCTAACAAAGGTTAACTTTTTTTGACTTTATCCTTAAAAAATAGAGTATTCCCCCTTTTTACTTGCCAACCTTTTTCTTCTTAAGGTATTCCTCAAAATTGTTGAAAATTTGCTCCAAAACATCTTCATCAGGTCCATCTATCCATTCCACCTTGAATCTCAATCTCTCAAAATCTATTGTCACTGTTATGGCAACATCTCGGAGTTGACTAATATCCTTCAAATCCCATCAAGTATCAAATCTCATAGACATCAGCTTATCTAGGAGGGTCTCCTCGGGACTATCTCCTTCCTTCATCAGCTTCTCCGATCGATCATCCCAATAACGTTTTAACTCTTGTAAATAATTCAATCTATGATTTGATGGTATGTCTTTGGCAATGACAGTAGTTATAGTTTCCTCAAATGCCATTATATGATCCCACAACTTATGTTGAACCTTGAGCAAAGTTATTACATGCTCAATGAGAAATTTTGATCAAAAAATAATTATATTAATAGACTTATCAATTTAACCTGGATCTTCGTCTCTCAGGATCCCTGATTCAATCATTGTTTCCTTGGGCAATTTGTCTATATAGTTCTCTTCCTCTTCCCACATATTCTAGATATATTCTTCTATTTTTTCATCAAGTGTGTGTGCTTCATCATAGTATTTGTAACCATCACTGAGAATTTCGTCTATTTCTATTTTAAGAACACCAAGCCATTTATAAAACATCTAAGATTTTATTTTCATATCATTCAATTCATCCACCTCCTTGTGGCTTATCAATATGAGCATCTCTGATGATGATGGTTTCTTCAAGACTGGTAAGGTAAGCTCCTTCAAAATTTTCATTTGTTTTGCTCGAGCTTTAAGCTCATATTTGGCTTGCTTTTCCTTCACCATTCTAGACTTTGTTGAACTCACTGCAATGTCAAGGAGTGCCATCTATTGGTTTTGAGTTTGTTTTCCCAAATTGACCATGCTCAATTGGTAATCTAAAGCTTGCAATTCTCGGTCATCTTTATCAACCATCAAGGTGGCAATCTCCACAATAAAATCCCCATCATCAATCAATCTGGTAGAGTGTATGAACCTTGACTTATTCTTTGGTTTTACTACGTTGATCTCCTCTATCATTTCATCCCAAATTAGAGGTAGAGCCACCACTTTCTATCTTTTTTCTAAATTAAATTTCAGCCATGTAGGAGAGCTCCAGTGGCTTTTGTTATTTTTTGTTCCTGATGAGGAGGCTCTTCTTCTCCTTTATCAAGATTTATTTGTAATTTTTGAGCCTTTTCTCATTCAAGCTTTTCATTCTCCACTTTTTCTTGCTCAAGTATTTCATTTTCAACTTTCTCTTGTTCGAACCTCTCACTTGCAACCTTTTCTTCTTCCATCTTCTTTTCCTCCAGTTCTTTCTATGATTGATGCATTAGTATGGGACAATTACGCTTGATCCATGAAGATTTGAAGCATAACGAAGCCCCTAATTCCAATCTAAACAAGATCAATCAAATACAAATTAAACTAAACATTTATCAAAACTAAGCATTCTAAACTACGAAAGCGTTAAAATGTCTACTCTAATCCATTTGAAAACTATCCCATTGTGGAAGTGGTGTCGCGTTGATGTGGAACGACAAACCTTTCCCAATCCCATGGATCAATGAGCTTGTTCCATTCAGCTTTATTGAAGAAAACTTATGGAACGGTTGTGAGATGTGTATGAAAACATGATTTTAGTCTAAATGAGCATGATGCAAGCTAATTTAATGTGATTTTATGCTAAAATGATGAAGATATGAAAAATATAAGCTAATCAAGATGGAATTTAAACTAAAAGATTCAAACCCTAATTAATAAACAAGCTAAATGGATGCATTATATGATCATGGAAGTCATTAATGGAAGCTTAAAGCTAACTTAATGTAACTAAAATGAACTAAAATATGCTAAATATGAATGTGAGTGTGAGTGTGAGTGATTTTAACAACATAAATTTGATGTTAAAAGATGGATCCATTTGTCTCCATATAGTGACCTATTTATATGAGAGTAAATAAGAAATAGAGAGTTGAGATTAAAAAAAGGCTAATCAATGGTCAAGGATGGAAGAAGTTACGGGTATGGATCATGGATTCTCATCAACAAATGAGAATGAAAGATGAGATTTTAATCAAGGGTTAATATTCCTTCAAACAAACACACTTTTGACCTGTACAAGAGATCAAAATTTAACTTGCACAAGAAGTTTTGAGTTAACTTGTGTATGAAGCTAAGTAAGAATATTCCCTTTTTCAAATGAGGAGAGAAAATATTCTTTGGAATATTCTCATGGGTGAGAGAAAAAGAAAATTTAGTTAATTAAAACTAAATTAAATTGTGCAAAAGGGGAAGGAATATTCCATGGAAATATTCCCTTTTGGAGGAATGTGCAAAGGAGGAATATTCCCTTGCAAGTGGGAGGAATTAGATTAATTAAGATAATTGATAATTAAACAATGTTATGCAATTACGGGATTTAGAAGAATTAAATGATATTCATTAAATAAAATGATTTAATGAATGGGCGAAAGGTGGAGTGACATTTAATTAAATAACTTAGGGTTATTTAATTAAATAAGAATATTTAGGGATTTAAATTAAATAGTGATTTATTTAATTTAATGAGATGAAATGTTTGTATGAAAATGGATGAATTAGTCTGATTAGATTAATTAAGTTAATAGATTCGGGTGTATGATATCATTCAGGACATTTTTCAGTGTCTAGACTTTGCCCCTCTTTGAAGTGAGGTACTTGCTACTTCGGTTCAAAGACTAATGCCCTTTGGATTAAAAATTGTTGCTAAAATAAAAAATCATTTATTTTTTATTTTTTAGATGTCCTAGTAGAAGGATTAAGTTGGTTCCCTACATCCTTGAGAAATCGGGCGAATATTTTGAATTTTGCTTGATTTCTTGATAAAGGTAAAATGTTGCCCCAAGGGTTCAAAAAGCCTTCGGGATGCAAAAAACATGCCAAAAACGCAAAAGCAATTCAAAATAAGGTTCAATTTGGCAAGATTGGTGAAAGTGGTGAAAAACCCTAGCTTCATGAGTAAATTAGGGTAAAAACCCTAATTTTAAGGCATAAATAGGTTAAGAAGGGTCACTTTCAAGTCATTTTTGCATTCACACCTTAGAGGATTCTTGCAAATTGAGCTCTGACCCTCTGACGAGATAATGCAATGAGTGCTCCCATGACACATTTTAGACCGGGTTCACGAAAATCGGAGGCTTCCAAACGCAGGACCACTAGTATGTGATTCAAAAATGATTTGAAATTTTACTTTTAGGTGCATTTATTGCATTTTGAAATTTTAACTTTGGCAACATCGCTATATAGCGATATTATTTTTAGAATCGACCATGCTATTTGAATTTATAGTGACGCATATGTGTTTAGTGATGTAGCTCATGATTTAAACTTAGGATTTTAGATTCTAAATAGCGATGCACCTTTTGATTTGAAAATTAGGGTTTGGGTATACCAAAATCAAATTGCAATGCATATGTGTTTACTGACACATATTGTAATTTTAAATTTTAAATGCCTTGGGCATTGCAGTTTGGAATTTGAATTATAGAGACATTATCATAAATAGCGATGCTATTGTCATTTTGGGGGATAAAAACTCCAAACTTAGTCAAATTGTTGTGAATTTTGATGTCATGCACTTTGTGGGTGCAGGAGGTGATCCCGCCTTTGATGTCCCACAAGCATCGACCGATTGTCCTGTCCAAACTTGGTGATTTATCTTAGTTGCAATAGGAGCACTTAGGGGAGATCGACTTGTGGTACATTGCTTACATGCTTTTCGTCCAAACATATTTGGCAATGATAAAAACATTGTGCGAGAGATGAAACAACGAGACCTCTTCATTCCACTTACCTACCAGTGAGGTGATAGTGACGTTGGAGGATGTATGGCAGATATTGTGTTTGTCGATACATGGTGAGTGTGTGATCTACAATGTAGATGTCAGTTATGATGCATGCCACAAGGTGCTTGATCAAGAGGACATCATCTTGGTTACCTACCAGATAGACCTCAAGATGTACAGAAGTCGGGTGTCAACTTTCAGACTGATCATTGAAGCAATTATCTCAAGTTTGGTTGCTCCAGGTCGATGGAGCAGAGGATTCAGTTTGGGATGGGGTCTGGCTTGGCAAAGTATGCTCTTTCAGAGGACTCAATATGCATGGGGCCCAGTGATGTTGGCATCCTTATACCATGATATGCATGATTTTGTATACTATGATGGTAGGGCCATTAGCACAAGGGTCATGCTTCTACACATTTATCTCAGGTTTTGTTGCTCTAGGTCAGCGAAGCAAAGGATTCAGTCCGGGATGGGTCTAGCTTGGCACAATATGCTCTTTTAAAGGACTTAGTATGCATGGGTTCCAGTGATGTTGGCCTCCTTATACCATGATATGCATGATTTTATATACTACGATGGCAGCGCCACTAGCATAAGGGTCGTGCTTCTCCAAACTTGGGCCTAGGAGCACATCGTTGTGCTTCAACCAATTGTTCAGATGGTAGATGTAGAGCCAGATGATCCAATTGTCTAGAGATAAAAGGGTGCCCTTACTTTGCAACACATAGGTTAACTTGACATTCCCTACTGGCATAGGATGATAGATGATATGACATCTTTTAAATGGTGCCCTTGGCTTCAGATGCCAACATGGTATGATGATGTGCAGCAGTTGTTATTTGTTAGACAAAATCGATTTATGTAGGATCGAGAGTGTACCATCATTGAGAAGTACCTACTTGATAGGGTTGCCAAAAGGTTTGGTGAGAGGTAGGATAGGCTTGATGATGCATACATCACCATCTTTGTCAAGCCAACTCGAGAGACAATGTGGGGATCTACAATCCTAGCCCACGAGGTTGTCGAGGGCTTTAGATCATTGGTTGCTAGGCCTTGGGCCTATGATCAAGGACATGTAGATGCATAGATGACACGTGCTTATGATACATGGTTCGTAACTCCTCGTCAATTGACAGATCTAACAGGTATACCCCCACAAGGGAGACCGAGAGGGAGGGGTGCAGGTAGAGGTAGAGGGCAACCTCATGATGGGCAGGGCAGAGAATAAGATGGCTAGGATGGACAAGATCAATAGGATGAATGGGTCCTAATT
Organism: Sequoiadendron giganteum; assembly: GCA_007115665.2. Classification (NCBI taxonomy): domain Eukaryota; kingdom Viridiplantae; phylum Streptophyta; class Pinopsida; order Cupressales; family Cupressaceae; genus Sequoiadendron; species Sequoiadendron giganteum. The sequence continues at coordinate 47,877,816 of CM021106.1, forward strand.
GCACCCCCATTAGATCAACAACCTCTACATCAGCCATTGATACAACAATAGCCTCCACGGTAGCCACCATTGGGGCTAGATCTCTGTGAGGCACAAATATAACAATTACAACTGGTGACAGGTGAGAGGGATCAAGCGAGATAACATATTTTGGTCATTACTACTGAGAGAGACTAGGCTAGGTAGCAGGTACAAGCTGTCATGAGAGAGAGAGACTAGGAGCATCAGCTCAGGCAGACCACCGAGATGCATTTAGCACAAGAGGTTGGGTGACACCAGTAGTTAGAGACCATGGCAGCTGCAACCTAGGGGTGGACAATGTTTGTGCATTTGTATAGAGAGGTCGTGACTAAGGCAACATATTATCAGATGCACTACCACTGGGATGTCCCAGTGATGATTAGATAGCTGAATTGCTCATAGAGGAGTGGGGCACATCCCCAAGTCAAGGATTAGCCAGAGAGATAGCTTTGCGAGGGGAGAAACCATCAGGGCTAGCTCATTTGTATAGACACTTTTTTTATTATTGTTTGATTCCTTACACATATATATTCATGGGCTCCTTTTTTATAGCCTCATGGATATTATTTTTTTATCGATATACATACATTGAGTCAAATATTGTACCATGACAGTCATCATTTTGAGATATATATGAAATGATATAGATTTATGATGCGATGTGTTTATTTTATTTTATGCTTTATGAATGTATGGATGCACTTGATGTTGATATGATGTGATATGGGTGTGTATGGATCCACTTTATTTAACTATGTGATATGTGATGATATATGTGATATGCGATGTAAGCAATGCAATGGATGGATGTACTTATTTTTCAATATCTTTTCATTACATATTATGGGATGGATGATATGAAAATGTAGATGTTATGCTTATGCAAATGATATGGATGCATTTTTTTTATATTTTTCATGTTGTTTTTTATGATGATGTATGCATATGAATGTATGGATGGATAATGCAGATGTTCATGCTTATGATATGATAATGTGATGCAAGGTTATGATGTGTAATGCAATGATTTAAGATGCTCAGAACAACAAATCTATATTATTGATCGTAACTTAAATGATAATGATGATGCTGGATGTATGTTTCCTATATTATAATATGTCGTGATTATGCTATGATGATGCAGGATGTATGCATGCTGATGATTTATGGATGCAAGATGGATGCATTGATGATGATTTTGTTGTCTGTCATGATACCAAGTTAGCGTGGAGAGAAGATAGAAGAAATAAGATGAGTGCCCATTGATTTTGATGATTGATTCAAAAGATCTAATAAGTCTATGATCCATCAATACTTTATTAGAGATGGTTATGATGAGAAATGCATGATGATGATGATGATGATGATGATGGTTTTCTCATAGCTGGGGGTCAGGATTTTTCATTGTTCTTTATTGTTTGATATAACACATAGACATGATGCATCAAGGTATTGATAACTAGGATGATGTTGTATCTAGTGTAATGGACTTTGACTCTGCAAACAAATAGGATAGTTCTTGTTCAAATTTTGACATACGGAAACCTCGTCAAAATATAGTTTAGTAGTTCATAATATCTTGGACCAAAGCATACACAATAGTCAACAATCTAGCCCAAACGAATTCCCTACACACAACTAAGCAAGTATGCGGAAAGATTATTTTACAAGAGTATCTACAAGCACACAAAACGAAAGATAATGATCAATGCCACATTACTTTCTCTCTAAATCATTGAGACATCATTGAGAGGTCCTCAGAATGGGTCAATAAGATAAATCATAAGAAAATATCAAAGACAAAAATTTAGTGTTATCTATATATCTTGATAGTTTAAAAATAGCCAAGGTGATCTCCAATGCTGATGTCTATTGCAGGAAGGATACATACTAGGACATGTTGATCAGATGAGTTGATTAGGATGATGATTGTTTATGATAAGTCATTGATACAATCTCCACTGACTCATTTACCTATGATCTAGACTTTAGATTTTGACAATTAAGTTTTCATTTTATGACTTGCGATACTTGCTTTCTATTTGTTTTGCCAAAGATTGAAGGTGATGATCGATTTATTGTGGATGAAGATTTTATTACAAGTGAAAGCAAAATGGGATGGATGGTTTTGGATTTTTTTAGAATATTTCATTTTTTTGGTATTTTTGAAAATGTTTTGAGGTTGTTTTTGGTATTTTTGAGTTGTTTATGTGAATGCTTTTGGTTTTTGATTATTTGAGGTTGTTTAGGGTTTTTCAAGGTATTTGATGTTGTTTAGTTCTTTTGAATGTTTATTAATATTTTTGGGTTTTCTATTTTCAAATGTTTAGTGATTTTTTAATATTTGAATGTTTAGGGATTTTCTGAATGTTTGGATGTTTTTGTGTTTTTTAGTTATTTGGATGTTTTTGGATTTTCGAGTTATTTGGATGTTTTAGGAATTTAAAGTCTCGACCAAGAACCTAACCTAAATACCTATCATATGGGCCTCAGGGGCTGATCAAAGATTATCCTTGCCTACGTTATACACATAGAGACCACGTAGTTTGATCGACTAGACTTATTTAACAACGAGATATTAATAGTTGATGGATAGTCAGTTTATTATGATAGACTCTTAAAGAACCGACCTAGGCTGTCTCAGGGGCACATTAGTGATGGCCTTGCCTACGTTCAAGCTTAGAGACCCATAGTTTGACAAGGCAATGTTTTTGGATTTTTTATGTTTTGACCTTTTTAGGGATTTTGATGTGTTATGGATGTTTTTGGATTTTGACTTTACAAATTTTTAAATGTTTTTGGATTTTAGTTGTACAATATTTTACAAATGTTTTTGGATTTTCTAATGAACGTTTATGAATTTTTTTGGGATTTCGATTGTAATTTCCAATAACCTTAGGATATATAAGAACCCGATTTTATCCATAACAAATTGCCCCCAGTGTGATATGATAGATTACCTCAATGTAGGTAAGACAAAATAACCTTTAGGAATATTCCAAGTAGTACTAAAGGGGATGCAATACTTCACAACATCAAGCTATGATATGGATGTAGATGGGCGATGGAATAAACAGGATGAATGATGCATTAGATGCATTAGATGCATGATAATGCAAAGAATGATAGGATAAAGAACCAAAGAATAAATGGAGGTGATTTATTTACACAAGGTGCCTATTTTACAGGTTTTCGCCAAGGTACTTGCCCAAAGCGCCACCAAAGTGGTTTTCACTAGAGGATGATTTTTTTCTTTACTTTTTCAATCATTTTTCTCATTTTTTTGGATTTTGATTTTTTTTTCTATTTTCAGATTTACACCTTTCAAGACTAGGATTTTTTTTTTTTAGATGCAAGCTATTCGTTGGTTCCTATAAGGGTTCACCTTCAGGCGTTGATAATTGATATGCTCTTGATCCGTAACTTGCAATGATGACAAAGGGACCCAACTAGTTAGGTTCAAACTTTCCTTTATAGTCCTGATCTAGAAGATTCTTTTGATTTTTCTTTAGGACAAGATCACCTACCTGGAAAGACCAAAATTTGATCTTCTTGTTATAGTTTTGTTTCAGTCAATTTTGGTATACTTGCAAGTGACTAAGAGCATCAAGAAAATGCTCGTCTAGGATTTCTAGCTCATTCAGCTGAGATACTCTGTATTCTACATATATGATTAGGTTTTGTAGTGAAACTCACAATGATGGGAGCTCAACCTCAATAGGAAAGATGGATTCTGATTCGTAGACTAAGGAGAAAGGGGTTGCAGCTATTAGCATGTAGATACTGGTTCGATATACCTAGAGAGCGAGATTTAATTGTAGATTCCAATCACAACCAACTTCATTGACCATTTTCTTTAGGAATTTTAGAATGGTCTTGTTCGTAGCTTCAACTTGATCATTTCCCTAGGGGTAATATGAGGTAGAGAATCAGTGTTGGATGTTGAATCGTTGACATAACTCTTTCATATCTTGATTTATGAAGGGCGTTTCGTTGTTTGAGATAAGGGTTTGTAGAATATTGTAACGAAAAAATTAGGTAATTCAAGATAAGCTTGAAAATTTGCTTCCCCATCATGTAGGTCATAGAAATGGATTTAACCCACTTGGTAAAGTACTCAGTGACTATTATGATGAACTTGTGGCTGTTAGATGAAGTTGGAGTGATTTTTCCTATAAGGTCAAGCCCCCACTACGAGGAAGGCCAAGGTGTGACCATTGGTTATAATTCATGAGCTAGAGCATGAATCAAATCTCCATGTTGTTGACATTGGACACACTTATACACATACTGATGAGCTTCTCTTTCCATGGGGTGCCAATAGTACCCAGTCCTCAATAGTTTCTTAGTTGGAGTCATACCGCTAGAATGGGAACCACATATGCCATCGTGAAATTCTGTTAAAGTAGTCAAGGCTTCCTCTTGGTTAAGACATCGTAGTAATGTTCCTTCGATGCTTTGACAGTAAAGGATATCACTTAGGATCACGAATCGGGAAGAATTATTAACAAAGTTTTTTTTAAGGTTCGAGGTGATATCGGATGGAAGGATTCCTCTGCTTAGGTAGGTGAATATGTCATGATACCATGGGGATCTAGGACCAACAATGACACACACAAATTAATATTTATGGATTTTGAAAGTCCGTACAAGAAGCTATTCTACCAAGAATTCACATTGGAGGACATTGTTTGGCATGTCTAACAGTGATCCGATTGTCGCCATGGTGTCTACTGCTTGATTATTCATGCGAGGAATTTGCTCAAAAGTTATATCTATGAAAAGGTCCTTGAGATTTTCTACCATTTTCTTGTAAGGAGTAAACTTCTTGTCCTTAGTTTGGTAGTCGTCATTGACTTGGTTGATAACCAATTGTGAGTCTCCATAGACTTTCATCTCTTGTATTTTCCACTAAACCGCTATCCTTAGACCTACAATTAGGGATTCATACTCAATAATGTTAGTACACAAAATTGATAACCTGTATGACTTTGAAATGCAATCACCTTAAGGGGTGATAAATATAATACCTACTCCTAATCCATAATGGCTGAATGATTTTTCAAAGTACATTTTCCATTGATTGGTTGTATTGATAAGGAATAATGATTCATTAGGGAATTCAAATATCAAAGGGTTCTTTGCATAGATAGGTGCTTCTACCATTTGGTATGCAATCAATTTTCCCTTGATTGCCTTGCGCTCCATATACTCTATCAAATTCAGTTAAGCTCAATACCCATTTGCCCACTCGCCCAATGAGAGTTGCTTTGGATAACAAGTATTTCAATGGGTCGATCTTTGCAATAAGCTTGATTTGATGTGACAACATGTAGTGTCTGAATTTTTTTGAAGAAAAAACCATTGTCAAGCATGCTTTCTCAATGGGTAAATAGTTCGTTTAATAGCCAACCAAGGTCTTATTGATGTAATAGATAGCCCTTTCCTTTCCATCTTCATCATGTTGTGCTAGAAGAGCACCTAGTGCTGGTGATATTGTTGATATATAGGATCAATGGTTTGTTCGGTATCGATGGCATAAGCATTGGAGGTGTCGATAGATAGTATTTGATATTTTGGAAATGTTTGTCACACTTCTCATACCACTTGGAAGTTATTCTTGTATGAGAGCAAATTTTCACCCCTAACACAAATTCCCCTTTTGCCCTTCTCCACTTTAGAAAACCAAATTCAAAGGCTTAATTCCACATAATCCCGATGTTCTCATTCCAGTTGGCACCTATTTTGAGCGACGGTAGGGGATTTACTATTGAGGATGCCTACGCGACACGTAGACGTCCATGTGGTGCGATTACTTCCCTGGCAGATTCATATAGCTAGAATCTATAGAGTTGTTACACTTCCTATTGGAAGTTAAATTGTAATGCCTCCCTTCGATTGATTGACCCGAATATGGTCGTTTCTTCATCTCTCTTCTTCATATTCACCTCTCATTCATTCATTTGAAGGCTATGTGATATCTACACACTCATCCACAAGCTTTTAACATTCACTTCAAGCATTGAAGCGACATTTTATACTCCATAGCAGCAAATCCATCACTCCATCACTTCAATAGAGCAAGCATAGGAAAAAACCATTGTAGTAGAGGCTTGAGTTCCTCTCATTTTCTCCCCCAATAGCCTTGAGTGCTTTGGGAAGAGGTGGTAAGCTCCTCACTCATCTTCTCTATTACTTGGTTGAGTTAGCATATTATTGTTTTGTAGTGTTTTTGTGTACTTTGCTTGTATTTCCTTCTTTATCATGTTATTTCTACATCGTTGCAAACTTGGTTGTCCGTGGAGGTAGAAACACCAAAATGAGGGTCTGACTAAGGTAGACCCCTAAATAGCCCCCCAATATTTTCCCTCTTTTTTGTGTGTAGGTGGAGATATCTTGGAGTGAGTTGGTGAACAAACTATTGGGTGAGATCATTCTCGTCACCCTTACAATAATATACCTAGTTTATCACATCCATTTATATGTTTTGTACTTCATAGTACTATTATGCTCCCTTAGAAACTAGTAACTAGGTTGTTAGTTAGTTTCTTAGTGGTCAAACCTTGTCTTCTTGGTTCTTTAGCCGTACGGATGTAGGCACACCTGAGAGACGCTAGTGCATCGCGTTGTCATCCTAGAACCACACTTCTGTCCTTTGATAAAGATTTATTCGAGAAATAGAGTTGACCTTTAAAATTGACTCGCTTAGTATCCTTTAGAATCTTGGGTTTGTAGGGTGATCAAAGGACCCTATAGTCCACATCATTCTCATCCTGCTTCTCCTAGCATTCCCTGAAAATTGAGGTAAGTTAGGGTAGTCTACTATTCTTGGCCCTCTGTGACTTGGGGCCTTGCAGTATTTGGTCCCCCTCTCTTACATTTTTGGTAAACCTGACATGAACCAACGTCTACCCATTTGTTGGTGTTATAAGCTTTTTCTCTTGTACCCTTTGATTGTTGTACTCCTAAGTGTTGTGAAATTTTATGAGCATGACAACCCAGTCCATGACCTCTGGGTATATTGTTAGGAGAATTTTGTGACACATTCTGATGGAGAAGATGAAGGTCTCTTCTAGTTTCACTATTAGTCTTTTCTCTAGTTCTACAGTTGGTCTTTCTACACAGGAGCAGGTGCCACGGGGCGAGTCCACATTCTTCAATGAAACTAACTGTATCCCTACTCTTGCATCACCTACATCATCATCCATAGATGAGCGTGAAGTTGTCCACATCCCTTTTGAATACGTCGCTAGTTTGAGCAAAGGGTTAAGTGCTTTGGAAAATCACTTGGAAAAAAGACTTGAAGCTGGGTAGGGCCGCTAAGGTTATCAGTGAAATAAAGTATATGGTAGGAAAAGACCGAACAAGTGTAGAGCTCCTAGCTAGTCTCATTAGTCTGACTAAACCGTGCGCTCCCTCAAACCATGGCAGTATGATGTGAGGTAGCCCCTTCAATGAGCATGAGAGATAGTTAGTGGTATCCATGCCTTGTACATTTGTGTACATGGTCGAGACGGTCCCTTCAATCACTATCCCCACTACTTCTCGAAGTTTTGAAATTGTCAAAGTAAACAAAAACCCTTTGGGTTTTCACTTCACCACTCCTGTTGCCTCCAATGGTGGAGTATTTTGTGGGATGATTGGTGGGGGCTTTAGTGGTGGTAGCTTCGATGGCGGAATTGGTTTCAATGGAGGTCATGGTGGTGGCTTTGGAAGTGGTGGTGACTTTGGCGGAGGTCACATTGGTGGTGGTGGCAGCTTCGGTGGTAGTCACGATGGTGGTCCTAGAGGTGGATCTGGTGGTGGTTCCACTAGTCCTATGTCTTCTAATGACCCGATTCTAAATACCCTTCTTTGGAATATGGGGAAGATGTTGAACCAGTTGGTGAACCTTTCCCAAGCTTCTGCCAAGCCCATCTTCCAACCCTTCTTCCGACATAGCTCGTTGTCAATAGAATTCTAAACACTCCTTTTCGGCAAGGGATGGAGATTCCTAAATTCAAGAAATATAGCAGTGAAGGGGACCCACAAATTCATGTGTCCTCCTTTAATGCCTTGTGAATAGAATTATTCCATCATGATGCGTTGATGGAAAAATTGTTCCCTCAGTCCCTCAAGGATACAACAATTGAGTGGTAATGTTCCTTGCCTGGCGATTCCATCTTTATGTTCAATCAACTTGTGAACCAGTTCCTATGACAGTTGCAAGCCAACATCAGACCCAAGACGACCTTCTCTGACCTTATCTGATGTAAACAAGGGGATAATGAGAAGATTATTGATTTCATAGTGTGCTAACAGATCCTCTTTTTCACAAATATCATACTTGTTAGCGGACTCTGATCTGTAGAAGGTGTTCATATGGAACTTACAAAGGCCTTAGCAAGAGAAATTTTCCCTTATGAAATACCCTTTTTTTGCACATTTATGTGCAACCCTACGAGAGTATCAACAAACGATAGTTCAATTCGGGGATCTTCCTTGCACTCCTCTCCTAAAGGGAATTCCATTGTATCAATCTCTGAGAAAGGAAAATTCATTGCAAATGTAGTAGCCACTATGGATAACAACAGCCTCAAGCACAACTGAAAGTTCACAAAGTTACCAAAATCTTATTCCTCCATCTTACAGAAGTTGTTGAAGGATAATATTGTTAACTTGCCAAGTCCAAAACCATATATGGAACCATATCCTAGCTAGTACAAATCAAATACCTATTGCTAATAACATCGAGTTAACTGACATGATATTGAACGTTGCATGCACCTGCATCATGAGATAAAGGATCGCATCAAGGACAGTACTATTCATCTTGATGGAAGCAAGTAAAATACGAAAAAATCAGTGGCAAAAGCCAATAGTGAATTGCAGATATACACAAACCCATTTTTGTCGCATTTTGCTAACACAATTATCAATCCCTTTGATTTTGTTTCTCAGCTTGAAGGGTACATTAGCATGGTGACTGTTACTCCTACTCATCTTACGATCGGTTCACCGAATATAACTTTCACCTTACAAGATGTACCAACAAATGACAAACCTTCTCCGCTTTACATTCATGCTCGCCTCAATGGCAACATTGTGATAGGGATCTTGGTCGACCTTGCGAGTAGAGTGAATGTCATCACAGAGGAGACTCTATTCTTAAACTCCCTGCAAAGGGAGGAATATGAAAAAATAAAGTTCATCATCTATACGCATGATAGTCTTCCTCTTAAACCATATGGATCGATAGCGTTGTCCATCTTGGTTGGACCTAAGAATGTAGACACAGTTTTTGATGTTATTCTTGAGTCGGATCTATTCAGGGTGAAGCTAGGTATACCTTGGTTGGCTTCCATGAATGGGATTGTCTCTATAATTCATAATTGTCTTAAGTTTTCCCATGAAGGTTTTTTTCATGTAGTGCATGATACTAGATACCAGCCTGTGGTATCCCATGGGGGATATTCATTGGATCACTTTTGGCCCACCCCGGTTGGTCTGCTCCCTCTGAGAATGGACCTGCTTTTAAGAATTACATAAAGTATAAGACTAGAGGTAAGGGATAGTCGAAATTGACCCTTCCCCTAACAAAACAACCAATTGCCTCCTCTTCTCAATAGGGAAAGGAAAAGCTCGCTCCTTCCTGGGTTGCCTCGTCTACTCCCCTTTCTTGGGAGGAGTATTGGATGGATAAGTCTGGTCTTTACTCATTGAGTCCGATGATGCTTGCTTAGCATAGACCCAAAATCAGGATATCATATCTCCCTAATGGGTCTCCTGGACCTTGGTACTATTTGTATGGCAAGAAGAAAGCCTCATGAAGATAATTTGCTCTATGACATCCTACCGCCCTTGCTCCTAAAGCAGTGAATGGGAAGAGGCCCGTTGTTGAGGTGCTAGAGTTGATTCCTCCTGCTCCCATCCAGGAGCCTGTCCCTCTATTGGAAACAACTATGGATAACACTCCCATGGCTGAGCAGGAGACTTCCACTCCTTCACAACTTCTAAATTTTGGTTTGAAGAGTCACACAAACCACCTTGTGTGCGAGCACAAGCATTGACGAAAGGCTCTCTTAGCTGAGCAGGCCGCCTCACAGAAGAATGAAGAGGAGACAACCACTCTTGTATCGAGACCTCCTGTTGTGTCCTCCTCTCTCCCAAACCAGCTCTAACCATCTCTATATCACTTCTAGCTTCCGCCGCGAGTGTACATGCACCTATAAAGGTGCAAGTGTTCATCACTCCTTTGGTGGAGCCACCCTTATTGACATCTATTCTAAAATTTTCCACATTTTCTAAAGCCCATAGATATGATTAACACTTTGGTTGTATCTACTATGGTTCTTTCCTCCTCTCCCTCTGCCCTTCTTGCTTCATCTATGGGGATTTCACCTCCTTTGACGAAGAAGAAGGTAGAGAGTGGTCCCTCCAGCAACGAAGGACATAAGAGTAGCCACCTCCTTCGAAAGGTAGTCTCGCGCTAACTTATTTTGTCTTAGTGACAAAACTAGTCCCAGCCTCTCCCAAGTTCATCATCACTCCTAAATCTCTCGGTGAGCTTAGCGGTGAACCTCAAGTGCAAACTCCTTTGTCCACTGAGGTGAAACATGACACTCCCATTAAGTGCATGTTTACCTCAGTGGATGAAGTTTCAACCTTGTCGGCAATCTTCACGAGATCATTGACCTTAGACCCACAAGAGTTGAATGACGAAGACCTCACAGGTCCTTCTTCCTTAGTCCTTGTTGCTAGAGGGTTTGAAGCTCATCCCCTTAACATTACGCCATTGCAAGTTCATCCTCCTTACCCCTACGATGACCTAGAGTGGGAAGTTAACAACCTCTTGGTTCATCAGTGTTAGGGGGAGACCCCTTCTTTATCTTTAGATTAGATGTGTGTATGTGATGATGTGTTCTCCCTGATCATGCTATATGTGTCTGGATGACCCTTGTCACCCTTGTTGGTGCTTGGATATATGCATGGTGTTTGTGTTGTAAACCTTCTTCTATGTCTATCATCATTCTTACATGTTTGTGATTGACTTTTGAAAAATTAGGGACGATACAAAGCGTTGGAAGCATTTAGGCTTCCTTCCATGTTGACCCAATTTTATATTTTTACTTTGTCTTTCAAGCATTTTTCCTAATCTGGTTGGGGATTGATGATATTTTTCCCTTGCATCATAGTTACCTACTATTTATACAAGCAAGTGTAGATCTGACCCTACGAAACCAGATGACCCTATGCCCTTTGTTTGTGTTATCTTTCCTTTTTCTTTCTTTTTATCTTTCTCTCTTCTTTGCTTGAGCTGTCCCTCTCATGTGTGACAATTCCACTTCTACATTACTTGGATCTTTAGAAAATGCATTCTTTGCCAACGAATCTTTTCTTAAGACCCTTCACACACTTTTTGTCAAAATTGCATTCTCGACTTAAAGCCCTAACAAAACATGTTTCCTTCATCGTAGGTTCGTAAATAAAGGACTTGGAAACCTTCCTCTGAAGCGGGAACAACCTTGATCTTCCCCTTGTGTGGAGGCATATCCTTTCGTTTGAATTCCTTGATGAAGTGAACATCTTTCAAAAGAATTCCTTGATGATGAATCAATTTGAGAAAGAAGGCACCATCTTTCGGATAGCGCATCCCTTGAGTGGACCCTTTCTTTTCACATTGAGTTCTCAAGGGGCCCCTTCCAAAGCCTTTACATCTTCACGTCTACCTTGGGGGCAGCCCGACAAGACCTGTTCCCTACCTTTGCATCTAGCTCAGGGGTGGCCTAACTAGACCTATCGAACATCTTCATGTCTCACTTGGGGACAACTCGATTAGACCTTGCTTCACATCTTCACGTCTAACTTGGGGGTAGCCTGACTAGACCTCGCTTTCAAACACTATGTCCCTTGAGTGGACCCCGCTTCCTTTTGAAGGGTTCCTAAGGGACCCCTTTGAAAGTCTTCCAACTTGACGATAATTTGCATGATTGTCTGCTTACTGGCCTGTGCGGCCACTTTCTGACATGTTTTATATATGGATAAACATTTCGCCACCTACGAACTCTGCGAAGTCCCCTTTTCTTGGTTTCCCACATGTGAGAGTTCTTGGGGGATACCTTCCTTGTAGGTTTGCTGGTTTGTAAGGCACTTTACTTGGTTTCCTTCATGTGAGAGTTCTTATAGGATACCTTCTTTGGAGGTCTACAGTTTTGTAAGGCACTTTACTTGGTTTCTTTCATGTGAGAGTTCTTGAAGGATACGTTCCTTGCAGGTTTGCAAACCTGTAAGGTACTTTCTTTCTTCAGTTTCATAGTTTTGCGGAGCTATGAGGTCCTTTCACCTATCCTACACTCTCAGGTTCGCCAGATCACGATCTACTTCCTTGATGGTTTAGGTATACTTTTCTAACCGTACTGCTTCTTTGATCTACTTTATCAAAGCACTCATCAACACTCGTGCTCGCTAAAGTGGGGGGAAAATGTATAAGAGAGAATTTTCACCCCTAACACAAATTCCCCTTTTTCCCTTTTCCACTTTAGAAAACCAAACTCGGAGGCTTAATTCCACATAAGCCCATTCTTCTCATTCCACTTGGCACCTATTTTGATTGTCGATAGGGGAGTTACTATCGGGGATGCCCACGCGGTGCGCTTACATCCCTAGCAGATTCCTATCGCTAGAGTCTGCAGAGGCGTTACACTTCCTATTGGAAGTCGAGTTGTAACGCCTCCCTTTGGCTGGACAACACAAATATGGCCATTTCTTCATCCCTCTTCTTCATATTCACCTCTAATTCATTCATTTGAAGGCTAGTTGATCTCCACACACTCATCCACAAGCTCTTAGCATTCACTTCAAGCATTGAAACAACATTTTACACTCCATAGCAGCAAGTCCATCACTCCATCACTTCAATAGAGCAAGTGTAGAACAACACCATTTTAGTAGAGGCTTGAGTTTCTCTCATTTTCTCCCCCACTAGCCTTGAGTGCTTTGGGTGGAGGTGGTAAGTTGCCCACTCATCTTCTCTATTACTTGGTTGAGTTAGCACATTACAATTTTGTAGTGTTTTTGTGTACTTTGCTTATATTTTCTTCTTTATCATATCATTTCTACATTATTGCAAACTTCAATGTCTATGGAGGTGGAAACACCAAAACGAGGGTCTGACTGAGGTAGACCCCTAAACAGCCCCCAACATTTTCCCTCTTTTATGTGTGCAGGTGGAGATATCTTGGAGCGAGCTGGCGAACAAAATATTGTGTGAGATTGTTTTCGTCACCCTTATAGTAATATACTTGGTTTATCACGTTCGTTTATATGTTTTGTAATTCATAGTATTAATATGTTCCCTTAGAAATAAGTAACTAGGTTAGTTTATTTCTTAGTGGTCAAACCTTGTCTTCTTGGTTCTTTGGCCGTAGGGAAGCCAACGCACCTGAGAGACGCCAACACACCATGTTGTCATCCCAAAACTGTGCTTCTATCCTCTGACAAAGAGCTATTCGAGATGCAAAGTTGACCCTCAAAATTGACTCACCTAGTCTCCTTTAGAATCTCAGGTTTGCAAGGTGATCGAAGGACCTTATATTCCTCATCATTCTCATCCTGCTTCTCCTAACATTCACTGTAAATTGAGGTAAGTTAGGGAAGCCTATTGCTCTCGACCCTCCGTGACCTGGGGCCTTGCAGTGGTTGGTCCCCCTCTCTTACAATTCCTTTATGGAGAAGATGCAAAAAAGGGTGGATTTTTTCTGATAGCTATGCTATGAACCTTTTGATGGACTGCAATCTTTCTTGTAATACTCTCATTTGTTTCAATGTTTGTGGTGGTTCCATATTTAAGATGGATTTTACTTTTGTTGGATCAATTTCTATCCCTCTTTGTGAGATGTTATAGCCAAGACATTTCCCTGATCTAACCCCAAAGACACACTTTTTTGGATTCAATCATACCTTGTACTCTACGAGTCTGTCAAAGATGAGTCCTAAAACTTTTATGTGTTCATTTATTTTCTTTGATTTTTCCAAAATATCATCCACATAATCTTTGACTATTTTGTGCATCATGTCATGAAAGATGAGTGCCATTACTCTTTTATAGGTTTCTCCTGCATTCTTCAACCCAAATGACATCACGTTCCAACAATAAGTTTCCCATGGATAAGTGAATGCAGTTTTGTGTTGATCCTCCTTGGCGATCATGACTTGATTGTATCTTAAAAAATCATCCATGAGTGATATCATTTCATGCCTAGGTGTTAAATCCATGATGAGGTTGATGTTAGGAAGAGGGAAATAATCCTTCAAGCATGCTTTATTTAAGTCTCTAAAATCCGTGCATATTTTGATGCCCCCAGTGGGTTTAGAGACTAGTAACAGGTTTGAAATCCACTCAAGATAATCTATCGATCAGATGAACCCAACGTTAAGAAGCTTTTGTGACTCAAGGTTCACCAAGAGTGTTATCTAAGGGTTCATCTTCCTTAGTTTCCACTTCACTGGCTTAGCTTTAGGATAAACTGCTAAGTGGTGCACAACCACTTCTGGATCGAGCCTTGGCATATCGCTGTATGACCATGCAAAGTTAGGTCTTCGCTCTTTCTAGAATGCTGCAAGGTTTTTTTTGTTCTTCATCCAACAAGGATTCAACATAGAAAGCTATATTGGGTGCTTCTTCCGTTCCCACATTGACTAGGGTGGCCTTTTCTACTAGCACTACTAAATTTTCTAGACGCATCTCACTAAGGGGGAAATTGAATCCCTCATCCTTGGGCCCTCAAAGAGGTTTTCACCGTCATATACGTCCTTTATTTTTACTATTTTGGGATCAGAAAGTGCCACAATGTGGTTTTCACTTAGACATTTGTATGATAGTTGCATTTCATTAATTTTGATATTGAAGGACTGAATCGTATCCCTGTAGTATGACCTTGTGTCCAGCTCTATGTCAAAACCTAATTTATGATCTGCCCATGATAAGTTGTCATAGAGTCCCATGAATTATGAGATCGCTTCATCAAATTAGAATAAATCTAGAATCATTAGTCCTTGTTGGTCTAAGTCAATGAGTTGTGGGTACACTAGGCGTATTCCAATTGGTTGATTGCTCAAAGCAAAGGATGTTATGGATATCATGAAGAGGGATTTATTCTCAAATAAGTCAGCAAAATCAAGGGGGAAGTCATTTAAGGTCATATCATATGATGCATGTAACCAAGAGGAAGCCTCGACCTATTTAGTGGGAGTACCTTTTCCAATAAGGGTGACCTTGCTATTAGTACAACCTAGGCCAAGATTCTTTAGGCGTTTCTCATGAATGATGGGTTCTAGCAAGCCATTGTCATTCTATCCTAACTTCTTGTTCTTGTTATAACCCCATCCCTCCACTAGTTGTAAGCCTTTGTTGTCATCTTCCATGGGAAGAATGGGGACAGGTCATTCATCCAGATAGAGGAGTTTAGAGACATCTTCCTCATTGATATCTTCTTCATTTAGATCCCATCACTTGGTGAAGGTAGTATTTGCCATCTTGATTGTCTCCGGATATTTATTACTAGATGTAGGTTTCCTGTGGGATTTAGGAGAAAGGGGTAGTTCTCCCAAGATCAAGGTATTCTTCATTAGCTTATAGTTTCCACAACCATCATTTTGGATCACTGCTTTGATGTTGGTTATACTCTGCACAATGGATGTTTTTGTTTCTTAGGTTGATGCAAGGGATGATGGGTCAACAAATGAGGTAGATGGTGTAGGCCCTTCATCATTTTTGGGTATTTGGGGAATCTTATAGAATTTGGCATGAAGATTCTTGCAGTAGTATAAAGGTTTAGAATCTCCATGGATGGTAATTTCTCTGCCCTCGAAAGGAAACTTTATGCATTGATGATAGGTTGAGGCTACAACTTTTAGGGCATGAATCCATTGTTGATCAAGTAGAATATTATAGGTAAGATCAAGGTCTAACACTTGGCATGTAGTTTCTAAAATTATAGGTCCCACTTGGATGGGTAATACAATGGTGCCTTGTGATACTCGCTCTTGGTCATCATATGCTCTGATGGTGGTACTCTTTTCTTTCTCGATAGGATCCTCTGAATAGCCTAGGTTCTTGATTATCTAAAGAGTACAAATGTTTAGACCAACACCTTCATCTACCAAGACTCTTTTGACCGTACTCTTATGAATGATAACCTCAAGTTGTAAAGCATAGTTATGAGATGGTTATGATGGTAGGTCTTGTTCCGAGAAGGTAAGGAGATGATTAGAGATATGCCCTACCATAGCTTGAAACTCATGTGTATCAATATCCTCAAGGACAAATTACTTTGATAAAGCTTTCTCTAGGATTTCCCTATGTGTGGGGGACAACCTTAATAGTTCTAAGATTGACATTTGTGTGGGGTTCTTCTTAAGTTGGTCTAGGAGATTGTACTTGTTGGGATTGGATGTTGGAAAGTAGGTTGTGCCCTAGATTGAGATGAGACTCCTTGGATGGTAATTTTTCCACATCATGTGGTGACTCCACACTCCACACTAGGCCCTTTGATGGTGACAACAGTAATGATGTTATCACATGAAGCAACCATGTTGGAATAGGTATGCTGCACGTTTGTGTAATCCTTATATTTTTTGATATTGTTTGCTTTGTTCTGATCTGGCATAGGGCTCTTTTATATCTTAAGATCTCGATTCCAGACTGGTAACTCAACAAATATGGTGTCATTTTCTATGAGGTCTTGGATAATATTTTTGAGCCTCGTGCAATTTTTCATTTTGTGTCCGTTGATTTTGTGAAAGTCACAAAGGTCGTTCTCGTTGTACTAGGATGCTTTCTCTTATGGTTCTTGTTAGTTTTCAAAGTTGGGAAGTGTTATCAAGTTTGAATCTACCAACTTCTTCATGATGGTCTTGATGGGGTTCGATAATTGTGTGTACTTGCATTTAGGATATTTTTTCTTGTTAGGGGTTCACCTCTATTGTGTTTCAGTGTTATTGATCTTATTGTTTTGAGGAGGTGTCATTTGTTGCATAGTTGGTTGGATGTTAGTAACTTGATAGTTGTTTGGTCTAGGAGCACTTAGGACCACCTTAGCCATCATTTATTATTTTCTTGTTCTTAGCCCAAACACAAGGCTTGTCGTTTGAACTAGATGATGGGCAATGGTCTTTGTAAGCTTGGGTATTTCCTTGTGAGATTAGAGCTCTCTTGATGTCAATGACTCTAGGGACCAGCTCATCATAGGATGTGATTCACTACATTTTCAAGTGGAAGGATAGATCTAGATCGATATTTGTGATGATGATCCCCACTTGTTGTTCATCGAGAATAGGCCACTTGCTCTTACTAGCTCTTTGTCTCCATCGCTGCAAGAAATTGGAGACAGATTCTCCTTTGTTTTGTCTGAGAGTATACAATTATTCTAGGCTTATGTTCATGTCAAGGTTAAAGGAGAAGTGATCAATGAATTTATCGGTGATTTCTTGGAAATTTTTGATACTCGGTGGTAGTTGAGGAAACCAATCCATTACAGGACCTGTTAAAATTTGAGGGAAGAGACACATCAAATAGGAATCATTATAGGCCACCTCCATACACAGGATGTTAAATTCTTTGACATGGTCCACAAGACTTCCTCTCCCTTTTTATTTATCGAATTTGGGGATTTCAAAACCGAGAGGAAATGGTATCATTGCGATGTTTTGATCAAATGGATATGGATATAGGTTCTGTGTATGGGGTTTCTTTGTCTTCCCCATTTGAATATCTTACGTTTCTTGTGGCAACACTTTGAGTTGTGATGCTAAATCATCTTGCAGGTGTGGTGGAGGAACATGCGTTGTGTATTGTAAGATGGTGGATGGATTATATGTTGGATTCTAATATGATAAAGTGTTGTATGGTGTATATGGCAGTGTGGGATTCTATGAAGGTGATTAAGGTGTTGATGTATATGTTCCTAACACATTTGTATTGATGATGTTTTGTTAGGGATTATAACAGGAACTTTTTTGTTGTTATTGTTGTTGGGCATACTTCTGAGCTAGTAAGGCTTGATGTTGTTGTTGAGCCACAAGGGCTTGCTATTGGGCTTGTTGTTGTTATTGCGCAAGGATGGCTTCTTGTTGTTGTGCCATGAGGGCTTTTTGTTATTGTTGTGTTGTTAAGGATGCTAGATGGGCTTGTTTTTTCTGGGCTAAGGTTGCTTGATGTGTCGCTAAGGCTTCTTATTTTTGTTGTTGTGTTGCTTGTTGTGTCGTTGAGGCTTCTTGTTGTTGTTGTTGGGCTAAGGCTGCTTGTTGTGCCGCTAAGGCTACTTGTTGTTGTTGTGCTGCTAGGGTTGTTTGTTGTTCTTGTTGTTGTGCTTCTAGGTTTTCTTGTTGTTGTTGTTGTTGCTATTGGACAGCTTGTTGATAATCTTGTTTTGCTTGTTCTAAAGCCAAGGCATGCACTTGTAATGTAGGATCAGTTGGTTGTTGGGACACTTATGATAGATTGTGGGTGTTGATGTTTGATTGGGTAACGAATTGGTGATGAGAGGTTGTGGGTTCCCTTGGTTTAACATTCCCTAGAAGATGGTGGATTGAGATTGAGGAACGTAAGTTTGAGCTCCCATTTGATTTTGCATGGTAATGGGGACCATGGGGAAAGATGAGGATGGTTTCATTAGATTTTTTGATGGTAATGACATGTTAGGACCTTGAGTACATTGATTGAAAAGGTTCCCTTTTCCAAGGTCTTGAGGATTTCCTTGTGTCTTGGATGTGGTCAAGGGATTACTTGGGTTGATGGGATTCGTCACCAAGGGATTGTTTTGATTTAGGTAGATGATAGATGGGATGGACGTGTTTTGTGAAACCAATGGTACAGATGAACTAGTTGGAGGATTGGATATGGATGTCCCTATTTGTGTTAAGCTTTGATCTTGCATTATGGTGTTAGCATGTGCTTGTGGGTTGATTTGATACATTTGGTCCACACTTCCTTGTGGGATGTTGGGCACACTTGTGGTACTTGTGGGGATGGATGAAGATGGGTACCCTTGATATGTTGATGTTGTCATGGATTCATGAAGTGTAATTAGTTGATGTTGATGTTGGGGGTGTTTAGGAATGGTAGAAGTGCCAAATGTTGGTGTCCAAGTAGTGGATGGATTGGTGTTGAGAGTATCCACAAGTGTATTACTTTCAAATGGGAGAGTTAGACCAAAGTCCTTGGCAAGACTAGTTGCAAGACTAGGAGTGGATGTTTGATTTATCCCTAGTGATGGAGTTGTTAAGTCTTGTGTTAAAGGTCACACAAAAAAAGATGGGGAAATTGGAGCAATGCTTTCTAAGGCTTGATGTTATTGTTTGTACTCCATGATTTATTCCTTAGTAATTCCAAATAGGTTGTTTGTAATGTCTTCAATCTCATATGGTCTTGATGGAGATGATGGTTGTTGTGATGGGGTAACTTGACTTCTCCGATCAAATTCTAAAGGATTGGGATCACTTGAGGTGAACGTGACTTTGGTTTTCTCCATGTTTCTCTTGTGTTGTGATCTTGTCTTTACCATAAATTTTGGGTCACCTATGGGAGAGTTGTGTTGAGATTTGTAATGTTTGAACTCTCTGTAATGATGATAATGGGGGATGAAAAGATGGATGATGTGTAAAGTGATCTTTGTAAATGTTTTGAGACAACGCTTTTGACTTGAGTTTGATTTTTTGATGTTAGGATAAAGGATGTTGATGAACTTGGAAATCTTTAGAGTAGACTCGTGACCTTCAAGATAAACTAATTGAAATTTGATATCTAACTCAACTAAGTGCATGTAAAATGATACATTTCACACACAAAGTAACTAAGTTAGGGGTTGGCTTGATAGATGTTTAAGTCAAAAGGTGTTGGTATATTCAATTTTTTTGCAAAGTTTGGTGAAGTGAAAAATGAATTTTGATGAAGGGGTGGAAGCAATTTTTTGACCCAATTTTGACCTAAAGTGAACCTTTATTTGATAAGACCAAGGTAGTGAGAAACATGCTAGACCTCTAAATTTTTCAAATCCTAGATACCCAATGTTTTAGATAGGTTTATTATCATGAAAAAGACTTGGGTTTTGACTGAAAAAGAACATATACAAGTCTGGATTGTTCCTTGAAATACGTTTATAGAAGTTGTATATAATATTGGTTCTATTTTGGTGAAGTTCTGAAAGGTATTTTTTGAGATCTTTTGGAGTAAGATGCCTAAGTTTAAAATGACGACCTATAGACCTTATCTTGGGAATTTTGATTTTGCATGAGATCATTTAGAGAAGTCTAAGTCTATGGAAGAAAAGAGGATATTTATTTCCACACGAGTGGTGGTAATATGGGCCTTCCAGCCTCAATATCTTCCTCTTCTTCATCTAAGATATTTTCTACGTTTCTCCATTGACTAAGTGTTTCTTTTGTTTCAAAAGTGAAGCTTCTCAAGCTACTAATTATATCGGTTTGTTCACCTTCAATGAGTTCAAAGTTAGGTTGAATAATAGAAGGTGTAAGATTAGGTTGTTAAATGGAAGCAATCGGTCTCCAAATGGTCATGTGGGATTCGATTTTTCAAGTTATCTCGTTTGAGTGAGTTTATTTTACCACAAACACTTGTCTTGATTATGTTTTAAAACTAAATGTCTATGTCAAAAACATCATAAATTTCACAGTGTCCATTTTGTGAAAAGGATGAAGTTCAAGCCATAGTTTCCTAGTTGACTTTGGAAAGTATGGATTGAGATAGATTTCAAGATATTTAGGAATAGCTAAGGATATAAATCCTTAGGACAAGCATTAATATCAAGGATTTTTTCAAAAAGTATTCATACTTAGACCAAAGGGTTTGGAATTTTGAAGAAGATTGTGAATGTCTGTTTAAATTTTTTTGGAACCAAGCAAAGTATTAAACTAACTCACAAGCATTTACCATCCTAGGCTCAAAATATACTACTTGTTGAATCCCCACTCAAATTTCTCCAAACACTAAGACAATGCAAACAGTTAGAGATTTGGTGACACTCGCTCCCCTCCACGACACACACTTCTTGGGACCACCAAATCTCAAAATCTTGAATATCCTAAGATCTTAAGGATTTTTCTATTTCAACAATGAATAGTACAAATGTGAGGTGGCTTCAGAACTACAGTTCTTGCACCAACAAGCATGAAGGTTTCTAGTAACTAAAATAGATGGTTCTTAGTAACAAACCAAAAACACCAATTTATATACACACCCGATTTGTCACTTAAGGCTCTTACTACCATTCCCATACCTCTTAAGGCATGATACTAGGTGCAATATGTTATACAGACTAGGATAAAAAGTACTTTCTCATGATTTCCTAACCTTTAATATAGCTCATTGGTAAATGTGCTTGCAAGAACTTGCTTACGAGTTTCTTGTTGTGGGGTGTGTCTCATAGTAAGTCCTCTCTTAAGGGTAACACAAAGCATAAAGGTGTGCTAAGTATTTCTCTTCACCCAAGATTGCACGAAGCACGAGGGGAGTGGATACGTACTATAAGTGCACACAAATAGTGAAGTACACTTGAAGTGTTTTTCTTAACCCAAGATCGCACGAAGCGCAAGGGGAGTGGATACACACTACAAGTGTGTCACAAAAAGGCAAGCACTCATTCATTTTAGCCTTGTAAAGAAAGATGAGTTTATTTTATGCACCAAACAAAGTGTTAAGTTGTTTTGTTTAGTTTTAAACCCAAAGTAAAATGATGAAGTGAGGGTCCAATTTTAATCTTGTTTGAGCATTATTTTTAAATCCAAATTAAAATTAGTGTGGTCCTAGAGCATTAAAAAAAGAGCATGAGAGATGGGTTATAATTGCCCCAAAAGCGTCAAACGCTTGTTACAATTATAAGATTTTAAGACAAAGATGCTTCTTGACTTTAACTTTTTATCATTCAACCTGCAAAACCTAGTTAACCTAAAAACCAAAACAAAGTTAGAGGCATGTTAGTGATCAAATGAAGTAAAAAAATTAAAGCACAAGTTAAAAATTGATCATCGTTTTTCTTACCAGAGAAGGGTGTCACTATTCACGATAGTGTTGCTATAAGTCATTTGGGCATCGCTCTGGTGAATTTGGGCATCGCTCTATGGAAAACCAATGATGATGATAACGTCGTTGTTTTGGAGTGTCACAGTTTGCAAATTTTGATACCTTTAAAAAGTATTAGCGTCGCCATTTTATTTAATCAATGTCAGGATATTAAATAAGTGTCATTGTTTCTGATGAAAATAACATCATTGTATGGCGACGCCCAACAAAGGCATTGCTTTTTTTTGGCGTCATTGTATCCTACAAAAAAAAGAAATTCGAGAAAGAAATTGATTAAATTTGATCGATTTTACCCTCCTAGTGCCAGAATGCGATTGACGGATTAGTATGGGTCGATTATGCTTTATCCATGGAGAATCAAAGCATAACGAAGCCCCTAATGCTAATATAAATAGGATCAATCAAATGTAAATTAAACTAAACGTTTATCAAAACTAAGCATTCTAAAGTATGAAAGCATTAAAATGTCTACTCTAATCCATCTGAAACTTATCCTGTTGTGGGAGTGGTGTCATGTTGATGTGGAATGGCGACCCTTTCCCAATCTCGTGGATCAATGAGCTTGTTCTAGTCAATTTTATTGAAGAAAAATGATGGAACGATTGTGAGATATGTATGAAAGCATGATTTTAGTCTAAATGAGCATGATGCAAGCTAATTTAATATGATTTTATGCTAAAATCATGAAGATATGCAAAAGCTAAGCTAATCAAGATGGAATTTAAACTAAAAGATTCAAACCCTAATTAATAAACAAGCTAAATGGATGCATTATGTGATCATGGAAGCCATTAATGGAAGGTTAAAGCTAACTTAATGTAACTAAAATAAACTAAAAGATGTTAAATATGAGTGTGAGTGCGAGTGATTTTAACAACATAACTCTGATGATAAAAGATGGATCGATTTGTCTCCAAAGTGACCTATTTATAGGAGAGTGAATGAGAAATGGAGAGTTGAGATCAAAAAGGCTAATCAATGGTCAAGGATGGAAGAAGTTGGAGGCATGAATCATAGATTCTCATCAATGGATGAGAATGAAAGATGAGATTTTAATGAAGGGTTAATATTCCTTCAAAAAAATACACTTTTGACCTATACAAGAGGTCACAAGTTAACTTGTACAGGAATTTTTGAGTTAACTTGCATATGAAGCTAAGTAAAAATATTCCCTTTTTCAAATGAGGAGAGAGAGTTTCTTTGGAATATTCTCATCAGTGAGGGAAAAGGATAATTTAGTTAATTAAAACCAAATTAAATTGTGCAAAAGTGGAAGGAATATTCCATGAGAATATTCTCTTTTGGAGGAATGTGCAAAGGAGGAATATTCCCTTGCAAGTGGGGGGAATTAATAATGCAATTAGGGGATTTAGAAGAATTAAATGATATTGATTAAATAAAATGATTTAATGAATGGGGGAAAGGTGGAATGACATTTAATTAAATAAATCAGGGTTATTTAATTAAATAAGATGATTTGGGGATTTAAATTAAATAGTTTTATTTATTTAATTTAATGAGATGAAATGTTAGAATGAAAAGGGATGAATTAACTTGATTATAATTATTAGGTTAATAGATGAAAATGAGGCAATTAATTAAATATCTAGGTTAATTTAATCAATTAAGTGAAAAAAGGATGGGTTTCAGGAGGAAATAATGTTAGTATATCTGATTCGAGTGCATGATATCATTCATGATATTTTTTATTATCTACACATTCCTCTGAGATTCTTCTTCATTAGCTTTATCCTTCGTAGCTTGTCTCTCAACACTCTTTATAATTTCTTGCTACTCATCTTTTGTTAACACATGTTCAACTTCTTCCCTCCAAATAATTTCTTCACCCAATTCAGTGTCTTCTTCCTCAAATTTTTCTTCATATAATTTTTTTTCTTCCTCTCATGGAGGATTCTCTTCAAAATCTAAAGGGAGGGGAGACTTTGTGACTTTTATTAGAGGAGGCTTTTCCCCTTCTTTGGTTGTTGTCTCTATTGTTGAAGGGGCAATAGAGGGACCTTCCTTAATCATTGTTTCCTCAAATCATGGAGGAGCAATCAAAGGGCTTTGTTTTTGGGTGCTTTGTGGTAATGGGTTGGACACCTAACCCTAATACTACCCCTATAGAAGCAACTTGAGAGGTGATTGTGGCCTTTTGGAATGCCTCTATAACTTTCTCCATTGTTAGTTCTCCTTCTCTTGTGTGTACAATCTTCTTCTCGAGCCTCTTGTATTTCTTTGGTGGAGGAGAGAAGGATGTTTGTCCTCGTGTCTCTTTCCTCTTGCCACTAGCTTTTCTTTGTCTATCCTCTAAATGTTCATTGATCCACCTCAAACTTCTTTCCACAAGTATTGTAGATATGTTGTCAGTGTTGCATTCTTCTCTTTCCTTCTAATTGATGGGTGTCAATGTCTATGTAACCACTTGTTCCCTATCGTATTGTGGATCAAGGGTTAAGCCATTATCTAGCATCCCTTTAGGAATATCTTCTTCACGCTGGAATGCTCTCATATGAGGAATGGTTAATATTTCATATTATCTTTTCCTTGCTTCAAATTCATCCCACATTTTTGCCCAAAAGTCTTCTATGTGATGATCATGATGCAGAAAGAGGGATTCATACAAGTTGTTCATTTTTCCTTTAGGATCAAAATATTTTATCCCTTGGTATAACCTGAGATTAACTGCCTACAACTCCTCAATTGTAGACTTGGCATCTCTGACCAATGGACATTGATAAAAACCAAGGTTAATAGGATACTTAACCTCTCTAGCCTTGTGCTTGCTCTTGAACTCAAGGTTAATCTCCCTCATTTGTTGGGAGAATTAGATAAAAAATAATTTATTGCTACAATACCTTAGCAACAGAAATGGAGCTCCATCATATCCCCGTGGATGGATGTATGTTGACTTAAGATACTGGATAAACCAGTTTCCCCAATTTTTTACCAATTTCATTGCTTATGTGGTCAACTAGAACCCAATATCACTTGACAACTAAGTAATTACTACGTAGAGAAAGGCATCATTGAATCTCTTGAAATGCTTCTGTAATGCTTTCAGCTCCAACTGGTAATAGTATTCCCAGATTTTTCTTTGTCCTAGTCCTTCACCTCTAACTCCCACAGTATTCAAGTCTGGGAAATTCCCCATCCTAGTTGCACAACATATCACATATGATGACATCTAAAACTCTTTTGAGTCCTTTACCTTATTGGGTTGGTTGTGTATGGTATCTGAAACAATCTAAGATGACCTTAATGAAATGGAACATCCAGCTTTCATACACATGAGATATTTCCTTACCCATTACTCTGCTCAACAATGTAATAATATCCCTATTTCAGAAAAGAAATTAGATCTTTTGAACTTTGTAGGAAACTTGGTAATAGATTTCTTACTAGCCTTAATCCAATTCTTATCATATGTCTTTGGTGTGTGCTCACATAATTCTCGTACTATTGGAGTGCCTCGACTTCTGTTATGATCTTTAGTTGAGGATAAGGTGACAAATCAAAGACCATCATGATCATGGTATGAGATAGGTCAATTATCTCATTCTCCCATTAGTCAATACACTTGTGTTGTATAGGACTGTAAGCATCTTCTACCGTGAGAATAAATTTAGGGCATTGAACAACAATGGGGAAAGAAGCAACATGAACAAGCACCAAAGCTGCTATTTTCTTGGCTCTTGGACTAGCATCCTCTGAAAAGATTTCCTTCTTGAATGTTTCTAAATCCATATGCCCCAGCACTGTATCAATGATTCTCATCACTCTAGAGGTGAATTTAGACAATACATGAGCCTCTTGATATTTGTACTTCATTATGTAGTGAGTTTGATCTAGCTCTATCAATTTGGATCTTTGATCTCTCTCCTCTTTGACACCAAGTTGCTCCTCTGAATCAGACATTTATGATACCTACAAAGCAAAACAAGAGAAAACTCATAAAAAATGCATCATAGATTTTATTCTCTAAATACCCTCCTATAACTATGTTCTATCAAAATTATAAACCCTAATGAAACCCCTTCAAAAGCAGTAAAACTTCCCTGTTAATGTCGAAAATTTAAAAAAAAACATATTGAACTTGAACATTGGGTAAAAAGGTTCAATCAGACCTCAAAATTTTGATGGAACCATAACTATTGCAAGCAAAAAAGTACTTAGAACTTGACTCTTAGCTCTCGAGTCCAATCGGAATTCAAACAATTGATCAAGCTTAACTAAAATAAAATATCTAGTTTGATATTTATAAAAAATTGGGATCAAAAAAGCATTTGAAACATGGTCCTTTGGTTCATAGGTATGTTCGGGACTAACAGTTCCGATCAAACCAATTTGTTGTAATGATCTTCAAAATTGTGAAAACCTAATTAACCCATTTATGGAACAAATGTTTCTAAAATAATAACCAGAAAAGCACAAAGTCATAGGGTTGAAGTTCATAATCAGAGAAGCACATAGAACTTGACCCCTTTGAGGTAAAATTCAGTCGAAAATTGGATTTTTGATTGGTCCCTAAGATAAAATATACTAACTTGAATTTTGAAATTGAAATTACATTTAGGATTTGAACCACTTTATAAGAGGTTGGTATGGAAATCAATCTTTTGTAAGGCTCAAAACTTGAATTTTAATGGTCAAGCTGAGAATACGAAAAACCCTAGCCATGGCATCGCGAGAAAACACAAACCCATAAAAAAAAATGTATGAAAACCAAAAAAAACTAAAGCTCAAGCAAAACGAAACAAAAATGCAAAAACTTGACAACCCCCCCCACAAAAAAAGAAGGTCGAAACACAAAAACACAAAAGACCAAAAAAAGAAAAATGCAAAATGCAAGACAAAAATGACACAATGAAATGCAAACACACCACACGACAAGAAACATGCAAAACAAATAGAAGGCAACAAGAAAATGAAACAAAATAGAAGAAAAATAAACAATAGGATGAAACCCTACCTCGAAAATCAAACAATGACTTGAAACATCAAACTTCCAAATGTGCAAGCCTAAATGCTCCTACAACTCCTTTGCTCTACTCTTTGTGAAAATGAAATGCAATTATGAGCATAATCGTGCAAGAAATCTGATTAAATATCGGGTTTGATTTCAAATAGAAAAAGATGCAGAATCAGAGAAAGAAAATGAACTTTACCTTTTTCAAGAAAAGATGCAAGTTCATTTCAAAATTTTGCTTCCAAACATAAGACAAAAAACAAGAAAACAAGGCCCAAAAAGAGAAACAACCCTCAGGGTAGAAATAATGAAAGGAAAACACAACCCAAAAGAGGGCAAGGCAAAGAAAGAAACACCCAAAACATAGAGGGGGATCCATTTTGACCAAAAATAAAATGGGGTGGTTATGCAAGGCCTAACAAATGGTGACTTGACTAGGAAAATGATTTACACATTTTTAGGATACTAAAGGATTCAGTCACCCTAGAAGTTCTAGTTTATGATTGCTTGGAACTTTAGCATAATTGGTTATAATAAACAAGATTGAGATGAGATCTCAAATTACACATCATCATAAAATCTTTGAATCCAAGTGTATTCGTGTGGTTCATTTCCTTCCTCAAAGACTTCAACTATCCCTGAAATGACTATATTCCCATTCAAGCTACATGAGGTGGGTCATTTTAGTTGTCGTGCAACAATATCCTAGGCATTACTTTGTTGCCAACCAAGCATTTATATCCTCGATGGAGATACCTCTAGTTCTCTCAAATTATTGCTCTACTACTAGGCAGGTGTCCATAGCCCCAACAAAGATACTTGAATCACCCTTATTGATTGAGTTCATTTCCATTTTTTCTTCTTTTCTCTTTTTCTCAGATATTGATTCTTTTGAAGAATATTTTCATTATTTTCCTCAATGTTTAGGCAATGCAGCTTGAGGATCGGGTTGAGAACTATGATGGACATCATGACAACATTGTAACGTTGATTTTTTCACTCGAAACAAGAATACAACCACCTTAGGACAGCTAGAACCTCAGGAATTTAAATGACTTAATGAGTGACAGATTCAACCATATTTCACAAGATCACTTAAAATGTTCCCGTTTGTTAAAACCTTTCATACGTTCATTAAAATAAGCATAAAACACAAATTCTAGAATGAAAGAGAACTAGAGTAACTTATGAAAATATCTAAATCAAATTATTTTCCATAGTTACCTTAAGCATGTTCTGAATAACCACCAACTATTCCAAATTAACAAAAGGATGCCCCACGGTGAAAGAAAAAAACAAGAACAAACAAACACAACTAACAAACAAAACATGAAAACAGTGAAACCAATATGAAGCAAAAGGACCTAAACTGATATATATATATATATATATATATATATATATATATATATATACACAAAGGAAGAACTTTAGGCCTTCGTGGACCAAAATAGTGTTTGAGAAACTATACATTAATGGGAAAAGTGATAGGTTCTCCCGTTAAAGTACTCAACCAAAAATAATTATCCTCTAGGATTTTAGTGATTTTATATGGCCCTAACCATAGTCTATCGATTTTTTGATGATCACCTTTCTTTTCTCTGGATTTATCCCATAGAAGAACGATATTCGATATCCTGAAGGCCTTGATCTTGACCCTCTTGTTAAACCAATGCTTGACTACAACCTTATGTTTAGAGAATTTTTGTAGAGTAGTATCTCTTTGTTCTTCTAAGTTCAGTAAGTTGGTCAACCTGAACTCTACCCTGTCATCATTGGTATAAAACTCTTGCATAAATTGTAAGACTGAGATTTGGAGGTTTATGGGAAAGACAGGATCTTGACCATCTACTAACTTATATGGTGAATTTGCTAGAGCAACCTTAATCCTCGTTCTATTTTCCCATAAGGTGAATTCTAGTTGTGTATGCCACTCCCTAGGATTGTGTTCTAATAACCTTTTAATAACTTCCAACATAATTTTTTTGGTAGACTCAACTACCCCATTTCCCTACAAGTAGTAGCTGGAAGAATATTTTAAGGTTATTTTATATTCGAAGGCCCACTGAGTAAATTGTATAGAAGAAAAGGCAAGGTCGTTGTCACATACCAGAGAAAAGGGTACCCCAAACTTGGTAATAATATAATCGTCGAGGAACTTGATGACTACATTGGTGGTACAATTATTATACGCTTGAGTCTTTGTCCATCGCATGTAATAATTCGTTGCAATTAAGATGAATTTATGACTTGCAAAGGAGTTTGGGTTAATCACTCCAATAAAATCTAATTCCCATTGGGTAAAATGTCCTACCTCGTATACTAGCTACAATGGCATTATTGGGTTACGTTCTCTAGATGCCAATGTTTGATAGGTATGGCATGCTTGTACGTGCTAGTGGGAATCTCAAAATACGTGTGGCTAGTATACCTTGATCTAAGAATTTTATGAGCCATGGCATCTGTTGAGCCATGTTCGGTGCCATGTTTTCCATGAAATTCCCTTTAGACCTTCTTGGCTTGTTGCTGGTCCAAGCAATGTAAGTATATACCTTCAAAGTTTCTCTAGTATAGGGCCCCATTCTTGATCATATAATGAAAACTTTTCAACCTCAATGCTCTTCTCTATGTAGCATTCATCCCTTTTGGGCACTTGTTATTCAACAACAAAAAGATTAAATCAACATACCAGGGATCTCCAGAGAAAGATTGCACTGTATATTGTTGGCACGTGATCTTGGAATCTACCTCAACCATTGCCTTAGAAAAACCTTGCCCTTGAACCTATTTCATTGGATGGATTTTGAAATCAAACTCTTGTAGGATTTGTATCCATTTCCCTCTCTTCTCTCATAGGATGACCAAATTGACACAACAATGTTAAGCAAGATATTTCTACCCTAAAAAATAACTAATTGTAAAATTAACTATCTTCCAAGGTCTCGATAGTTGGTTCACAATTGTATTGTATTAATTAGTGGTCAACATGACTATAATGTTCAAGGGGCCTTTCCTCGTAATAAGCATGTTGATGTTAAGTATCACTTTGTGCAATAAATGGTAGAGAATGGTATAGTTTTGATTAAGAAATTTGACACTTTCGATAATGTTGTAGATTCTCTCACAAACCCAATGACCAGAAATAAGTTTTCTTCATGCGGGAAGGCCATGGGCCCTGATCACTGTACTTGATTTTATTTGTATCTTATGGATTTAATTGCAATATATAATGTCAAATGGGAGAATTTTAGGATAGGTGACATTGAAATTTCTATCCTAAGTTGATTTATGTGTCTCCACATTCTTTGGAAAGTGTTCTAGAGGACACAAGGGATAAAATATTTATTATTATTTTCCTATGATAAATTATGTAATATGTCAAAATTTCAATGAAGTAAACTTTCCTAAGTTTTCACCATGCGAGTAAAATGAACTATGTAACAATCCATTGCAATAATAATTTTTCCTTTCTTTATGGAGAATATATGAACAAAGATTCTATACAACATACAATAAGGATTTCCATTCCATTACAATATTTCATAAAGTACAATATTATGAGAAATTACATAACTACATACATATCTCCTTTGAGCTTCATAGCATAAGATATAGATGGTCCAGGAATCCACCTTTCAAAACCTTGGTCTTTTATCGCCTGTTGAGGAGGAAAAACATCACTCAAGCACTTTTTCGCCAACCATAGACTCGTATGCGATCCCCCACACATCTATCAATGATAGATGTCTCTACCCTTAAATGAAGGTATTAGTTGGGTAACCTCGTACGACATACCACTCTGAGCTTATTGTTGTGCCCTACATGACTAGGATTTATAACCTATGCTAGGTACCCCTCATGCATTTGAATGGACATGATGAACTAACAGTGGAGCCTCAGGCAATCACACTACTTTGGCCAAAGTATTCTCACTCAGTACTTTGAGTGAATGTCTACCATTAACTTACACTATAGAAAGCTCATTTTGAATTAAGGCCATTATATATATGCTTGGGAAATCCCTCTCCATAGTAAATCTACTCCCAAGGATAACCTATATCTTTAACACAACTTAAGGCACCATAACTCATTAACAAAAGTACTAGTTCCCTCCCTTCAATGGATAACAATCCTAGGAGCAACCTACTAGCTCCCTCCCTTCACTAGATAACAATCCTAGGAGTAACCTACTAGCCATCTATCATAATTATATATCTAGTTATGAGTGTTCCTTAAGCTTGTCTATGATTGGTCATATCTAGTATAATAACAATATCTATGAAAAACAATCTCTCGTACCCATGTTTAATCATATCAAGTATAATAACAATACCTTTGAAAATTTGCATCTCCTATCATGGAGTAATTACAAACAATGCACAAATAGAGTAAATAGTTTCCATTTTTCTTTCAAAGCAAACATTACTTTTCCCTATATGTAAGTAACTATAAATACTAGTTTTAAACAGTCAAGAAGAAAATCATTCAACACTAATGCAAACAAGGGAAGAATTTCCTCATGCTTGTGATAAGATTTCCAATCAACTAGTTGTATTCATAGCACTTCCAAAACAACAACTACCTTGGTATTGATCCTTCAACAAAGACTCAATAACCACTATCTCTCAAGTTGGAAAATACTTCTCTCAATAATAATAAACTCTCTCTAATGCTTAAAATTCTCACTCACTATATTCTGGTAGAATATCACAGATAGAAATGTATATAAAATGCATAAACTTACTCAACAAATAATGCATAGAAGAATGCATCCAAACAAATGAACTTACTCCTCTATTTATATAGCAACCAGGTAACTACACAACCTACAAAATGGGCATGAACTTTGACAACAAATTGCATGCACAATAACACATTTATCTCAACTAAAAGGTGGCAAAAATGAAAGCACATACTCAGCTTAAACAACTACAAATCGACCCTCTTGATTGACAACACTTAGAGATTAATTCAAATCTCCACGTGATCGAATTTGGTTTACAATTCCAAATGAGCATCTACAGGTTTAAGGATTCAAAGGTGGCGCCAAGGCTTCATACTCACATACAAAGTTGACACGATTTCCTTTACTTTTGAAATAATTAATATCAAATTTGCAACACCAAACTTATATCGACTAAGTCATGATATGAGTCGATTCACATAATAAATCTATTTGACAAAGTTACTGGCAGGTTTACATGCCTTTACAACTATTGGTCGATACTTAAAAACATGGTAAGTAGATTTTACTAAGTTCATGGCTTCCACAAAAGAGGCGTTGACTTATTCTAGCCCCATTCATCGACTTAATCACAACTCAATGTTTGCAGATTACTAACTCTTCTTTCGCAAAAATCAAGAGTAAAATTCAGTTAAAGAATATAGTCATTACTATATCATAGTTCGACCTTTGATTTAATTATAAAACGACTGATAATCATTGATTTAGATAGTTGATCTCAAAGCAAATATCATATATATATATATATATACATACATACATGTATATAAATAACATATACGTATATATATACTTATATATATGTATATATATATATATATATATATACATTAGCACAAATAAATAAATAAATATATATATGTATATGTTAGTATATATCCATATTTATCATATGTCAATAAAGCATGTATATATAATCGATATACAAATGAATACATCAAGATAGAAATCCCATTTTCATATAAATATATCGATTGTGTATACATATATGTATGCCTCTATGTACATGTATTCGTATGTAGACATGTATCGATACATTCGTATGGGCATGTCCATTTTCCACTATGTGCGTATATGGATGCATATATACATATGGATATATGTATATACATTATATATATACACATTCGATTCTCACACCAAATCATACACAAGTACTATGGTATTGATAAGAGACTATGGGCAATATATCTATGCGTATACATATGCATGTCGTTAGATCCATTAGATAGTTCCCTACACATAAGCAACTCATACATGAGTGTGCATAGATACGTCTACCTATGTACCCGCATGTATGTGTTCCTTTGTGCTTATAGTATATCATCATCAAACATGTGTGTATGCATACATATTCCTCGTATGTTTCACATATCAATAAAAACATAGTAACAAGGAAAGAACTCACAAGCTCAAACATATAAACATCACCCAACAATGCACTCAAAATTAAACAAGACCTTTGATAATGCAAACATATTGACTAAGGATGACTTACCAATTTCCCACTTAATAACTTGACTCAATTATTCTACTATGGTGTGTGTAAGCTCAGATAGGTTACATTATTGGTTACCCGACCGAGACCTTCTCCTGAGTGATACTTCCCCTCTGCTTGGAGTAATTGAACATATACTTGCAATCACTAACACTTGCACACGAGATTCAATTGTTCAAAAAATATGTAGTATACATAATACATCTCCAAAGTTAGAATATCAATTCAATATTCAACCAATCACATAAATGCATTCCTTCATATAGCATTAAATGAGATGACATTCATTCATAAAGCAACGAAAAAAAAGTGCACACATAATTTATTCATCCACTGAATTCACATTTTACCCTACATAGTAATACTATATAGTAATTACACAATTGGGGTGTAACAAATTTTAATTTCATTCAAAGAGGTGGATCCGTTATGGTGCCAGTTACTAAGCATCTCGGGAGAATATTCCTCTTGGACATCCACCTTTCAAGGTTGGGACCACTTGAGCGTGCATGTACTTGCATGTTATTTGTATGTTTTGCATGCTCTTGCATGGTTGGGCGCCCAGGTTTGCATGATGGTGCATGAGCTTGCATGTAGCCGTCAGAGCCATCAAAGAGTTATGGTGCACTCAGGTTTGAATAATTTTGCTTTTTTGTGGGTTAGGAACCCATGTGAAGGCCATGTGATAATTTAATATTTTATTCCATGTTTATGGGTTTTCCATTAAGGGGGGCATGGGTTTTTCCAGGTGGTTTTCTTGTTGTTTTGGGATACCATTTGTAATATTCTCTCCCATAAACTTCTATATATTGGAGCCTTGAGATGGCGGTTGAGTATGAGTTCTTTGCAGGTTTTTAGGATGATGAAGTGTCGCTAGATTGTAGAGAGGATTGTTGTATTGATGTACTTCCTTGAATATTAATAAAAACATTGGATCTCTTTGGGTGTGGAGTTTTTTCTCTTAAGGGTTTCTCCACGTATATCTTGTATCACTTGTGTTGATGACTTATGCTATTGCATATTTTTCTTTCATTGTTGTAATTGTCAATAACTTAATCATTTTATGGTAATTTTGTAAACATAATTTCAGATTTGCAACCACATATTTAAGTTCATATTGCTGCAAGTTATACCTTGACTTCCAACAAATAAAATGATTGATTTTGTGTCTTCAAAGATAAAAACAAGTATATAAACCAAAAAAGACAACAGTTTCACAACCCTTGGTGGTTCCTTCAGTTCCTCCCTTAAGGGAAGAAAATAAACCCATGGTTAATAAACCCACTCCTACCCAATCATAATTGAAAACCATGCAAGAAGAAATCAAAATTCTAAAGAGCATAGGCATAGCCGTCGTGCTATTTCTTGTCAATTGGAAGAAAAGAATAAATCAACACCAATATAAACAACTGAAAAAGAAATCCAACTTTCACCAAAACAATAAATCAAACAAGAAAACTCAAATGCAATTTTCATAAAACCTCCCATTGTGATTAATTTGGATGATGATGATAAGATTGCTAAAATTGATGAGGAGGTGCATAATGAGCTTACTTTTTATTTTCAAAGCAAATGGATTTAGATGGGGGCAAACATGACAATCCTCCTGATGAGAGTGACTCACCACGTGTTGCACCTAGAGATACTCCTAGTACGACACTCGTTGTAGTCCCTTTGGTTAGTTGTATGTCTTCCTTATATGATGAGAAAGATTGAGATGTGAACGGCCTGCTTTAGGTTGGCTTGCATGTGATATACTCCTCTATCTTTGTTTCATGTGTTCTTTGTGTTTTCTTGCATGTAATGTGATCTCCCATATTCTACTTCTTGGCATGTCTTTATGTTTGTCAATTTTCTTTGTATGACCCTTGTTGCTCTGTTGACACAAGGATATAAAGGACACGAACCTATGTGACATTCTTCTATTTTTATCTCAATTATTTTATATGTCGTAAAATTTATCTTTTCTTTGTCTTGTGTTTTCCTTTTGGGGATGATGCAAAACATTGAGACATTTAGGTCTCTTCCATGTTGACCCAAAAATACTTTTTTGGCTTATCTCTCTCTATGTATCATTCCTCCTTTGTGTTCATTGTTCCATGAGTATTTGGGGAACGATGTCAGTTCCAAGCTCTATCATATCACTGTAGCAAAGACGTATATTGACCCCAAATCTGTGGATCCATCAATGTACCTTCCTATGCCATTTATCACATTTTATTTTGGGGGAAACCCCTTAGCATCGTGTAACTTTATTTTGAAACATATCTTTGGCATAGAGTTTTCCAAATAAGCTCTTGTGATCTTTTATTACATGGAAGTTATCAATTTTCTACTTATAGTAATTGCTCACAACATGGTGTATTACAATTTCTTTAATGTGGGAGCATACATTGGAATTATTTTGCTTCACTTTGTCCATAAGGGATGGACTTAGAGGTGCATTAGCATTACCACTTGACATTGACATTGACACTTTATTGCTTCACCTTGTTCACGGGAGTTGAACTTAGTGTAGCATTAGCATGGCATCTTGTGGCACCTTATCAAGGTTATCAGGGAGTATAACTCTTGATATGGTTAGGCACAACTTGTACACCTAGTGTGTGTTTTCCATTTTTCTACCATTATGGGTACACCTTGTAGACCTAGCTGTTTCACACCTTATCTTGGGGGCTCACCTAGTGGATATCAGGCACCACTAGATTGTGTGCCTTCTACTTTATGATTTACCTAGCAAATATCAGACTTTTCTATTGTGTGAGTCATAAACATCTTTTGTATGGGTCCTAGCATAATAAAAATTGTTAGTCCATACCCTCCTTTGCCTTTCATGTCAAGGCATGTATATTGGTGTACATGTTGTCTTGATGCATTTCAAACATGTGTGTGTTCCCTTGTGCTTATGTTGGTTTTCCATTGGATCTTAGATCCTGGGGGCTTGATCACCCTCCTTGATCCTTACTCATTCCATTCCTTCAACATTTTGTAGAATAAAACCCATCTTAACATATTTTTTCTACTTTAGTGTGAGTTTGAACGTAAGTTCATACTCCCACAAAAGTGGGGGATAAATGTAGTGTAGAAAATTGTACACCTTAACAATTTCACACTATTTTTTGCCCCCCCTAAATTATTGTACCTAATTAAGCTTCTAATTTTCCAAATTATGCATTCCAAAGCCTATTTTTTACCATTTTCCGAAGAAGGAAAAACATTAAGCAAATACATTCAATCATTAAATTTCCCCAACTTTGAGTGTCCTATAAATTTGGGCTAGGACCCAATCACCCATGGGCAACTAAGTCCCCCTTTTTAGTTGATACCCAAATTCAAATATGTTTTTGGCAGTATTTTAACATCCAAATTTCAAATATGAAGTGTCAACTTTTGGAATCCAATTTTTTGGGAAATTGGATAAATACCTAGTCTTTTTATCATTTGAAATATAACATGCATTCAAGAGAAAAGATTATTGTCAAGAGCATTATTGAGAAAGTTAAGAGCAACATATTCAGAGTTTATTGCAATAATCCAAGATCCAACATCATGTTAAATTCTATGTATGCTTATGTTCATGTTTTGTGAAGGCTGACATTGTTGTA
Organism: Sequoiadendron giganteum; assembly: GCA_007115665.2. NCBI lineage: Eukaryota > Viridiplantae > Streptophyta > Pinopsida > Cupressales > Cupressaceae > Sequoiadendron > Sequoiadendron giganteum. The sequence goes on from CM021106.1 coordinate 47,914,728, forward strand.
GATCTCCAAAGAATTCAAGTATTCGAGCATTTTATCAAGCAAGATCCAAATCCTTGAAGTGATGTGCATGACTTCAGTCCTTCAAGGAAGCCATTAAAGGGTGGTGATTTTGTTGAATGAACAAGACAACCGAATGGGGGGTGAATCAATTGTATCAAATTAAAACATAAAAACCCTCAACAGTAATCAAATCCATAAGCATTCATTAAACCCTTATTCTGTTATAGTGATTAATCATGAAATGCAGATAACAAAAATTAAAACAAGAACACCATACACAAGAGAACACCAGATTTATGTGGAAACCCAATGAGGGAAAAACCACGATGAGGATTAGCTCACAATATAAGTAATTGTAAAACTGGTACAAGGGCTCACTTCCAAAATAGGACACACTATCTAATGGGGCTCATAGCCAAAGCTCACTGCTTAGAATATGAAAATAAGATATAATAGAAATGTTACACAAAGAACACTATCTCAATGCAACAAGTAATCCATCACAATTACACCAACACTTTCGTAGGCTTGTTTGAAAGATTAAGGATGCCTTCAACTCACTGCCTTAAGAGATCCAACACTTTGAAGTTTGCACTGCTTTGCTTAAATTCACATCTACACTTCTACAATTTGCACCACATTCATCACTCACATCTATCTTGAGATATTCCAACAACACTGCTCTTATTTATACCATCCTCAACCTTGAAATCCTTCTCCAAGATCGGCAACACACTCTTCACATTTACAATTTCAAATTAGTTCGGCACCCAAACATTCCCATGGTGGTTAGGAATGAGGGCGATCCACATAAATCCTTAGTTAGGACCCAATTTTTTCCTAACACACCTCAACGTGCTTTCATAAACTTCAAGACAACTTCACATGTATTATTAACACCAAGTTGGCCATTACCCGTGCTAAAAACCATAAAACTAGTAAGTACACACTTCCCACTTGATCAAGATGACACACAGACCACACAAATATCTTTTATATGATCTAGAACAATCCACAAACCACCTGAGATCCAACAAGGAATTCGTTCAAACTTGCATCATGGAAATACTTCAACCCAGAACATCCAATTAACATCATATGCATACCGACACATGAAACACACACTGTACTACATCAAATCAAAAGAAAAATTGAATTATGAAAGATATAAACAACTTCCTAGATCTGTATAACCAGAAACCAAACTATGGAGAAATGCGAAGCAAACAAATTTCTCCTAGACCACAACAAACAACACTAAACACATAGTTCACACACTGGTGAACATATCTCATTCTACACAAGGATCCAAAAGCCCAAACTTTGGATATAGAAACTACTGACAACCTTGAAAAACATATTAGATCCACACATGCATAGTATCAACACAAAAGAAACGGGAAGCACATTCCAGAGCATGTTCTAAACACTTGCGCAACATTTATTTATGTATTTATCAAATTTTCTCAAAAGCACTTGGAAACCATACTCTCACTAAAGTTGGGGCTAATGTAGCATTGTAAATTGTCTACCCTGACAATTTAACACTAGGTGTAGCTCCCCTTTATGTGCTTGGACTTAATTGTGCTAATAATTTGCTTGTTTTACTATCATTTCCAACAATTTAGGATATAATTGAGAATCGATATTAAGTATCTATTTAACAGTCACAAAATACCCAAAATAGGTTTGGTCTAGGGTGCCATTGTCCTTGACCAACCTATTTTGGCCCAAATTTAAATATGTCAACATTTTTACATTTGAAAATCTAAAATCATTTGTCGATTGTTTACAATTAATTTTACGGGAAACAAATAATTGCATATAAATACAAGTCTTTTTCACCATTTCAATTACTAGGAAAAATTGAAATCCAATTGTGCGTCCTAAAAAGTAGTCAATGGTAGAATTAGCAACAATTTTTATTAGTCAAGATTCATGTTAGCAATGCATCAATTTAATGAGTAAGATTGTTCATTTTTTTGTGAGTACTAACACTTACAGGACCTTCAATCAAGCATCCAATTCTCCTTGTATGAGATGACTACCATGAATTCAGTCCATCAAGGAAATCAAATATGAATGGTAAGTTACAATACTTGTTATTTATCACTTTTTTTAATCCATTTACCTATACTAGATTGAGGGTAAGCACTCTTTACATCATTGTAGCCATTTTGGAGGTGGAAACATCAAAATAGAGTTTGACTTAGGCAAGCCCCTATATGGAACAACCCTTTATCCCCTTTCTTGTTTGCAAGTGGAAAATTTAAAGTGGATTTGGGAGAGGATAGAAGAACCAATTGCAAGATCAAGCATTCAAGCCTCCTACCTCAACAAATTAGGGCAAGTTGAATTATTCATCAACAAACGAAGTTCTAAAGTTGAGTGTATGAAGGAAGGATGTACATACTATGATCTATTGAGACCTATTCATAGATTTTTGAAAGCAACATTCTCCAGAGTAGGGTGCCACAACCCTTGACCAAACAATTTCAGGCTCAAATTATATGCCAAGTTCCTCATACTCTGTACTCTACTTTTTTGTCTTCGGTTTTTGTGTTTTAGGTTTTTGTTTTTTTGAAATCACATTAGTTTATTGTAGATCCATACTTGACCTAGTTTTACATTTGCATAATCAAATCGATTCATTCAAATAAACCCAAAAGCATAAAAAAGACCAAAACCCTAATCTACCATTTTGGCTCCTTCATTGAGGATAGTAGCCAAGTGGTCTTGTGTGGCCATTTTTGGTTCCTCTCTAATGTAATGTTGGGAAGGGTGTGATTTAGACACTAGATCCCTTTTCCCACGTCACAATTACCAAAAGTAATTTTATAATAAGAAGCACATCAAAAAAATTGTGATTATATAAACCTACTAAGTGACCATTATAATAATATTTATAATATAACACTAACATAATATGTAACACTAATATTTGAAGATTTTGGATAAAAAATGTGTATTACTTTTTTTAAGTGTTTCATTCAAAAAGTTAATTTTTAATCCAAAAATTTTAAACACAAAAATATATGTTACTATCTTTTGTGGGTAGTCTCTACCACTAAAAGCAATTGATAAATGAACTTTGATTCTTTTGAGATTTTACCCTTCCCTCACAATTATCTTATTTGGCTTATAGGTCATTTTTTATATGATTTTTTTAATTAAGTTATCATCCTAGATTACCATAAATAGATGGTCATCTATAAATAATATATTTTAAAATTTTTTCTTCATACCCATACTAATTCAATACCCCCAAAAAATTATGCATTAACAATGTAATTGATGAGACATAAATAATATAGCATATAGAATGCTAATTGTTTGTAATGCATCAATACAAAAGTGTTCATACCATAGCTGATAAAGGTATGCATTTTTCCCATTTTCCCTAATGGATTAAGTATTTGTGTAGATATATTCTTCGATGCTCCCCTAAAGATTTCCATTCTTTCATGGACTGCAATGATTGCAAGAAATACACAAAAGTGGGTTTATTAAAAATACATTGGAAATTTTAAAGCAAATTCCACAACCTTTACCAACATCCTCCCTACTTGTGCCAAAATGGTAGCTTTAGAACAAGAGATGTACTTTCATAAAAACATAATCAAAAGTATTTTTTTATCCCATGTTGTTGCAAGTGGCTTGGTAGACACGTGTTTAAAATGTGGAAGCACATATATATACAAAATGTGGAAGCATACAAAGGTATGTGATTACTTCTTAAAACTTGTCTCAAATAAATGCGATCTCATGGAATAAATTAATTACATCCTATGCCAATATTCTTGTTGCTTGTGCCAAAATAGGAACTTTAACACAAGGGTTGGAATTCCATAAAACACAATTAACAATTTTTTTTTCTCATGTTGTTGGTGCAAGTGCCTTGGTAGATATTTTTACAAAATGTGAAGGTGAAATGCAATAGCCTACATTTAAAAAAATTTATTTAGTTGTTATAGGGAAGATTTTCTTAGTTGTAGATTATTGAAACCAATCTTTCAGGATATGAATATAACTCACATTAACTATGGTAATTTAAATTTTAGACCATTGGTAGTTTAAGGAATTGTTATAATCATTGCTCTTTATTGTAAAACATGACGAAGAAAAATTGTGTTTGCTTTTATTAGCTTAAAATTGCTAAAATTATTGCTCTTTTTTGAGATAAGAAATGTAACATGCATTATAATTTTAATATTAGAATAGACCTCCACTAATTTAGGGATTTTTTTTGATGTAGGGGAGTTATTATTTTGAAATATCATGTTGTTGTATTTTGTAGTAAAGTAGATCGAAGATAATTTTTTGGCTATGATTTTCTATTTTTCAAAATTTTCAAATCTCATGTTATGCTCTAATCACATTTGCAAGTTCTTCAATGAAATAAGTATTTGTAATTTTTTAAATTGCAAGTTGGTAATGGGTTTTTTAAAGCTAAGTTTGATACTAGTTCAAGGAATGCCCACAAAGCTTAAATGTGAACCATTAACCTTAGAATCGCTTTAGGATAATAGGTGAGAATTGAAGTTTTTTAGTCTATAGAATTGGTATGAAGCTTATACTTACTCTTTAGGAAGTTTGGGTTTTATATTTGATCAAATTTAAAAAGCTTGTATCCATACTTGTGGGTTTCTATTTTCCGAAATTTGATTGATGGTATGTTAATGTTGTGCACACATACCACAAAGATTTTATTTATTTTTTAAAACCATCATTTATCCATAGGAAGCCAATAGAGACATTATTAATTCTTTATGAAGTAAACTTACATGCAAGCAACAAAATCAAATCACTTATTTTGTGCTTTATTCTCCTTATTGTATTCCTCATTATTTTTTTTGATAATAGAAACTTGATTTTAAGGGATCAGGAACCCGAAAGGAAGATTGTATTCCTCATTATGATTGATAGGTTTTTTTAACCACTTATTGAAAATTTAAATTTTAGACATTGTTGATTTTTTTGGTTGGAATATCGAACATATATATTTGAATGCTATTTTTTAATACCTAACCTTTGATACGTTTGGAAATTTGTTTTGGATTGCGTAAGGAAATTCTATGTTAATTTACACTTTAGTGTCATCTACTATTTTATTTTTTCCTTTTTTGATTGCAATTCATAATTTTTCTATTGTCCTAATTAAATTGTAATTTCTATTCGCAATTGTATAAGTGTGAATTTGCACCCCTAACACAAATTCCCTTTTACCCCCTTACACTTTAGAAAACCTAAGGTGGAGGCTTAGTCCCACTTAATCCCACTGTCCACATCACACTTGGTGCCCTGTTTGTGTGTCAATGAAGGCATTTCTATCAGGGATGCCCACACGACGCGCAGACGTCCATGTGATGCGCTTACATCCCTGGCAAATTCTTGCAGCTAGAGTTTGCAGAGACGTTACACTTCCCATTGGAAGTCGAAGTGTAACGCTCCTCTTCGGCTGGCTGACCTGAATATGGTCGTTTCTCATCCTTTCCTTCATATTCTTGACCTTTCCATCCATTCTCAAGTTTTGGCAAGATCGTTTGAGAACTCTCTCCATTCCATTCATTCACTTCAAGCTTTGTAGCAACATTTTACACTCCATTGCAACAATCTACCACTCCATCACTCCGATAGTGCAAGTGCATGACAAATACCATTGCAATAGAGGCTTGAGTTCTTCTCATCTTCTCCTCCACAAGCCTTGAGCGCTTTGGACAAAGGTGGTAAGCTCCTCTTATCTTCTCTATCATTTTGGTTGAGTAAGCACATACTGTTTGTAGTGTCTTCTATTTACGTAGCTTGTATTCCCTTCTTTATCATTATTTCTATTATTGCAAACTTGGCTATACGTGGAGGTGGAAACACCAAAATGGGGGTATGATTGAGGCAAACCCCTAAATAACCCCCCAACATTTTTTCGCTTTTCTGTGTGCAGGTGGAGAGATCTTGGAGCAAGTTGGTGAGAAGATTGTTGTGCAAGATAGTCTTCATCACCCTTATAGTAATTCACTTCCTTTATGATGTTCATCTATATATTTCACTCTTCTTAGTCTTGTTCTTCACTTCTCGAAACTTCTAAATTAGGTTGTCAGTCCTTCCTCTAGAGTTTAACCTTGTCTCTCTGGTTCTTTGGTTGTATGGATGCTAGCACACATGTGAGACACCAGCATGCCGCACTGTCATCCCAGAACCGCGCTTCTGTCCTTCGACAAGGAGCTACCTGAGATGCAAAGTTGACCTCAAAGATTGACTTGCCTAATATCCCCTTAACTCTTGGGTTTGGAGAGTGGTCGAACCTCGTAGTCTTCATCATTCTCATCCTATCCATCCTAACCTTCCTTTAAACTGAGGTAAGTTAGGGCAACCATACTGATCTTGGATTTTCGTGACCTAGGGCCTTGCAGTGGTTAGTCCCCCTCTCTTACAACAATTATCTAACTTCAATTGTTGGAAAAGTGGAGTTTACCTTACAAAAATAATTTTCTAATTTATTGATTGTAGAAGAAATAAAATAAGTCTTGAATAACTTAACCTACTTAATTTTAATTTAACATAAATGAACAATTATGCAATAAATTAAAATAACTCCCAAATAAATAAAAGCCACTCTTCAAACAAACAAATAAAATAAAATAATTCTTAAATAATTTTAAAATAAATAAAATAAGTCTTTAAATAAATAAAATAAATAACTTAAGATTGATGTATTTCAATGATTTTTTAGAAAGATATATTTAATATATCTATATAAAATTATTAAAATTTCTTAAATTATCACACTATTTCTAAAATAAGACTGTAGTCATTTATAGCAATCTTTAATTAACGTTGAAAGGCATTTCCACTACAATGTCATTTTTATCGTGTACATTTTTATTCATTTGATTTAAATTAACGTTTAGGTGAGTGGCATGCATTTGGTCTTCGCTCTTTCTTCTTGTTTGTAACAAATGGCAAGGCGTTTGAGCTTCCATAAGCTTGCAATTATAATTAGCCATATGAACATTACAATCAAAAGCATATGATTAACCATGACATTTGCTTTTATTTACGTGCCCGCCTCTGCCTCCTTCAATTCCTTTTATGCGGATGCCATTACTGAATGGATAGATTTTATCTAGCAGTCCTCTTCACCCATGAATTTTAGACCCGCTAATGTCCGTTGAAATTAGATTTTGCAAGATAGACATACACCATCCATCAATAAGAGGTGGATTGAAGGGACCCAATTTTATTGACGATGCTTGTGTTTGATAGATGAATTTAATTGATATCAAGAGCCTCAGTGCATATTTCCATAGGAGATCTATTCTAGAATTTTGAAATATCCAAGGGGTAAGCATTCGCTTCAATCATGACCTTCCACAAACTCTCTCAAAACTGTTAAAGCTTAAGTGCCTTGGTATATTCCGTGTCCATAACCCATCTAGTAGTTTCAAAGGCAGTTTGATATGCACATGACAACCTTCTTCATGAGGCTTTCAGGCTTTTATGAGAAATGCCTCAACTTAACGCGGTCTCATGGAATGCTATTATTGTTGGATATGCACGAAGTGAACTTGTTGAGAAAGCCTTGAAGTTGATCAAGCAAATGCAATTGGCAGGCTTGAAGTCAAATTCAAAAACCTTTATTAGCATTGTCCTTGCGTGTGCCAAAATTGGAGCTTTCCATCGAAAAATAATGGACATTAGGTTTTTATCCAAAGCAATTGTGGCTGCCATGATAGACATGTATGCAAAATTTTGTGACATTCATAAGATGCATGCATTGTTTGACAGAATGAATCATCCAGATGTGACCTCATGGACTGCAATCATCTCTCGATATGCAATGGATGGCTCTAGCAATGATGCGCTTAAACTCTTTGAACTAATGAGGCACTCTAGAACCAAGTACGACGTGCCTACCATCGATGGGAGGATAAACAAGCACCATTTACCATGAGTTCAATGACGGTTTGTTGCCTCTCTGCATAACATTACAAGTCTATCTTTTCCAAAATCAAATTCATTACTACGATAATCTTATTATATGATTAACCTTAACTATTATTATATGATAAATGTAAATAATTTGATGATTAATATAACTTAACTTTTGTAAGAATACATCTTTCTGCTTTATTTATATAGATTTTTTGATGATTAATATAACTTAAAATCTGTAAGAATACATCTTTCTGCTTTATTTATATAGATTTTGTATAAAAATAGATACAATAATTTAGATAATTTTAGTGATTACCTCCTTTCTTAAATCTAAATATAGTGCAAAAGAAAGAGTCCTTTGTGGATTAACGTATTCCGAGTTAGAGAGGACTCAGTTTCGCGTTCCAAGAGTGCAATTAGGGCATGTTGTCGCCTAAACACTACGCGATTAATACACGTTCTTTTACCACGTTTTTGAACTGAACTTCCTGGCCGTGGGTTTTGTGGAGGTTTATGCTTTCTTCTACAAGGATTTTATTTCATCTGCTACACATTCTCCGAACATAAGTTTTCCTTCACCGCATACAAATTCTCCACGAAGTTTTTCTTTGTCCTTCTTCCTTACCATTAGCAGCTTCACAGTGCCTTGTAGCTGTAGACCATGGTGGCGCAGAAGAAAAGTCTCAAGAGAAAAAACGAAGACGTTAAATACCCACCAGCTAAAGTTCCAATGTTGCCTGCGGCAGAGGAGGCGCCCGATTTCCCTCGAGGTAAAACAGTAGTTATCATATTTTAACAGATTATCATCCTAAATTTATCAGGAATTTGCATTATGTTATGGCTTGATGTGGGTTTGCGCAGGGGGTGCAAGCGTGCTGAGCCGGTCGGAGGTAGCTGAAGCAAGAGCCGAGGTCGATGCCCTGTTTGATACGGAGGAGCAGAAACAGCCACTCTCGAAGAAGCGCAAAAAATCAACAAAACCATTATTGAATCCGTATGAGCGCGAGGGCGATCCCCTGTTCCAAATTGGGATTACCGGCAAATTACCAAAATTCGTTAATACGCTCCGCTATAAGGTATGCAATTCACACCCTTACTATGTATACGCAAGGTCTATAGAATAGTCGCCATAAAACTACACCATAGGATGAGGACTGGGGTAACCACATCCACCGGTGACAATTTTTATATACAATATAGCAAACCCTTATTTATCCATTCACATACCTTCACTTAATGACGTCCCGTAACATTTTCAGTGTTTACCGCTAGTATAATATATGTAACTTAAATGGTATATTTAAAGGCGTTCGTTAAAGGGACTCAAATAACCGGACAATGTAAGGTGTGGATTCATTCCAGAGAGATTTGAGTGTATATACACCGTCTCATACAGCAGTTATTACATATTTGAGCCTCTTCAGTGAATATCATATTCTAGCTTGTAAATAGTGTTTTTGGTGTTTTAGACTAAAATTTGAGTTTAAAAAAAAAGTTACAATCCACTTCCTCTTACAAAATTGACTTGTGCACCTAACTGAATTTTTTTTCCACAACTTAACATTGAGTTGATGTTTTGAGTTGGTGAGGTTCACGGTGCAAATGTTAGCTTGCTGTTATAAAGATGCAGGGAATTCTCAGAAAGGAGATACACACCTATTGAGCGATCCTTGTAACTGAATTTTTTTTCCACAACTTAACATTGAGTTGATGTTTTGAGTTGGTGAGGTTCACGGTGCAAATGCTATCTTGCAGTTATAAAGATGCAGGGAATTCTCAGAAAGGAGATGCACACCTATTGAGCGATCCTTGTCACTTGGGGATTGCATTTAATTGATGGAGGAGCCAACCTGGTAAAAACCCAATTCTTTTTACCTTTGGATAATTAGTGAGAAGGTTTGCCCCATCAATCTTGGATATTAGATTGTACTAAAATCTAATTATTGAAGGAATCAACCCAGGAAAAACCTGATTGTCTCATCTCTGCATCTCTAGCGAGAGGGGGTACCTAGACCTGATTTTCTGTTGCTGTCCTAAAAAATGCTCAGAAATATGAAGATATCATGCCATAGTTGAACCAAAACTTAACCTTCAACTCTGAATTTCACCTTTAAATCAGCCTCTAAACCTGATAAATAATTGCAGCTCTGAAAAATGATGTGCTAGGGTTTCACAAACCAAAGCTCTTCCACCAAAACACACCCTTTTGACAAGGGGAGCCCGTATGTCTCTCCGAAACCAGGGATACTCAAGGGTTTCAGACTTTAAGCCAAGTTGTAGCAGCAATAAACAGAAAACTCACAACATAAAGAGCTTTAAAAGACCCCTAGAGAGTTATATAATAACTCCCAAAGAGATGAATTAATCTCAGCCCTCGAATCACCACCTCTTAATCCAAAGCTCCACTTTAAAACCCTAAGAAATGATCCAATAAGCTCTTTGAAAATTCATGCCCACTTTGCCTTTTTATAAGATGCTTTTTAAAATCACTTAGAGTACATTAAAAGGGGACAACTAAATTCTTTTGGCTAGGAGTTACTTAAGTTGCCTAAAAAGATGTGCCCACAACTTAAAATAACTTAGTTCACTTAAGTTGCATAAAAGACATGCACACAACTTAAGAATAGAATTGAGAACAAGCCAAAGACTCCAATACTTAACCCAATGATGCTCTAAACCCTCTTCCTCTTGGCTAATCCAAGGAAAGGACAACCTAAATGCTGTTAATCCTCATTGTTTGAGTTGGGGACATTATAGTCCTCCCCACCCAAAGGAAGCTTGTCCTCGAGCATTTGTAGACTAGGATGCTTAAGGATCTCTTCTCCTTCACATGTTGCATCCTCCAAAGGCAAGTTTTTCCATTTAATGAGATATTCAGAAATTACTATATTCCTCAACCTTTTCTCTCACACTTGCCAAATTGTTTCTGGAATGACTATCAATTTACCTTCTTCATCTGTGGGAGGCAATTATGTAGGAGTCACCTGCTTTCTAAGAGCCCTCTTGAGGTATGACACATGAAATACATTGTGAATTTTGCTTGTAGCTGGTAACTCTAACTCATATGCTATTTCACCAATTCTTTTGATCACCTTGAAAGACCCATAAAACCTTGGTTTAAGTTTTCTGTGCTTCTTACCTTCAATGAAGATTGTCTATATGGTTGAAGACGCACAAATACCATGTCTCCCACCTCAAAAGATCTCTTAACCCGATGGCAATCAAAATATTTTTTCTGCTGTTCTTGTGCAATCTGAATTTTATCTTTAAGTGCCTTGAGGATCTCTTGATTCTCTTGTGCGCACTCGAGAGCTTTTGCAGCTCTAGAATCATAAAACCCAATGTTACCCTAAGTTTCTGGGACAGGGACGGCAAGGGACGAGTCCCCAAGTTTCCGGATTTTGAGGCCAAATTTGGGGATGGCGGGGGGACGACTATATAAAATATAGGGAAAATTTTAAATCTATAGGGAAATTTTAAATATTTATATGAAAACATGGATAAGTCATGCATAATATACATTATAAAACCTTTACTGTATGTTGGATGTGTGTGTCAATAATATGAGAAAGTTGCATATCCCACTAGTTTTGGATTCTCTTCCATTGTAATACAATAACATCTCATCGTGTGTATGGTGTTTATGTTTCTCATTATATGCTGGATGTACATTGATAATCTTACATGTATAGCAACAATGAGAAAGAAGTGGTTTATGAGGCATTATTGGCACCAAAAGCATTGCCAATCCAAAAGCATGACCATGGGCTAAAGTTTGTGGTGTCGTGTACCATCGTCCTCCTCTGGCACTAACTTTGCTACAGGTTTCAGAATTGTGCTTCATAGGACTTTTCTAACTTTGGTTATTATCATGCAATGTAATTTACATGTTTCTAATTAACAAAAAGTTTACCAAAAAATGTGGCACATTCTAGCAATTGAGGATTTAGTCCCACTATAATAGCAGTACATTTATCATCACTATTATTGTTATTATCTATGTTACACTGCCGTTGAGGACGAGGGGATGCCGGAACGGGGGGACAAAGGGTCCTCAATTTGGGGACGATGGGGGGATGGTGGCGGGGGGTGTATATACTATATACTATACATATGATACTTAAAATGCTAGTTATGAAAAGATGTATAAGACTATTAAGAAGTAAAATAACAAAATTGCAAATGCCAAATTGAAATGCTAAATAGTAAATACTTGAACATTGAACAATGAACAATGAACATTGAAGTTTTCAATATCGAATTACTAATTAGAAATTAGAATACTCAATACTACAATTGTCGAATCGGCAAATGAAAGATTTCTATTATATGATATCAAAAATATCTGATCATTAAGATGATTACAATGCGTAGCATGATATCAAAAATATCTAATCATTAAGATGATTACAATGCGTAGCATAATATCAAAACAAGTACAAAATCAAAATGTCAAAATGACAAAATGTAGTGAACCAAACAAATAATAAAAAATGTGTTAATTTTTTTTAAAAAAACCATGTCTTTAAGTTGCTGCTGCGGGGGATGCCTGGGCGTCCCCGAGATGCTTGAGGAACGCACAGGCATCCCCCTTGGCGTCTCGGGGGTGTTGGGACGTTTCCGCGTCTCCGGCGGCAAGGGAAAAAATGGTGGTGCCGTTGGAAACTTGGGAACGCCGTCCCCACATCTCGAGGAGGTCACCGTTTCGGGAATGCTAGGGTTTTAGGGGGAACATGTCCCTGGGGTACACTGGTTATTATTTATATTCTTGTTGCAACATCTGTACACCTTTTTATAACTTCTTATGTTAGATGTCAGGATATCCGATTCTCAAAAAACCGCAATGTGAAGACACTTTTTTGTTACATGTAGAACTTCTAGGCAACAATGGTTCATCACACATCTTTCTGATTTTTAGGTGAACATATTTTGTATACATGAGTGGCGAAATCGTGTTGTTGTGATATTAATTTTGGACATAACATACAAATATATTTTTTTTCCGTGATTGATATTGAGTCTGCAAAGAAATACTACTATGTGTTTTTTTTGTTTGGACCATGCTTTGACCCAGGGGGGGGACATCTTAGGCGCCCCTTGCCATCCCCTTTTTCTCGTTGATCGTTTCCCCATTTCGGGGACGTTTCCCAAGTTTTGAAAAAAAAGGGGGACGCCAGGGGACCATCCCTTAGCCGTCCCCCCGTACCCGGGGATAGGGATGAGCTATTTTAGGGGGGAACGCGTCCCCAAGTTTCCTTGTAAAAAACCAAATCCACAAATGTAGAAGTTTCATAACCATACAAAGCTTTGAAAGGAGTCATACCTATGCTCATATGATATGTAGTGTTGTAGCAGAATTCTGCCAAATGTAACCAGTTTGCCCATGCTTTTTGCTGCCCCGAGACATAGTTTCTTAAGTAGCCTTCAAGCCATTTATTTACAATTTCAGTTTGACCATCCATTTGTGGATGATAACTAGTGTTATGATTGAGTTTTGTTCCAGCAGCTTCATTAACTCTTGCCAAAAAGTGCTGATGAATATGCGATCTCTATCACTTGCAATTATTTTTGGCACACCATGAAGTTTGAAAACTTGTTAAAAAAACAGACCAACAACTTGTGGTGCTTTAAACTCAAAAGGCATTGGCCTGAAATGAGCATATTTATTGTGTCTGTCCACCACAACAAAAATACAGTCCTTACCATTGACCTTAGGCAGCCTAGTAATGAAATCCGTCCATATTTATTCCCACTTTTGATTGGGAATGGGAAGTGGTTGCAACTCTATGCATTCTATCAAAAGTGGGAACAAACTTCAGCCTTGTTTCTTTGGCACTCTATGCATTCCCTCACATGTTTGAGGACATCATCTTTCATACCTTTCCATGAGAATCTTTCACGAATGTACTAGTATGTCTTCAAATAACTCGAATGACCAACAAGTTGATTGCGATGAACAACAATAAGAATCTTATGTTTGAGCTTACTTTCCGGTACTAAATAGGTTATATCCTTATAATAAATGACATCATTCAACACTTTATACCTTTCATCATCGATTTTATCATCTAGAATATCACAAGCATGTTGATTTTTTCAATATTCTACTAATATCTGATCCTTCCAAGAAGCTGAAATTTCTAAAAGTGAGCAAAATGAAGGGTTTCTAGATAATGCATCAATGACAACATTATTTTTTTCCTTGACAAATTCAATGTCAAAACCATACCCTTGAAGCTTACTTACCCAACGTTTTTGTCTCTCATTTAATTCTTTTTGCTCCATGAAATACTTGAGACTATTATGATCGGTTCTCACTATAAACTTGCTGCCCACAATATATTGATGAAACTTTTCAAGTGCATGCATGATTTCCAACATTTCCCTGTCATACGTAGAGAACCTCCTTTCAACCTCATTCAATTTTCAGCTCTCATAAGCAATTGGATGCTTTTCTTGCATCAAAACGGCCCCAATACCAATAACAGATGCATCACATTCAAGCACAAAAGGTTTAGAGAAATCCGGTAAAGCTAAAATAGGACAAGTACTCATTACCTTCTTAAGATGATCCATGATTCTTTGAGTCTCAACCGTCCAAACAAAGGCATACTTCTTGGTCAAATCTGTCAAAGCAACGGTTAATGAAGAAAACCCCTTTACAAATCGTCTATAGTATGTGCGTAGATCAATGAAGCCCCTCAATTGGGACATGTTCTTTGGTGGTGGCTAATCAAGTATAGCTTGAATCTTCTCTCTATGTGCTTTCATTCCACCTTCCCCAACTACATATCCTAGATATAATAGCTTAGTCATACCGAACTCACACTTAGAGGCTTTTGCAAAAAGGGAGTTAGCCGCTAAGATACATAACACCTCATCAAGATGCCGAATATGCTCCTCCCATGTCTTGCTGTATACTAAGATGTCATCAAAGAAAACCAACACAAATTTCCACATCTGCTTGTTGAATACATGGTTCATGCAAGACTGAAAAGTAGTTGGAGCATTTGATAACCCAAAGGGCATCACCAAATACTCAAAGTGTCCATAGTGGCACTTGAAAGCTGTTTTGTGCACATCCTGCTCTCGGACCCAAATATGATGGTATCTTAAATGAAGATCTATTTTGGAGAAATAGATTGCTCCATGTAGCTCATCCATCAACTCATCAATATGCGGAATAGGATGCTTGTTCTTGGTATTCTTATTTAGTGCACGATAATCAATGCACATCCTCATAGTACCATCCTTCTATTTCACCAAGACAACAAAAGAAGCGAAGGGACTAGAACTAGGTTGTATATGTCCTGCATCCAACAACTACCAAATAGTCTTCTCAATCCCATCCTTGAATTGTTTAGGATGAGGGTAGGGATCGGTAACAATTGGCTTGCTATCTAGAAGCTCAATAACATGCTCAAATCCACGATCTGGAGGTAGTCCATGTGGTAGATTTGAAAATACCACACTTTGCTTGTCCAACAAGTCTTGTATGTCAACATGATGTGCACATTGCCCCGTATTAGTAGACTTATTTGAAATGAAACACTGTACTGCCCACTCAACCTTTGAATGCCAAAAATCTCTCTCCATCCTCCTATCTGAAATAACTCTAAGAGCATTTGAAAATAAGCTCCGTGATACCACGTTCTGATCACCTGCTGTGAAGCTCAACTGCATAGTCTTAAAGTCCGTGACATAAGGACTTGTAGAATGCAACCACTAAATGCCCAACACAACATTGGTATCCTCAATGTCAACCACATAAAAGTCATCAGTTAGGGTGTAATTGCCCAAGGTTATACTCAACAGTGGGACATGATTAACACAATGCAACATTGTGCCACTCTCTCTCCACACTCAGAAACCATCATGCTCCTCAACTTGCAAGCCCCGCTTCTTCACATAGGACGAATCAATGAAGTTGCGGGTAGCCCCACTATTAATTAACACAACAACGTGCTATTCTTGCACAACGCCCTTTACTTTGAAGGCGCTAAAATGAGTGGTAGTGAGGGTTGCAATCGCACCATCAATCTGGGCCAAATCATTCTGGTGCTCATCCGTGTCTATCTCCCCATCCATTTGCTCATCCTGCTCATCAAGAACTTGTGTCTCCTCCAACTCATCATCACAAGGTTCCTCAAAGGCCTCAATCCAATGGGCCTTGCGTCCACTTCTACATTTATGTCTAGGTGTCCAAGGCTCACGACAATCAAAGCAAAGCCTCTTTTGTCTCAACTCATCTCTCGAATCACGAGATGCACCACCAACTCGCTTAGACATCTCACTTGTTGGTCTAGTATATTTTGGTTTTTTGTCCTTCCTTTGCGGCAAATTATGCAGTAAGGGTTTTTGCGGAAACTTGCTAGGAAACCTAGCATGCGGTGTAGATAGCTCCATATTCCTTGCATGCTTAATAGTATCCTGCAAGGTTGGCGGATCAAAAGCTTTGACCCAACCTTTGAGAGGTTTTGACAAACCCTCTATAAACGATGAAATCAACCCCCTCTCAGACACATCAAAAACTATTACTGACAACTACTGAAATTTTGAAATGTATGCATCAAGTGTCCCAACCTGTCTTAACTGAGCCAACTCTCTGGAGTGTGCCTTTGAATCCTTGTCATGTCCCCGAAATAGAACATAGAAATAACCAAATATTGAAATGCAAATGAATATATATAGGTTATTAGCAAAGTTATTATAATATCATGATTATAAATATAATCACCATTTAACCATTATTCTCATCATAGAATTATTAGAATAATATTATTTATTTAGTATTTAATGCTCAAATGTATTTTTAGTTATTTATTGTTGGATAAGATCTTCTGTGATCTTCTCTGAAGTTTCTTTTTAGAAACTTCCCGTTTTGTAAATCTTGTAAACATTATTTATAGAGTGTCTTGCTCTTGTTAATATCATCCTATATTCTACCAATTACCTGTGTAATATGGTATCAGAGCCTAATTTCGTTTTTTCGAAAATATAATTTCGTTTGAAATTAGTCAACATTTTTTCGAAATACGATTTTTTTTGTTTTGGCTCCTGTTTTTCGGTGTGCTCGAATTCTCTGAGCAAGGGTCGAATTTTCTGAGGCCGGATTTATTTTTCAAATTCACGTTCTTCTGTTTTTTTTGACTGTGGACGTGATCTCCTCCACTCCTCGCGCGGGTTCTACAGGGTCTGGTGACCCCTTGCTTGGGCCGCGACCTGCATAGGCCGCGTTTTCTGCATTTTCGCGGGCCATTTCGTGGCCGCGACCTTGTTTTTAAGGCGGCCCCGTGCTTCGTTTTCGGCCGCGTCCCTAAGTTTTCGTGACCCCACGATCTCTCACAGGCCGCGTACCAGGTTTTGCGTGGGCCTCTGTGCCTTGGCCACGCCTTGCACTATCGTGACATACATTTTTCTTGTTCTTTCTGCAAAAATACCTCTCTGTATTTCAAATTTTTGAGTGCTTAGGGCACGTTTTTTTCATCTCGCGTTTTGAACCCTCAGACTTTGACGAATTTTTTTTTCGACAACATATTCTTGGTGGGTTTTTTGAGTAGATTTCTGGGTCTTTGTCAAAATTTTCTGGGCCAGCCGAAATTTTTTCTCGATTTCTGTGCCATCAGTACATTGTACTTTTTGCAGCCTGTACCAGCATCTACCTTTGTTTTTTGCATTGGGATTTGTGCTCTAAATTTCGTGCTTGCGTCTCCTCTCAGTTTTCTCGTTTTTCGTGCATTGGGAACTGTGCAAGATGGCGTCATTGACCAACATTATGTTGGAAGGCAATCAGCGCTTCAATGGCAGAAATTACAACACTTGGAAGCAGCGAATGATGACTATCTTTGAATATCGCTGCCTGGATCAATTGATACTGGGTAAGGTTACCCATCCTGCTACAGCTGACAAAACTTAGGAGAAGTTTGATGAGCAGAATCGTGAAGCTGTCATGCTCATTAAACTTTCAGTTACAGATGATCAGTTGCCTCAGATTCCGATTGGAAAATCAGCCACGAAAATCTGGGATCATCTCAAAGGTTTGTATGAAACCTCCGACAAGAGCCGTGCGTTTTTCCTGAAGAACATGCTGTTTTCCATCGTTATGGATGAGAAGACAACCTTGCAGGCGCACCTGAACAAGATCCAGGAAATCCAAGATCAGTTAGAGGCTATTGGTCGGAAGATGGAGGAAGAAGACATGGTTGTCATCACTCTGAAAAGTCTACCAAAGTCGTATGAACATTTCATAGAGACTCTGAACATTACTTTTGTTAATGTTGATCTGAAGTTTTCAGCACTTTGTACCTCCCTCTTACAACAGGATTGTTGGAAACAGCAGTTTGGTAGTAGTGCCTCGTCTTCCTCTACAGAGCAAGCTTTCATAGCCAAACCTCTGTTCAAGAACAAAGGGCAAGGTCAGCCTTCGCAACAGAAAGGCTCAGGACAATCTTAGGACCACCCTAAGAAAAAGAATGTGCAGTGCAACTATTGTCACAAATTCGGCCACATGAAGAAGGATTGCCGTGCACGTTTGGCTTGTGAGCAAAAGAGACAGAGAGGGTCTCAGTAGAGTGCACATTTTGCCTAGCACATTGAGTAGAATGAATCTGCCTTTTACGCTTTTATGGCTAAAAGACCTGCAGATCATGTCAAGTCCTCTGCTTGGTACATTGATTTTGGTGCTTCGCGACATTTCACACATCGGCGTGACTGGTTCACCGATTTCTCTCCTTTCAGTGATTCTGTTGTTTTTGGAGGTGGAGAGGAGTACACAGTTGTCAGCAAGGGCACTGTTCAGTTATAGTCTGGTGGGAGGAATCTTATATTCCTCAATGTGTACTATGTTCCTGGCATGGAACTAAACCTTCTTTCTGTCAGTAAGATCATGCGGCATTCTCCTCAGCTGGATGTAGTGTTCACTGTGAACAAGTGTTCGATTGTTGATCGAGAGACTCGAGTTACTGTTGCTGTTGGTATCGAGGATCATGGCCTTTACAGGCTCGTTGACACTGGTGATTCTCCTGAGTTGGCTATGGCAGCACGAAACTCTTCCCATCAACACTCTTTGGCACTAGCGATATGGACATCTCAACATCCACTATCTCTCTCAGCTATCACGGGAGGGACTTGTCACTGGACTACCTGACATTCAGACGTAGCATCTTGGAGTTTGTGGCGCCTGTCAAGCTGGTAAGCAGCGCCGAACACCTTTTCCTGGTGGTGACTCATGGCGTGCATCCAAGGTACTTCAGTTACTTCATGCTGATATTTGTGGTCCTATGAATACAACTTCTGTTACTGGTTGCAAATATTTCTTATTGCTTGTTGATGATTTCAGTAGAAAGATGTGGGTGTACTTTCTTAGACAAAAATCAGATGTGTTTCCTGTATTTCAGAAGTTTAAAACCTTAGTTGAAAAAGAGTCTGGTTGTAGTATCATCACTCTTAGGTCAGATAATGGGGGGCAATTCTGTTCCAAATCATTCTCCAACTTCTGTGACACACATGGTATAAAAAGACAGTTAACCACACCCTACACTCCTCAGCAAAACAGTGTTGTAGAGCGGCGCAATCATACAATTGTTGAGATGGCCCGCTCCATGTTACAACACAGGAGTGTTCCCAACAAGTTCTGGGCAGAAGCGATTTTTACTGCAGTTTATCTCCTTAATCGGTCTCCTACTCAGGCCGTTAAAGGGAAAACTCCAGAGGAGGTTTGGACTGGTCGTAAACCTAGGATCAGTCATTTGAAAGTCTTTGGCTCTCTTGCCTATGTATGGATTCCCGATGCCACGCGCACTAAGCTGGATTCCAAGAGTCAGAAGCTTCTATTTACAGGGTACAGTGACAACCATAAAGCTTACCGACTGATAGACACAAACACTGATCGTCTCATCTTCAGTCGTGATGTTGTCTTTGATGAAGAAAGAGGACCTTTTCAGCTTTCCTCTTCTGAACAGCATTCTGAGGATCAGCCTCTCAAGGCTTTTGATTTGGGAGTTCTTCTTCCATTAAGTTCCCCTGATGGGAGGGATGATGCAGATTCTGTTTTTGATGATGCCTTACCTGAGTTTCCTCCGGATGCTGATAATCTTCCACCTGTTGCTCCTGTTGATTTTCCTAGAGAAAATCCTGCTGCTCCTTCTCCAGCAGATGTTGGCACTTCTACCCTCAGGCCTAAATGGTGGGCTAAAACTATTGGCGCTCTTAGAGATGATGAGCTCATTGAGGGCCGAACTTCCCACAATAAGAGCAAATCGTAGCCTACAGTAAATTTTGCTCTCATGGCCAACATTCACAGTGTTTATGAGCCTCAAACATATTCAGAGGCTAAAGGTACTCCAAAGTGGGAATAGGCTATGGCAGCTGAATACCAGAGTCTTCAGAAGAATCACACTTGGAACCTTTTTGATCTTCCGCCAGGGAAGAAACCCATTAGCTGCAAATGGGTGTACAAAGTAAAATACAAAGCTGATGGAACCCTTGACAAGTATAAGGCTCGTCTCGTTGCTAGGGGGTTCTCACAGAAAGAAGGCATTGACTATGAGGAGACTTTTGCTCCTACAGCCAAGATGAGTACCATTCGGCTGGTCCTTGCCTTAGCAGCTTAGTTTGGTTGGACAGTCCATCAGATGGACGTCAAGAGTGGATTTCTGAATGGTGACTTGCAGGAAGAAGTCTACATGATGCAACCTCCAGGCTTTAAGGTTGTTGGTCAAGAACACAAGGTCTGTAGACTAGTCAAAGCACTCTATGGCCTGAAGCAGGCTCCTCGAGCTTGGTACATAAAAATGGATAAGTACCTCACAGATCATGGCTTTCAGAGGAGTCCATCCGATGCTAATCTGTATATCAAACATACTGGTAATGATGTTCTGTTTGTTGTTGTCTATGTGGATGACTTGATTATTACTGGTAATTCAACACATTTGATCACTGAGATCAAATAGGATTTGTGTTGCACTTTTGATATGACAGACTTAGGGTTGTTGCATTATTGCCTAGGAGTTGAAGTCTGGCAGATTGAGAACAATATCTTCATCTCTCAGTCCAAGTATGC
Source organism: Sequoiadendron giganteum (assembly GCA_007115665.2). Taxonomy (NCBI): domain Eukaryota; kingdom Viridiplantae; phylum Streptophyta; class Pinopsida; order Cupressales; family Cupressaceae; genus Sequoiadendron; species Sequoiadendron giganteum. The sequence goes on from CM021106.1 coordinate 47,935,720, forward strand.
TAGAAGTCTTCTGGACAGATTCAGAATGCAAGATTGCAAACCTGCATCTACTCCTATGGAAACTGGGATAAAACTGACAGCTCAGCCCGCCTCTCCTGTTGTCGATGAATCCTTGTTCAGGCAACTAGTGGGTAGTCTCATCTATCTCATTGCCACCATTCTTGACATCAGTTTTGCAGTTAGTTACATCTCACGTTTCATGATAGCCCCCAAGGCTGATCATTGGATAGCAACGAAGTGTGTATTGCGTTATGTGAAGGGCACCTCAGACTTTGGGCTCCTGTATACTAGGAGTCCTGATCCTACACTCAGCAGTTTCATAGATTCAGATTGGGCAGGTTCGGTTGATGATCGTAAATCTACAGCTGGGTATGTGTTTAGTTTGGGATTTGGTGCAGTCACCTGGACTAGTAAGAAGCAGCAGGCAGTGGCTCTCTCCTCGACAGAAGCAGAATATCGAGGAGCAGTTAAGGCAGCTTGTGAGGCAGTTTGGCTTCGCCGGATGCTTGCGGAGATGCACATTCCTCCAGCAGGTCTGACTCCCCTGTTTTGTGATAATCAGGGAGTCCTCAAACTTGCCAAGAATCTAGTCTTCCATGAAAGAACCAAGCATGTGGAAACTCACTGTCATTTCATTCGGCAGTTGGTTGAAGATGGATCAGTTCAGTTGTTGTATGTTCCAACTACTGAACAGACAACTGATATTCTCACCAAGTCTCTTAGTACAGATAAATTTGTAAAATTTAGAGGGTCTCTTGGTGTAGTTGATAGATTGAGCATTAAGGGAGGGTATTAGAATAATATTATTTATTTAGTATTTAATGCTCAAATGTATTTTTAGTTATTTATTGTTGGATAAGATCTTCTGTGATCTTCTCTGAAGTTTCTTTTTAGAAACTTCCCGTTTTGTAAATCTTGTAAACATTATTTATAGAGCGTCTTGCTCTTGTTAATATCATCCTATATTCTACCAATTACCTGTGTAATAAGAATAACATATTTTATAATACATATCATAAATATGATATAATACAAATATAAGATCATAAATATAATAACTAAATAAACAAACATAAAATATAAAATATAATAAATAAATAAACAAATATAAAAGATACCAATTCCTAAAGCAGCCTCTAAAAAACAGCAAAACATTCGCAAGGGATGCAGCAATTCCTAACAATGCAATAATTAATCTTCAAAAGACCAGCAATTATGTAAGAAAGGGAAAGCAGCGATGATGATTATTGTTTCCTAACGGTGGCTGCTTGGTAATGTTTAGATAACCATGTGGTCATAAAGGGAAATAATGTATCCCTTCAAAACTAAAAGACATGACCCTATCGATGCCTTTCAGCACATCGGGTATTTAGGGAGAATGAATCTCAAACAAAAGGAGGGAATACAAAAATAAATAGGAAAGTCTGTAGTATATTTCTGAGTACAGAAATAAAGACATTGGAGAGTTAGGAAAATAACAAGAAGATCATCGAATGGGAAATAGGAAGGAGAGAGAGAGAGAGAGGAGTCAAATAAGACAATTTTGTCTTGTTCAAAAAGAGGAAATAAGGGAATAAATTGTGATAACTGATATCTTCTGTAAGTAAATATTGTTGCTGCAGAACATTATGGGAGATAAGTGTAGAACCCAAAGAAGAATATATATAGGTGTAGGTATGAATTCTAATAAATATAAGTAAAAAGCAATTATATAAAGGCATATAAAAATGAGTACCAATTAATGTAAAGAAATGATAAACACATATGGCTATATTCAATATTAATAAAGGAAGGAAAAGATAACAAATGTATATATGTATATATGTGTGCGTAGGTAGATGTGTGAATTACTTGTGAATATACAATAATGATGCTTGCAACAACTATTAAGCTTTATAAGTAGTTATGATATTTTAATAATAAGTAAGGATAATAGTTTCTTATTTGTGTGTTCTAGACTAACCATATCCTTGAGTATTAAGAACAGATCATTGATTAAGGAGAAGAAACATACAAGCTAAGAGACAAAGGAGAATCTGTCCAGTTCCTCATCACAGATTACTATTATCAGATATATCTTATATTCAATGTGTATTTACTGCAAATCATTGCTTACATATGTATGCATATTGCCTATATGATAATAAGGGGATTTAATGAATGATTTCTTGTGTATGATGTGCTTGATTGTGTTTGCAAACCTGATTGGGAGGAAGGGCCTGGGAAAAGTGGTGCCTAGAGAAACCCCACTCAAGATCCGCCCCTAGAACCAGGCAAGGATGGGCCATGGATGAGTAGAAACTCCACTTATGATCCACCTAGTCCTAAAGCATGGGTGGGACATGGACGGGTGGGGGTCCCACTCAAGCCTAGGCCATGGAGGGGTGGTAGGCCTAGACCACTTATAAGCTTTGTTGGCTTCCCCTAGTAGGTTAATTGTCTTTCGAGGTGATGACATGGGTAGAGAATGCAGGTACAAGTCGCCTAGAAGAGAGAGTTGTGGTACACAACCTCTTGGGCTTGGCAAAGGACTTCGGGCAGATCTACCCATGCCACTCCTATGCTTTAATAGTTGCATTTGTGATTATGTTTATATTTGGGTATCTAGATATTAATGCTAACAGACATGTATATATGTGGAAATATTGTTCAAATAGTGGATGCAGGTTTCGACCAGGAATATATCATTGAAAATGTATCCAATTGACAAGGTGAAAAACCCTAACCCTAATCAATAAGCGAATTCTAGGGCAAAGTGGGATAGGGGTCATTACAATCCTTGCGGTCAAACTGCTCTATCAATGTAGTGCAAAACCAATCATAAGAAACTTTTGCACCATGACCCTGCGTCACTAAACCATGATGCCACCACTCATGTGCAACTCCTTCAAGGTGAAGGGTAGCAAATTTGATGGTCTCAATCTCCTTCATCTGATTTAGGGCAAGGCAAGTATCCAATTTCTGAATCCAAGCCTAGCTATACTCTTGGATGATCCATCAAAACTCGGCAAAGATAGGCATCCCAACCTTTTTTGCAACCCATAATTTTGCTTTCCTTGATCCCATTGTTTTTGCTTTGGCTTGGTGTGTTTGGTGACCTCCAAGTAATCTCTAAATGAGATGGCTAATTGAAAATCTGCGCCCAAAGCTTGATACTTAGCCAAAATTCTAGCATCCTTGTTGTCCTCCATAGGTTCCTCTTGCGTAAGCTCATCCTTTTATTAAAGTATTAATTGTAATATTTAATGGTCATCTTAGCTTTAGTTAGTTGTTAGTTTACTTTTAGTTAACTTAGTTAGCTTTTAGTAACTTCTGTTTATGCTTTAGTTCGTTTTAGCATCTTTCAGTTATTTGCTTGAGTTTGCTTCAGGTTCAGTTTTTTTTGGCGAATTTTTTAGAAATAAAAAATCATGTTTTTCTAAGGAATTTTTAAAATTTCTTAGATATTTTTGCTCATTTTTAAAAATAAAAAAATAAAATCAAATGTTTATGGATAACTTGGAAAATTGAAAAATTATTTTGGAAGTTTTTGGATTTTTTATTAAAATTCATAAAGTTTTTAGCGAATTTTTAAAGATAAAAATCGAAGAATTTTTGGAAATCAAAGGGTTTTTTTGAAGCCGATTTTTGAAGGGTTTGTGTTAGCAATTTTTTTTGAAGAAATTCAAGGGTTTCTTTTGCATGAAATCGCAAATTTTTGAAGAAGTTTTTCGCGGAGCTGTTCATGCACATTTTTGTGGGCATTTTCTTCATTTTCTAGGCATTTTTTGAAGAATGGTTTTTGTGCCTAGGGTTTCCTGTGTGTTCAACATCTTCATCTAGGTTGGGTTTGTGATTTGATCTGGGTGATCTTGAAGAATATTTTTGAAGATTTGAAGAGTTTTTGAAATTTTTTCTATAAAAGTTTTGCTGATTTTCATAAGTTTTTTTTGAAAAAATTGTGCTTTCTCAATATTTTTTGAAGGTTTTTTATAAAAAAATCTTACTTTTTTCAGAAGTTTTTTTGAAAATATTGCTTTTCAAAGTTTTTTGAAGGTTTTTTTTGAAAAAATCTTGCTTTTTCAGAAGTTTTTTTCTAAAAAAATCTTGTTTTCTAAAAGTTTTTTAAAAAAAAATCTTGCTGTTTCTGAGCCTCTTATTAGTTGATTTCTCAAAAAATCATGAGAGTTGTGCTAGCTGATTGTCCAAGGTTTTGTGCCAGTTGATCCCAAACTTTACCTCATTTTTTCGGGCTTTTGGAAAATGGGAGGGATGGCTGCTTTGACCAACATCATGTTGGAAAGTACACAGAGGTTCAATGGGAAAAGTTATAATATGAGGAAGCTCATAGTTTTCAAGTGCCGGTGTCTAGATTTGATTGTTCTGTGGGAAAGGACTAGTAATCGCTAGGTGGTTATGCTTTTCCAACTATTAGTCACCAATGATATGTTTCCTGAAGATCATGGATAAGCTTGGTTTATGTTTGTAGGATGACTATTAAGGGAGGCTATTAAAGTATTAATTGTAATATTTAATGGTTATCCTAGCTTTAGTTAGTCGTTAGTTTACTTTTAGTTAACTTATTTAGCTTTTAGTAACTTCTATTTATGCTTTAGTTCGTTTTAGCATCTTTTAGTTATTTGCTTTAGTTAATGATGGTTTCTTTTTAGAAACATAGTCTTGTAATTTTCTATATAAGGAGTATTCCTCTCCTTTTGTAAATAGAGAATAACGAATATTGAATATCAATTATCATTTCACCTCTTGTATAAGTGTAGGCATGTAGGGTCTAGATTGTGATGAACTTGGAGGTTTGTTGGTAGAATGTTCATTGTTTTCTGTAGCTTTGCTACTGTCCTCTCTTTCCACATGCACCATGTTTCTTCCATTTGCTGTATTGTGAGCCATTTGACTTAAATACAGATTGGTGTTTTGCAACTGTCTTAGCTTTTTTGCAAACATATGTTTTACCTCTTCTTCACTTGATGATGGTTGTTGATCGCTGCTTGCCATTATTTTTTTTTGTTTTCCCAGGTTATGACCACCTTCTACACATACAACCAACCCAAACAGGCTGCCAAGTCTTGCAACTCTGATACCACTGTGATATCCCAAAATAGGGATAATAGAAAAACAACAATATTTCCAAAACTAGGGCACAAAAAAATTTGAAACTTAATTTGCATATAAGAATTCTTACAATAAACCTAGATTTACAATCAGATTAATGATCTGATTTTTCTGCTAAAAGGAATAAATTTCTGAGTATTATTGAACTTAGGAAAAGTATAGGACATCCTTTTATTTCTGCCCAGAAATTTCAAAAATTCATTACAATGATTTTTCTTCCATTTTTCTGAGATAAAACTGAAATAAATATGCAGATGTAAACATAAAATACCTCAGACTTTGATCAAACCTTAGCTGTCTTCAAATATGGCGTCGACTTTCAAAATAAATTAGTGCTAGGTCAAATTTTCTGTTACTGTCCTCAAGAATGCTCAGAAATATGAAGATATCATGTAATAGTTGAACCAAATCTGAACCATCAACTTTAAATTTCACCTCTAAATCGGCCTCCAAACCTAATAAATAATTGCAGCTCTGAAAAATAATGTGCTAGGGTTTCACAAACCAAAGCTCTTCCACCGAAACACACCCTTCTAACAAGGGGGAGCCTGTATGTTTCACATTTGCGACACCAATCTTTCCTTGTAAGGTTTTTCTTACTGCATTGGTGCCCTGGATTCCATATATTCCTGCAGTCAAAGCACAACCCCTTCCTTTTTAGGTCTTCCGTTGTTTGACACATATGTTCATGATCTTGCTTCCTGTTACAGTATGAGCATGTTTTTGGTGGATCTTCCCTCCTTTACCTTTCTTCCTTGTGAGGGATTATGGATGATGGGTAGAGTTCTTGGGTTTGTCCCTTGGCTCGCTTTCTTCATATATCATAGCCTTCCGAATAGCTTCATCTAGGCGATTGGGTTCTAATGCACTCACCATACTTCTGACTGATCCTCTTAGACCCTCTATGAACAAATAGGTGAGTCTCTCTTGGGAAATTTCAGGGACCATGACTGCTAGTCTCTGAAATTCGGTGGCGTAACTTTCTATAGTGCTTTGCTGCCTTACTCATGTGAGTTCCCTAAAGTACCATTCCGGGTGCTTTTGGTTGAATCTTTTGATTAATTTTTGAGTAAAGTCATCGTAGGTGGTAACTTGTTGATGACCTTGAGTTATTAGGCCATGGTGCCACCAGTCATGGGCCATCTCGGTTAGGTGTAAAATGGCGAACTTGATGGCATTTGCTTCTGTCATTGGGCTTAGGGATAGATAGGTATCTAACTTTTGAACCCAAGATCGTGTGGTGGTCTTCCCTTTTCCGTCAAAGTTGGGGAGGGTTAGTTTGCTTACCCTACTCTTGAGATCCTTATCTGTTGGATCATTCTTCCTTCTCGGGGCAGCTCTTTGTTTGGCCTCACAGTAGTCTTTAAAAGGCACGAGATCTCTCATTTCAGGATCAAGTCTGCAATATGCTACCATGATTTCATCCACATCCTCTCCGAGGGATCTATTGTTATTGCTTTCTCCCATGGTTTCTTCACTTTGCAAGAATGGGGGTCGGGTGGGTCTAGCACTTGTGGTTTGTGTGAGATTGTTGTTTTTAGAGTTTGCTTCCTTTGCATTATTGTTGCTCAAGTTTTTGGAGGGCCTGAAGTAAGGCTTGGGTTTTCTTATCACTATTCTCCATGAAATCCCTGAGTTGATCTCTTAATGGGTCACCTAGGAGGTCGTTTCCTAGGTTGTTATTCCTAGAGTTTCTTCGGTGGTAGGTTTGCATTATTTCCATAGGATGGCAGGATTTTTGCTCTGATACCACTGTAATGTCCCCTTGTGAGTTTATCTAAAAGCTTGCCTTTTATCTATAGATAATGATATCCAATATGCCAATAAACAATAAACTTTGAGAGATATAAAAGATGTTGCTCCCTTGGTTCATTTAAATAACAACTTTGGTGATTAATATTAGTTAATAGTCTGATCATGTAAGGAGGCTACTTCTGTTCCAGTCTGGTCGACTCTCTCAAGCCCCGGTCTGCTATTCCTTAGGTGAAAATCCACTCCTCTCGATCTGTTATAAAAGATAAATATTTTCCCAGACTATTTCCCTCATCTTCTCTAGACTGTACTAGTATTTTCCGTTTCCAGATATAGAGTTTGCTCTGTATATTTTCTGAGAGTCACTAATTGATTGCTGTGTCTAATTGATACCTCTAATTTATGTGATCTGCTAGAGAGGCTGAACTCGTTTTTTCCACCCTCTTTCCTTCCCCCCGTCCCTTCATTTCTCATTACTATTTTATATGTTTATGTCTCATTCACAAGAGACACACCCCTTTTGGATCGGGTTGACCATTCCAATGGTCATGACTCTTCGTTTAGACTTAATTATTATCTGTCAAGAATAATCACTGTGTGACATACCAACGCAGCCTCTATCGGTGTTCAACATGAGTTTGACGAGGAACGATAGGGACTTGCCTTATCCTGACGCCAATGTATTGGGTGATATCGGGCTAGTATAAGGAATACGAAAGCCATCAAACAATTTTTAGTCTATCTTGTCTTCTTCAGTTATAAGGATTGACTTTGTTATTCCAGCCGCCATTTATCACTATCGCAATCATAAGATGATCGAATTCATTTCACAAGTTTGTTTTGAGTCACCGTATTAATCTTCTCCTTGGGGTTAGCGACTCTACTATGAGTAGTGGCAAGATAATAAGCAGTTCCCGACACTCTTAGATTTTCTTAGAATCGCCTCCCTGTTCTTGATGAATCCGTCACTGTCATATGCGATGATGTATTTGTTTTTCAATGTTTTCCGTTAACATATTTATTTTTATTTTTATATTAGTTTCTTCTGGATATTATTTTATTACTGTGATAATATTAATTATTTTATTTCATATTACTATAATTATAATATAATAATAATTAAATGGAAGTTACTTATATTTATTTAATTTATAATGACATTTAAGATGTCAATATTATAATTTTGATTAATTAAATTGTTAATATGTATTTTGTCATTTTTCCCTGTTTATTTGTATTTCAGTTTGTTACGATCCTTAGCAAGCTACTCAATGTAATTTTATATTATTTTATTAATTTTATATATTTTAATATCTATTAACATTTATACTCTAATATTTGTAATATAATAATTATAATTATAACATTGTCTCTAACAATTATAATTATAACGATATCAAATAGTTAATAATTTTAAATATACTTTTTATCTGACTGTCACGATTTAGGGGACATGACACAGCAGCAATAAATAGAAAACTCACAACATAATTAGCGCTAAAAGACCCCTAGAAAGTTATATAATAACTCCCAAAGAGATGAATTAATCTCAGCTCTTAAATCACCACCTCTTAATCCAAAGCTCCACATTAAAGCTCTAAAAATTGATCCAATAAGCTCCTTGAAAACCAATGCCCCCTTTGCTTTTTTATCACATGCTTTTCTAAAACCACTTAAAGTACATAAAAAAGGGACAACTTAAGTCTTTTGGCTAGGAGTTACTTAAGTTGCCTAAAAAAACGTGCCCAAATTTTAAAATAACTTAAGTTCTTTTAAGTTGCATAAAAAGATGTGCACACAACTTAAGAATAGAATTGAGAACAAGCCAAAGACTCAAATATTTACCCAATGACCCTCTAAGTCCTCTTCCTCTTGGCTAATCCAAAGTAAGGACAGCCATTATGCTGTTAATCCTCATCGTTTGAGTTGGAGACATTATAACGATGCTATTGTAATTCTGTTATGTTCAGTTAACAACAATTAAATAGTTTCAGTTGTCTCTGATTGTTAATTGAGTTTCTTGTTCTGGTTGATTAAGTTAACAAATTGGAGGTGTGAAATTTAGTGAACAATTTCTATCATCAGTAGCTGGCTGTGCATAATATTAACCTGGGAAGTTTGATTATTCTTCTATTAGCCCTAGGATATCACACAATCAGGATTGAATCATCATTATTCCAAATACTGTCCAGGAAATGCAACAAAAAGAAGTACTGCTAGTATGTGGCATTTTAACGAAGTGCTCCCCACTTGGATTATGGGGGCTTAAAATCTAACTCTTTGTCAAGTCCTTGCCGAGAATTAACATGTTCACTGAAAGGGGCCAAGAAAGGTTCTCGATCTACATCTGTGTTGGCAAGAATGTCTGCCACCAAGTTGGATTCCCAATAATAGTGAGAATACCAACACCTCATCCAAGAAATGACAATTCTTCCAGTTCAGGCAGAAACCCTTGTGAAGACCTAGGATCACATTCATAGAGTCCCCTTCCATCACTAATTTCTTACAACCGAGGGAAGAGGCTAAAGCAATACCCAAGGCAGCAGCTTCCCATTCTGCTTCATTGTTAGACCTGATGCCCAAGGACAAAGAACGACCACCAACAAAATCACCTTTTGAGCTCCAAATTGTCACCTCAGCCCCTGCTGGGCCAGGGTTACCTGGGATGCTCCATCAGAGTTAAGTTTGAGGAAGCCATATTTTTTTCCACTAGCTGTTTATCTCTCACCCCTTTAATGGGGGTTTTTAAGAACACTTCTGGATGAACTCTACCTGATGAGTTTATAGTTGTTTTCTTGATTGAATGGAAAACATTAGATGCATTTTGTATACACATGGACATGTAGTATATTTTTTACATGCTTAATCACAATCTAGCAAGGAAGAACTTTAGCACAAACATTGAATGGAAAGAGAGAATCTTCTGTGAAACATTTAATACTCTTGGATGTTCTTAACAGAACCATTTCTGATACATTTCCTAAAAATATAAAATGTGTTTACTTTCAACTCAAATATGTTTATTTCTGTTTGTCTGTGTCAATTTCATGTTGTCAATCTTGTAGCAGTATTTGCGCTTATTGTTTGGTTACAATTCTTTTCAAAATTTATTGTTCTTTTTTCTACTTCACTGTTGTGGAATTGCAGAATTTATCGACTGGAATGAAGCTGTGGGGAGTCATCACAGATGTTTGTGCTAAGGATCTGATTGTAAGCCTGCCTGGTGGATTGCGTGGCTTTGTTACAATAGAGGAAGCATCCGACCTTTCTTTTGAGTCACAGGGAACCACAGAAAACAACCACCAAGATGTTGTAAGAAAGAAAACTTTGCATGGAAAAGAATCCAAAAATGTAAGCTCTTATTGCTGTTATGTCTCTGCTGTTGTTCAGTTATTTTCTGCAATGTTTATGCAACTTTATGCTTCTAATCTGTGTTTCTGTAGTTACTGACAGAAGAGGCAAGAGATATTTACTTAGAATACATCAATTTTACCTTTTCACTTTCTCTTGCTTCATTCCTAGTAATCATTTTTGCATTTGCTTAGTCATTGTGCTATCATTCTAGTAAGTATTTTCTATGAGATATGTTTTTGTGCTTATTGAGTTGCAGGGATTTAATAGATTGGTTTTAGAAGATATTTTTTCGGTAGGACAGCTTGTTCCCTGTGTTGTTTGCAAATCGGAACATGTAAAGGAGAGTGCATCTGAAAAGAAGAAGAAAAGAATCTGGCTGTCATTGCGACTCAGTCTACTCCACAAAGGTCTAACAATTGATTCTGTGCAAGATGAAATGGTATGATGTCTATTATCATACGCTGCTCAATAAGACAAATGTTTGTAAATCATTATACACAATTAAATGTATAAGATAAGAGTTTTTTAATTTCCATAGCCACTTTTTCTGGTTTAAATACATTTCTAGAGCAACGGGCACTTACTGTTTGTACTATCAATGCAACTATCCCTGCCATGATGGGAGTATTTGAACGAGATGAACAATTATATGAATTTTTCTGATCATTATCATTTTCTTTGATGGCTCTTGTTTAACAATCATGAAATGTGTGTCTTAAAGACACTAGATTGCAAACGGTTAAGTTAATATGTGAAAAGTTTATAGGCTGAAATGTTCTGAATCTTATTCTCACTGTGGAAAAATTAAAAGCCTGAATGTGTCAGTCTTCCAATTAGTTAATGGATACCAGCATTCATAGGTGGAGGTTGATGGGAGCGTCAACATTTGTTGTAATTTCTCCTCTTCTAAGATCTACATAAGCAGACAAAAAAATATTGGTGCATTGAAAATTTATCTTGATGTTGGTGGTGCATGAATTAAAGAGAAATATGGCCAAAATGAGATTCAGGTTATGGTTCTAAGTTGTTGGTTTCATAATTAGAAATAGATATCCATTCTTGTTGCTTTAATTAAGCTTATGGCATTACAGAATTCACCCTAAACATACCCAGCAGGAGCTGCTAAACACTTGTTATTATTGATGCTGATAGCAAAAACTGTTGCTAGATCTGTCTTAAATGACAAACCTTTTGTATAGGTTCTGAAGAGGAATATATATGTACTGTATTCCGGCTCAGGAATTTTTGAAGACATCATTACCCTCTAATGTATTGGAAATAACTGACTCCAATTCAATGATATCTCATATCACTTATTGTGTCATTTGTGGGGTCTTTCTTGCTTGTTAGACTAATAAGTTATTAATCCATTGCCATGAGCACCTTTGAGTTATTACATGAATTAGTGAACAATAATACCGATGCAATTTTGAAATGCTAAGCTTGATTGATTCTAGTCTCTAGAACACTCTAATTTATGTAGAGAAATGATATTTTCTATTTTAGAATGCAAATTTCCCAAAGATGATATTCTAGATAGCACTTTTGAAAATTATTCTCCAATTAGTAGTGAGCTCTAAACATATCTTGTTTAGGGTGAAGAGACTTATGAACAATAACCTGGGCATCTAGTGGTTTTTTGAAGCAACATTACGTTTCAGAAAAGTGTTGAAAGGAAGAACTTTGATATGTGGTTATTGTTGAGGCAGGTCCCATTTTCCAACAGGCTGTGACACTGCAAATTTGTACTCTCTACAAGGTGTATCCCAAAACTTGAGATTGCAATGATATGTAGCCGAAGTGTACCTGCAACAATTAGAAGTATTGACTTCACAAAAATAAAGAACATGGGATCTCTTAAAACATGGATTGCACTTTCAGGTCTAGAATAATATGGAGGAAAATATTCTTAGGAGTTTTGTGCTGATATTGGAAAATCGATTGATACTAAAGAATAGGGAAGAACTCTAATTTATAATTAGAGGATAATATGAAACCCTAACCATTCCATATCTAGACATCTAGTATGTGGCCCCCATCGTACATTAGCAGTCTTCTTTTACATACTTAACTATATAACTCCTAAGGATGGAAGACCACTACTCACATTACAAAATATGAGCTCCATAATAAAGTAGCTCATTGAACATTATGTCACAAAATATGTTGTATTTAGGAACACAAAATGTGTTCTCCTCGGGAAGCATTGTCCTCAAAGCTAGAGGACCAAGTCAAAATTATCCCTTGCATCTTCTTCTTCTTTCTCTTCTTTTTTCTTTGCTTTGAGATGGTTATATGCACAAGTTTGATTGTATAGAAGATTTGAGAAGGATCTTCTTTGATGAACTTTATGAACTTGTTCCATGTACTCAATTCTAGATGATTGAAGAGGTTATATGGCTTCAAGAAGGACAGCCAAGAAATCTGCAATATTCATGGTGGTGATGGAGAGAATACTTGTAGAAAATTATTGAGAACTGATTGAGAACCCTATATATCATCACTAACCAGTAGCATATTCCAAGGAGGAATATTCAGGTTGAATACTCTGCTACATCACTGTAATGTCCCTTTTGGGGATATTCCTAAATTTTGCCCTAAAACCACAATTCTAATTAAAATAAGAAATGTAATACATTAAACTTACCAATTGAAATGCTCTTTATTAGCTAAATCCTGGTTTAGGTCCTGCACATGATATTAGTCACTAGAAATTGACATTAAATCATAAGCCATGATATATATATATATATAACTAATCATGGTATCCATGTACATTAGTTACATCAAAATCTAATAAAGGCAATAGCCATTCCAATGTGGATTCCCATAATAATCTTATTAGGAATTTGTTGAAATGCTTGCAAACCACAGTCTTAATGTTGGTTACCCTTGTATTGCGAAAGCATGGAAGGTGGGTCGGCCTTCCATCGCTCGGTTCACCTCGGAGGCTGGTCGTCCTCCTTGATCAAGCCCGAGGGCATGGAAGGCTGGTCTTCCATTCCACCCCCTAGCCCACGAGCATGGAAGGCTGGTCTTCCATTCCATCTCAAAGTGGCGTACTTGATAAGAGCATGAAGGCCGTTCTTCCTTCACCTCTCGTGAACCTGGAAGGTTGATTGACCTCCCTATTTGCAATCCAATTCTCTAAATTCGAAATAGATTATTATATGATTCCCTTATCACATATAATAAAGAGAAGCATATAGATTATTCACAAAGATCATTAATTTTCTGCAAGTACCACTATTGTATGATCACACATACACACAGTCATTTCTAATTATATTTAACTTACACACACACACAATCATTTCTAATTATATTTAACTTACTTCTCAATAATCACACACACACACACACACATAGTCATTTCTAATTATATTTAACTTACTTCCCAATAATCACACACACACACACACACACACACACACACTCATTTCTAATTATATTTAACTTACTTACCAATAATATTCCTGCTAATAAAATTTATTCCAATAGATCTCTTATACTGATTTCTAATTCTCTTTATTTTCCAATCTGCTTGCTAATGATTAATTTGTGGGGGGCATGGCAGAGTGTACTTAATATTAAGGAATAAAATAGGACATCACAATCACATGCTCATTACCAGCCTCAATTGTCTTTATCCTTATCCTTTTTTTTCCATTATTGGTTTCATATCGTTATACAATTATCATGGAGGACAAGATACTTACCAAAGAGAAGTTCAGATATTTGTAACCTTATGAGGATACTTTCATATTGTGCAATACTATTATTCTTGGTTTCCATCTTTGCTGTTTTTGCATAGGCTGTTGTGGGTTGTGTCGAATACTTAGTGTTTACATGTGGCCCAATATGCTAGTGATGTGTGTCCCATTGTTGTAACATCTTGCCAAGACCATGTTTTGTGCCCTTTTCCCTTTGCTAACCAATTGCAGGACCAAAAGAAGAACACACACACGATATTTATGTGAAAACCCTTGTGGGAGAAAACCACAACAAAAATATTGCTTTTATTAAGCTTCTTTTTACAAATTCTATGAAATATACCCCTTATATTTTTTTCAATTTTTTGCCACAACACTTCACCTATTAGCATTAGCAAATCCAAATAAACCAGCTAAAAAGAACCCTTTCACTTTCTGATCACCCAGATTCCAGTGTGGGCGAGGTGAGAGCATACAGTAGAAAGGGGATCGTTAGCATATAAATATGAAACTGCTTGAAAAGTACAATGCATATGCAACTCGACCACTTATTCAATGGGAGTATGACGGCTCAACCGATCAGCATGATGAAGAATTACAAAGTGCTGAAAGTAAAGTATGGGCGGCTTGTCGACCCCTTCCGCTTGTTTAGCGAGCAGTACAAAAAGTAAATGCTGAAAGTAAATGGACGGCGAGGCCTGTCCCTTCCACTAAAAGTAGGAATTACAAAGTAAATAGCAAAAATATAGAGTCATTGAATCAGTACTACTGATTTCAGCCTTACAATGAGAATAATCTACAAGTTACAAAGAGTTATAGCTGTCCAATCCACTACAAATTGATATTAGATGATTCTCCAAACTTCTCAAGCTCTCAACTATGAAAAACAAGCCAAAATCAGATTTGAGTTTTAGAAATAGTAGCAAGAACCCTTCAATATTTTATGCATGCTTTCCAAGGAACCTATAGGCAAGGTACAGCCTTCAAGGGGGTGACCAGCAAGATAAAATCAAAGACTCCACCAAAAAATCTACAACTTTGCAATATGAGGCGCTCAAAGTAGACAAATTCATATAGCCAATACCCAGAATGAGCAAAAATTCACTAAGTGAGCTACAAGCAAAAACGTGCTACACCTAGCACAAAACCAACAAATTGACAATTGAGAAAATCACATCAAAACTTCAGAAAACTTCAAATATCTTCATCTCAATAAACTCTATCTACTCTTCAGAGTAAAGAACAGTCTATATCTTAGCTAGTTGCTATCTTTCAAGCAAGAAACTAAGTTTGCTAAAGGTATGCATTCCTTGAAGCGAGTGAGTAACAATTTCGGCAACACTTCGTTATAATTTTCAATGGATACCAACAATGAAGACCAACACTCTTATTTATAATCTTCTCCACAAATTCAAATCGCTCTTCCCTACAATTAGGGCGCCCAAATTGAAATCCAAATTCACCCTTTCTCAATTTTCATTTGAGTTTCATTAGATTCCTTTACAAGGTCGTCCAAGGCATTAGAGGAAAGAATACTTTATCAAAAGCAAATATAACATGAGATGGGCGTCCAAATTGATTTAAGTGAAAAATCTTATAAAAGTTGCCTTTTTAATAAAATCAACTTATCTCTCCAAGCTAGGCACCCACTATGCCTTAGCAAAAATATTTCACTTAAAATAATAATTCATTCGAAGTACCAAATTTACCAAAATGAGCTCCAAGAGTGCGGGAGACCAAATTGCTCCAACTGACTTGCTTGAAATAGTCTCTGAACTGGCTTGCTGAAACCCCTGCTAAAAATAGCAAGCGTCGAAAATACTGAAATGTGCCGGAAATGCTGATAGTGTCGGAAACCCCAATATTGAATTGCTAAAAATAGCACTTACTATAAATAGCATACTGCTAAAAATAGTAAGTGTGTCCAAATGCATTTTAACCACATTCTGAGCAGTTGTCGCAACTTAACTAAAAATAGTAAGTTTAGAAAAGTTACTTGTTTCAGTTGCATGTCACACCACTGCGAAACTCTCTGAAAACCCAGAAAGAATTTAGAAACCAAAGTGCAAAACTCCAACATGCAAACCCTCAAATTCACAAAATAAACCTCCAAGCAACTAGAAACCCTAATTCTGCATCTGATTAGCCTTCGGGCATCTGGGGATAGGTTAACAGTCTCTGGAAAGTGTAGTGCTAAAAATGGGCACATTACATTCTAGAGGCACCAACCCACTAGATGCACCAAACCCTCATTCAGTTTGTGAGCACCAATCCACTAGAGGCACCAACCCTCATTCAATTTCTGAGCACCAACCCACTAGGGACACCAACTTACAAATCAAAGTTCCACCTTCAATGTTGCTTATTCAATGGATGATGGACAATTAGATCTCTTCAATTGTTATACTTTCCTTCACTAAATATGTCTCACAAATTCTCCTAAAGTCTGTTCATAATCTTTCGTAAACTTACTCACAATTTCCTCATAAATTTGCTCATATAATCTCCATAGACCCGCTCATAAAATCTTCACCAATCTGCATATATTTTTCTTCTAGATCTGCAATAATCTTCATATAACTTTGCTCCAGTTTTCTGCAATACTCCTCATATTTACTTTATGAATCTGCTCTTATTTCTTTTCAAGGGTTTGCCCTAAAATCTGAATAACATTCCTTTTATTGCTACACCCATATGTCTATTTGAAAGATCTGCTTATCTATTCTTCACATCTCACTTCTACATCCTTCTTGTGCATGTATACTATAATCTTTTATTTCCACTCACACACTTCCAAGACTTCTTACAATCTCTCTATATATATTTTCATCAAGAGTGGTGACCCTATGTAACACATCCACTTTACAAAGAGAGGCGACTCTCTTTTTATTTGCAACCCTTCATTACAAATTAATAAATGATTATGCTGCCTTAACTAATATGATAGCTGCTGATGCTGATTTATTCAGCGTAGATGCTGATTTATTCCTTACTATAGTCTTTAATAACTTTAGGTACCTATATTTTAGTTAATTATTCATTCAGCGACTAATCATTATGTTTACTTTTGTAGTTATTCTCATTGTCTCCTTTTCATCTAATTTTCTTATTCTAGCTTTAGTTATTTCTTGCTGTCATTTCTTTTTCTAATTCACCTTGAATAGACTTCTTTTCCATTCTAGCATGGTGAGCATCTTCTAATTCTTTGAGGGGTGGTAATTTCTTTCCTCATAAGTATCAAGCTTTCTATTTGAACTCCGGTGATTCCTATAGCTGCAATCAAATCTCCAAATGCACGGTCGGGAGAAGGATATTGTCACATCTGGTTCGTTATCTTGATTGCTATAGTCCATTATAGTAGTTCTTCTATTTACATTATGCTCTTCTTGCAAATGACAATCTTCTTGGTCCAACATTATGTTGCCATACTTTGACATCAATGACAACAATAATTCAACAATCTCAAACAATGAATTCCTTTGAACAAATTCCTTCTTGACATCAATTTCTAACAATCTTCTATACGCCTTTGACATCAATGACAACATTTCTGTAATGTCCCCTTTTAGGATTGCACTAAATCTTGTCCTAGAATCACAAGTTTCAATGTAGTTAGGGTTATAACTTACCAATTAAATGATTTAAGGTAAACTCGGTTTAGGTCCCGTAACCATGTTAGATAATATTGGAATATAATTCATATGATTAAACATATGTAAATACATAACTATTAAACTTCACCATATCCATAATACATAATGGGAGTTTAATCATAATAGGGATTGGATGGGAAATTGGATGGGAAACATGATAAGTCCGCCCGAAGCTATCCCAACTAAGCCTAAGAGCGCACAACGTCCAAACCAAGACAACTCACCTCTTGGCCCCAAGTGGCAGGAACGTCTAGACCAAGACAATTCCATCCTTGGGATGGGCTACTTAGTGGGTAACTTGTATCTGCATTCTCTATCCATGCTGCCTTATCCATCCTTCATATGATTGAGACTCTTTGAATATATCCTAACAAACAGTCATAGTTTCGCTTGATAGTATAGCCTTGAAAGGGTGCTTGTAAACTACTCAACCCATCTAAGCCCAAGAGTGCGCAGTGTCCAAACCAAGACAACTCATGTCTTGGCCCCAAGCGGAAGGAACGTCTAGACCAAGACAATTCCACCCTTGGGGTGGGCTAGCATGGGAGAGGCTGTAAACTGCATCTCCCTAACTTGCTTCCTATAACCTTTCATTTGATTGATCATAGGATAAAGACATACAAAATATATATGTATAATCTATTCATTCTAAAGGAATATAATCTATTACAGCAGTACTATGATATATGCATGTGAGAGAAATCAAAGCTTATTCATAAAATAATTGCTCCGCACTATCCTTATAATTCATACCAAATCTTATTTACTGTATCAAATGTCTCTATGCCTGCAATCTCTTATACTAAATCTGATTGATATATCTGAGTTGCAGATTACTCGATTTTCTAGTAGGTGGTAGAATTTTTATTCCTCATTCCCATTTATAGACTTACATATTGCCTGAAAGGTTATTCCTTTATTTATATGTATTGGTATTCATATATATATCTATATATATGATTATTCTTTACTTATTGATATTCATATATATCTATATATATGTTTATTATTTATATTAATTGGTATTTATATTTATATATATATAATATAATTATATTTAAACTTATCTCTCAATTATATCTTTGCCAATAATATTTCTACCAATAGATAATTTTCAATCTTTTCCAATCTGCAGCCTTTCCCAGATTTGTAATTTTTTTCCATTTCATTCCATCTGTTGTTTCTTAAATATTCCTCCTCCTTATTCCTATTTCTCCTTGATATATCTTCCAAAGAGTCACAACCAATCAACTAACAAGACATACCCTTTTCATGGTTGCTATCCTTGAAAGGGTCATAACTGTTCATTAATTGTTGTTAATTTATTAACCAACCCACAGCCTTTTAATTAATAAATCACTGCCTTCTACAAACTGATCACTGCATTCTAGTTATGTTTTATCTTTAATTTTTCACTCATCTCACTCACCCAATTCTTGGATACTCTGTTTGACTTCCTTAGTTTGATGCCTTTTAATAAACATGGAATCGCTGCCTTATTATCAATTTATTTGCATTTCAAATTTCGGGGGCATGACAATTTCTAACATTATGAGCTTTATATTAAATCAGCTCATTAAAATTTACATCACAATGTTGAGTTTAGGAGCACAATAGTTGCTACTTGGATGACATTGGGGTAAATGCCGGTTCAAATGTGAGTTTAGCTACATCTTATTTTGGTGAGGATGCTCAAAAGGTGATCATTACTTGACATCTAGATGGATCTAATAAAAAAGAGAATCCTATCCCATCATTGCACATAGGTTCCACTGTCACTAATGTCAGCTTAAAACAATGAAATTCACTATGAATTGAGTCTAAGTAGTGTTACCCCCATTTTCAAACTTTTGCATCAAATTCATTATTAGGCTGATTTGAAATGCATATTTTTCAAGTGCATCTAGGTCAGTAGATGTGTGCATAGTCAAAGTTGTCATCTGGAAGCCTTATAATGAGTTAGTTGAGTTGCGTTTCACCATCATAATTTGTCAAACCCATCTCAAAGCATCACAATCCAATTGATTGGAACAAGTTGGTGACGTCAAACTCTATGTCTAGTGCCAAATCGAAAAATTATTATGTATTGTTCCATTTGTACACGAGATTGACTATGTGGATTGGCAAAAATTGCGAAAACAATTAAATTTCAAAAATTGTGAAGGTTTATGTAAATTCCTTTTATAGGGACGTTCTTGATGATATTTCGCCTAATATGGCCATTTGAATCAAAACATCTTCCGGATAGCAAGATATTAAAACTTCAATTTTTTGCTGACCAAGTTGCAGAAATAATTAAATTGAAAGTTCTAATAAATCTGGAACAAAATGGCTTAATGGGTTTTGTCATGATGTTATAATGTGGCAAGTTTTCAGCAAAAAAATATGAAGCCAGTTGAAAGTTATGGATATTCCTTTTGTGGGTGAACTTGTGTAGTCAATAAGCAGGTTTCCATGTCTCTTTGCCAATAAAAATCCCACATATTAAAATCATGATTAAAATCTGTCTTTGGTTCACAGAAGTTGCAGGATAAATACTTGGTCACGCAATTGTTGCCATGAGGTTGGTTGAGATAAGTTTTCATTCTTAAGTGCTGAAATTTTTGAAGTTACTTGTAATGAGTAATTAAGAGTGAAAAGGCAAAGTGAATGAAATTGAAAAGGAGGAAAAAAAGATGAGGTTGTGGAAATCCACAACCCACAACATAAAAGATGATGTTGTGAAAATTTATAACCCACAACACATCAAGTGGGAGACAAGTTATGGGTTGTGAAAAATCACAACTCATGACCATAACTTAGAAAATGGGGTTGATAAAATCCACAACCTCAAAAATTATTTAAAATACCACTTTGCAAAAGAATGAGAACTCCATACTGATGAGGTTGACTATTTCCTGAAGCTGAAATTTAACTCTAATTGTATTATTCAAAATATAAACAGTCTTAGAACTAGCTTTTGTGATGGTCGAGTTCCTTTGAAGAGCTGATTTGAAGATAGGCAAGACAGGATACACATCGTACTCTTCCCTTTTTGAGAATTTGTTATGTTATTTGCTTTTCTAATTATTGCTTTTTTATGTTTTTATTATTGAGAGCTGGATGCTTATTGCTATCTGATAACAATTTTGTGTGCACTTTGAAATTCTTGTTCAATTTAGATTGTCATCAACTGTATTGGTCTAAGATCAGATACTAATGCTTTCAGGGATGTAAATCCTATAACTCATGTTCACTTTTGCAGGTAATTATGGCTTGTGTAAAAAGCATCGAAGATCATGGTTATATACTCTCATTTGGATTGCCTTCATTGTCTGGATTCTTGCCCCACAATAAAGATGGTAACTAATCTTTTCTGACTTAGCAATTTATTTGCATGATAAATGTCAAATTATACCCTAATTGCGTATCTTTGCAGCATGTCTAATGATGCAGCAGTGAGAAAAATCTGCCATTGTGAAAAAATTAGGAAAGTGTGAAATATTCAGAGTTTGAAATATTATCATGTTTGTCATCATGGATATTTTTAAGAGTATTCGTTCATATTTATTATTCTTTGATCAATTTAGTTATCTGTGAGTTTCATTTGTATATTTTTGAAGTGTTTGTTGATGCAACCTTGATGCAGGAGGTAATGATTCTAAGCTGAAAAAAGGCCAGCTAGTCCAAGGACTGGTTTCAAACATTGATAGAACGCGGGGTGTGATCACTTTGAGAAATGATCCTAAATTGGTGGAAAATAACATGGTAAGGTGTTATTGGAGTGCATATTCATTATTTCTTTGGTCTCTCTTGTTTTCCTTAACAAATTTTTCACCGTAGTACATCTCTCTTATAGCTGATTGCAGTTTTGAGTCTCATTTACCTATTTTTGTTATTTGTGGACATTAGTATAATTTATTTCTTTTTTCTTTTAACATTGAAGCTCTATATATGCTTCCTCTTCTTGTTGTTACTTGATACAATTTCAAGTCCCATTTACCAACTTTGGTCATTTGTGGACACTAATATAATTTTTGTATTTCTTCAATCTCTCACTTTGGGAGTATTATCATGGTGTACATGTTTTATTATGTTCTTGAGATAATGTGAAATTTACATTTTTGTTTCATCTTTATCTTTCTTCATTTATTCTTTTTTAAATTTCTTTTAATATCTGATCTAATTTTTAAAAGTGGAGAGAGGTTTTGTCATCAAAGTTAAGATATCACATCATTAATTTGTGTATGTTTCAGGACTGTGCTCTATTTATACATCTTTGCCTATTCTCCTCTGGGTGTTGCACTCAAGTATGTTTGTTTTACACTTGTGTTGTAACACTTGGGATAAAAGGTGGAGATAAGCATTGCCTTCACCGAGCAATGAGGGCTGAGACAAATTTGTTTGCTATTTCTAAGTTTCATGATAGACTGCAGCTTGACACTTTTTCTACAACTCAATATCAAAATGCTATATAATCTTATAAATGAGCATTTTAATGACTGAATAGATTATAAATCTAATTCAAATCCCAGTGTCCTCTTTCTTTAAGTATTCTCTACTGTAGCTGAATCCAACATTTGAATTCCATTATCCTACTTCTGGTTGTCTGCAGGCATTAGTGTGTTTGTGTGTGTATATATATATTCTTGCTTTCTAATGAGATATACAACCACACAATGTATGCAAAAGTTTTAAATAAGGGAATTGTTTTAATGGATGAAAAAATGCGACATTTTTATGAAATTAGGAATTGTATATTGCTTTTGTATTCACATAACAGGGATATCTTTCCTGTATGCTTGCTAAAAAAATCAACTTCGGGCATTTGTAGATGCACTGAATACGATATACAGAAGGTTGGTGAATAATTCAAGACTTGGATTTGGTTCTGACATAGCATTTCTTTGAAATTGTACACATTAAAAAATCACCTTTAGTCTGTTTGCAGGAACTGATCTGATGCATTTATAGAATGCTTATTCCATAGATGCTCTAGCATTCATGGTGTCTTGAAATTTTGGGCAGTTATAAAATGACACTAATGCCTTGCATGACCTCTATGGAAAAAATAGTATTGGGCATGGCAGCAAAAATGTTTGGGGAAAGATATAAGGAAAAACTCAGAAAAAAAAATGTAATAAAGAGAAAATAGAAAACCTCCTATTTTTTTATTAATAGGCATTTTAATAGCATAGAGATATAGAGTGAAAATGAAAATGAGAGCAGGGATGTAGGGTGGCAGCCCTTAGCATGGTTGAGGAGTAATGCCCCTCATGGAGTTTGGGGGAAATGCCCCCAATAAGGTTGAGGAGTAGTGCCCCTCATTGGGTTTGGGGGCAGTGCCTCCAATGAGGTCAAGGTGTAGCACCCTTGGAATGCTCCCTGTTGTGATACAAGGCAAGGTTGAGGAGTGGAGCCCTCGCCACCAAGTCCAAATTAAATCCTTTGAAACCACATAGATCTTCATGGGCATGCTATTTTTCATAATTTTATTGCTTTTAACCAAGCTTCAAGACTCCTCCAAACCTTTCAAAAAATACTCGACTTTCACACTTTTAGATTTGAGTATTGTCAAGCTTTTGTTCCTTTTTTTAATTAATAATTATATAATAAAGCTGTTATGGCTTTCAATTGCAATATAAGAAACAAATAAGATTCTAAAACCCTGACACTTAACTTACAAATAGAACATTCACAATCAATGAAACTCTAAATAACTTTATATCCTACGATTATGCTCCACATGGAATTTATTCAATGATAAAGAGCTTAAACTTTGTGTAGTTATCAATTAACCTCAAAAAGGAATATCGTCAAACAGTAGTATAGATTTCCAAATGGTAGAGTTTGTATAGAATGCTCTATACCATGCAAGATTTGGCTGAAGATGTACCCACCCAAGATCTAGGAGCTTCAATGAAAACACAAGAGAGATCATATATGAGAGAATAATGCTATTCTATTAAAGGATGCAAAACAATCATGATGATTCATTGGAATGGATTAATCTGATGAGCATACGGTTATATTGAGAGGGGGGGGGGGGTGTGAATCAGTATAATGCAACTTTTACCAATTTAAAACTTTATCAATCACAATAACATCATTTACTCCACACCAATAATCATGCACATGAGAAGAATACAATAACCCATGATATTTATGTGGAAACCCTTGTAGGAGAAAACTACAACACAATAATGCTTTTATATGAATTCTTCTTTTAAAAAAATTTGTAGGCACCAACCTACTAGAGGCACCAACCCCTCATTCAATTTGTGAGCACCAACCCACTAGAGGCATCAACCCCTTATTCAATTTGTGAGCACCAACCCATTGGAAGCACCAACTCCCACAACTGAATTTGTAGGCACCAATATCTCCTTTAGGAAGCTCCAACTACCAAAGTACCACCTTCTAAGTTTCTTCCTTTAATGGATGATGAACATTTCAATCTTCATTCTTTTTCTCCATGATTCCCCTCTTTCTCATAACTTAAATGTACTTACAAATGCTTGCTTATTCTTTCCACATACATATCCTTCATAAATCTCTTACACTCACTCACATATGTTCATTATTGATTCACTTCATGAAATTTATTCTTCATAATACTTGCTTCATAAAATATCAGTGTTCCACGGGGATGTGTCCCCCCTGAAAACCCAAGGGTCTATAAGACAGGGACGTCCTTGAAATGCGGGGATGCTTGGGGAACGTCCCCCCACCATCCCTTTAACACCTCCAAGTTTCCTTCGTTGTTTCCCAAACGTTTTCTTAAAAGGGGGACGTTTCTTCTCAGGAAACACCAAAAGGGGACTCTAGGACATTCCCGAGACTCCTAGACGTCCCTCAACACCTCCGGAAACTCGAAGAAGAATCCCGCAATGCAGCATTTAAAATTTATTTTGATGATTTAAAAAAAAAAGAGAGTCAAAAAGTCACTTCAAAGGGTTAACCCAAACCTGAAGTCAACCTCATCTCCCAAGGCCTCTTATAAAGTTATAAGAGAGACATATTGTCTCAATATTATTCACAAATTCATTGCTACAGCTTGAACTTGAAGAGGAAGAGTGAAGTGAAAGTTTGAGTTTGAGGCTTTGAGCTGTAACTTGTAAGGAGACTTGACATGGAGCTTGGGGATGATTAGAGTCATCGGGCCATTAGCCATTGACTCATGAGTCATGAGTGATTAGTATTACTATCTAGTATTTACTATTTTGTTTTTGAAGTTTGAAGTTTGAACATTGTTGATTGTAATTATGAATCATGATTATGAAATTTTGGAACTTCTAGTTCTTGTTCCAATGTCTATATTTTGATTTTCAGTGTTCACTATTAAATTTTAATTTTATAATTTAAAAACTACTACTAATTCAATGCAATCATTGCAATATGTTTAAACTTTACTTATAACTTAGGCTTCTACAGTTATTTCCCCCCCCTCCTCCCCCCTGCTGCTGCCCCCTTGCTGTCCCCAAACTTAGGCCTCCTGTCCCCCCCATCTCTGCGTCTGGAAACTCCGCGGAACATTGTAAAATATATTTTCTTCAATGGATGACAAACTCTCTCTAAGTATTCATAAAAGTCTTCTTGTAGATGTTATGCTTTTGACAAATTAACTTAAGCAATCCCTTTCTTAAATCTGCATGCACTCTCTTCATAAATCTGCATATACCTCTTTATATTGTATCTCTATCATTCGACACATCTCTTTTAGGTCTGCATGTATTCCTTATACACTACATTCATTAATATCAACCTCTTCTATTAATATCTATCGCTGCCTTTATATAATTCTCTTCTTATTAAATTCATTGCTGCACTTCTTAATTTTCTTCTACCTGAATGATCTTCATATATGTATTCTCTTCACTCCATTGTCGCACTCTCTCTTTTATATTCCTCTTATATGATGTTTAAATATTTTTTTGTACCGCACTCTCACTTTTTCACATTTCTCTTGGTGTATATAAGATATTCCTTGTATTCCTCACTCTATACAAAATCTGCACTTATTACACTTAAATCTCCTTCATAAAATCTGCATATACTCTTCACAAGGATCTGCACATATTCTTCATTACTCGACCATTCATTATAAATCTGCCATTATTATCTTCTTTTATATTCCTAATATACAGATCTATTGATGTAGAGTCTGATATATCTTTTTATCTTTTTCTCAATCCTTTCTCCACACATTTCAATCATTATTTATATCATTACATGTCTAAATGAAGTGATACACCTCTTTGAAAGATAATGACTTTTTAAAAAGTCATGACTCCTTTTAATTAATAGTTATCTTCTCCAAACTTGATCTTTGCTATTTACATATATTAATGTTAATACTTCTTCAAATAGCAATCACTGCCTTTTCTATTAAGTACATCGCTGTCTTTTAGTGAAGTGCTATTTCTTTTGGATCTTAATGAATTGCTGCTTCTTTTGTAAAGATTAGTTTATTTAATCTTCCTTATACCTTCATCACTGCCTTAGTATTGTTTTCTCCCTTTAATATGGATCACAGCCTCTTTTATTTTGTCTTTATTCACAATTCAGCATCTTTGTCTTATTCACTTTTGACCTTATATTATTCGATGATCTTCCTTTCTAATATATTCAATGTTCACCTTTTTCCATTAATCGCTTCTATAATCAATAGTTAGCATGGGCGATTTTAAAAAACCCTGGGTGCTAAAAGGATAGTTGATTGCTTGTAAACGTAATTAAATCTGTTTTTAATCCTCTCAAAAATATCTCAATTATGTTTTGAACCTGTAGTGGCAGACTAGTCCACTCCTTGCATTCTTCATTATTCTCCTTCATTAATCTTGTTGTCTTGGATGTATTGTTTCCAATCACTCCTTCTAATTTACCAATTCGACTTTTCTTTCCTGTCAAGTATGCTGGTAGGTATACACTTCTTATAATTTCTATTTCAGCTTGTTCAATGCCTTTATCCTTCATGAGAGCATTCTAACCATGTTCTTTTGCTTATTGAACATTCTTATTCATTGGAAGTAGGAAAGTTGTCCATAGGATTTGTATCATCATATCTTAAATAGCAACACCCATTTCTTATAATGATCTCATGTGTTTTATTTTTGCATAGTCAGTCCATATGCACTTCGGTGGTCATGCAAGCAAGCTCATCCTTGCCTTCAAATATGCTATCTTTAGTCATGCTTTGACATCAATGACAATCTCATTCAATTTCTTTGAAACTAGTGATAATTAATCTTCTCACCTTTGACATCAATGGCAATATTTCCAACATAAGCTTACAATGAGAACCCCTTGGTTAATAGACCAAGGTGAGACATAGGATTACATAAGATTATAATGTGTCTTAATCTTATGACTTGAGACATAAAGTGATAAGTATCCTATGTGTACCCTAAGTAAACTTAAGTAACTAGTGCTAATAGGACCTAGGTGATGAACTTGTTAGCTAAAAGACCTTGTTCACATCAACACTCTCCTTTAAGTGAAACTTAGGGAGAATGTACAAGATGCAAAGATATGATGCACGAATGGGTCTTGACTACAAGGCCATGTTAGGTATCCATGTACAAATGAATTTGTCACAAATGGAGTAAAGGAGAAAACTTAGTGGGACAAAACTTGTCAAAAGAGAGAAAATACAAAATGCACTCTAAAGTTCTCCCATGAGAGAAGAAGAAGAGAGACCATGTAGCGTCCCCTCAAAGTAGAGTTTCTTACAATTATGTTATATGCCCAACAATGAATGTTGAAGATAGTTCAATCTTGTTGAACAACATTCCTCCCCTTAGGAAGAAACAAAACCAAGATGCACACATGATGTCTTTTCATGCCTAAAAGGAAGATGAGGGAAGAAAGTTGGCACAATCAAGTTGGGTGGTCCAGGCCACAAAGATGCCTCCTCCAAATGTTGCTCAAGAGTCTCCACACCAATGCCAAATTGTGACAAATGATGATGTAGAGAAGGAACAAGAGGGTCTAAAGATACCCTTGCAACATCCAAAGAAGATGATGC
Organism: Sequoiadendron giganteum; assembly: GCA_007115665.2. NCBI lineage: Eukaryota > Viridiplantae > Streptophyta > Pinopsida > Cupressales > Cupressaceae > Sequoiadendron > Sequoiadendron giganteum. The sequence continues at coordinate 47,963,307 of CM021106.1, forward strand.
AATTTCATAGGAGCTAACATCAAAGAGAATATCCATATTGTCAATAGTGTCCTCCATGTTTGCAAGCTAGGACTCACAAAACAAGCCTAAAGTTGTTTTCAACTATTCATCCTAAGTAGCTATATTTGGAAGACAATGAATGTATTGCTACATTGAATCATTAGAAGCCATGGTCATAGCAATACTAGTCTCATTAGAAGCAACAATAAATGGATATGGGATCTCGATGCATGCATACTTCCACACAAGATGCTTGTGTGCGAACATCATATGAATATGCCAATGTTGGTTTACTAGAGTCCTCAACCTCAAGATGTTGATTCATAGATGAAGAAGATGAATCCTCTAAATATAGATTAGAAGGAACATTTGTAGAAGTCTCTATGCCATCACGTTAATCAAGTTCTTTCCATTCAACAAGCATTGTAGTTGTTTTATGGTCATATAAAACACATCAAGTGGAATAAGACAATCTGCAATAGGATCCTTTGGAAATGGATGTTTGTTCGAGTCTCCATACATCTCCCAAAGTTTGGTCCAATGGTCACAAGGACACTCAATTGAAATGGTAATTGATCACCAATTTATCAAAGGAGAGGAATACTCCTTATATAATAAATTACAAGACGATGTTTGTAAAAGAAACAATTGTGAACAAAAACAATAAACTGAAAGTTGCTAAAACTAACTAAATCAAACTGAAGGTAAACTAGCAACTAACTAACAACAAGGATGACCAGTAAATTTTACAATAATACTTTAATACCCTCCCTTAATGGTCATTCTACTAACTTAAACCAAGTCTAACCATAATTTGATAGTCTTCTGGCCACGAATGCATAAAAAGCAGACTCCTTCTGCTTAGTATGCTTTGCAACATGGGCTTGATGTTGAGACCCTTCTTGGTTGAATTTCTGACCAGCCAACTGGTTCTTGCAGTGTTTCTTCATATGGCCAATCTTAGCACAGTAATGGCATGTGGAAGACTTCTTGGAGGTATCCTCCGATTTGCTTTGCCCTTTTTGTTGAGTGGACTTGCCTTTGCCATTGTCTTTAGTAGTGAACGCTTATTCAACATTGGGAGTGCCGTTGTTGCTCCCAAACTACTTTTTCCACCTGTCCCGCTGCAAGAGCTTGTTGCACAACTCATCAAACTTTAGGTCAACATTGGTGGAGGTAATGTTGAGAGTTTCGATGAAGTCTTGTAAGATCGTGGTAACCATATCCTCCTCTTCCATCTTGCAACCAATGGCCTCCAGTTGATCGCGAATGTCTTTGATCTTCATAAGATGATTTTGCAAAGACATCTTGTCATCCATCATAATGGAAAACAACATATTCTTAAGGAAGAACAATCTGCCCTTGTCTGAGGTTTCATGAAAATCCTTAAAGTGTTTCCTGATCTCCGCAGTAGTCTTACCAGATGGTATTTCTGGAAGCATCTCATCAGTGACTGATAACTTGAGAAGCATAATCGCCTCTCGATTACTGCCATCACACTTGTCTTGGTTCTTTCTCGCAACTGTGGGACGTGCTTCTATACCCAAAACAAGCGAATCTAGACATCGATACTCAAAAATAGTGAGCATCCTTTGCTTCCACGTGTTGTAGTTTTTACCATTGAACCTTTGGTTACTTTCCAATAAGATGTTGGCCAAAGATGCCATCCTTCTCATTTTGCAAAAGCACGAAAAACAAGGTAAAAAATTGGACTACAAAAATGTTGATTTTTTAGTCAAACCCTAGGTGATTAGCGGGTATGGATCCCAAGGCAATCAATTGTCCCAAATCCCATAATTTTTTAAAAATCGTCAAACAAATAGAGGCTCAGAAGCCCACGATTTTGTCCAGAAGTCGAGAAAAAGATTTGCAAACATGCCCAAGTTTGAAACCCTAGGTGTCAAAAATATGGCACGATTTTTCAAACAAATTGTCAAAACCTAGGCAGAAAACATGATTTGTTTTAGAAACAATCATAAAAAAGGATGGCTCAATCACCAAAATTGCAGAAGTCGCCCAATAAATCCCATAATTTTTGTAACAAAAAAATCGCCAAAAAAATGAATGCACGATTGTCTACAAAACCCTAGTTGGAGCTTTCCAGTAGACAGGTGCCAAAAATAGGGTGAAAAAACCAGACAATTTTTGCAAAAAAACCGTCACAAAACTGGGTGGAAAACATGATTTTGTTGTGATTTTTTTGTCACAATGAGCAAAAACTCAGACGGGTGTGCAAACACATGAAAATGCCCACGATTTTCTTGCAGTCACGCACTAAGAAATCAGGTGCAAATAGAGCCCGAACCTTAGAGAAATCATGTGCAGGTTAAATCCGCGATTCCGAGAAAAGGCGCTCAAAGAAAAAAATCAATCACAATGTTTACAATAACCCTCGCGATTCCTTGCACAGAGAAAACTCATGATCTTCTCAAAAGAAAATCTGCGCGGAAAACATTATAGTAGTTGCGATTTTTAGCAGAAAGAAACTTTTGTTTTTTCCTTTTAAAAAATATTTGCGATTTTGCATAGCGAAAACTGGCGCAATTTGCAGAAAGAACACGCACGAAATCGCCTAGAATAGAAGTCGCAAAAATAAGAGAACACCCACAATTTTTTGTTTTAAAAAAATCAAACAAAAAACTTTTGAATTTTTTTGGGTAAAAAAAGCCACAAATTTTATCACAGAAGTTTATCAAAATACCCTTGATTCCCAAAAGGAATCCTTGCTATTTTTAACAGTCGAGAAAACCCACGATTTTTAATAGTCGAGAAAACCCACGATTTTTGTTGAAAGATCAAGCAAAAACTTCTAGATTTTCTTCCAAAATTTCTTAGGAAAAACACGAATTTTTACTGCACAAAAAATTCGCTAAACAATCGCCTAAGCTCTGATACCATGAAATGGTAATTGATTATCTATTTAACAAAGGAGAGGAATACTTCTTATATAATAAATTACAAGACGATGTTTCTAAAAGAAACAATTATGAACAAAAACAATAAATTGAAAGTTGCTAAAACTAACTAAAGCAAACTAAGTTAACTGAAAGTAAACTAGCAACTAAATAACAACAACGATGGCCATTAATATTACAATAATATACTTTAATATCAATGCCTGTAGTGGCCATTTGGGTGTCGATATCAACACTACAACTAATTACTCCTAAGATATGTCTAGTCTTAAAATCCCACAAAAGTTTCTTCCAAAATGTTGTAGGTTTACGAGCTAGTCCATAGAGATAGTACAAAAGATGTACTTGTAATGTGTCAGGATTCTATCTTGACAAGATTTATACTATCTATCCAATTTGATAATAACAAGATGCCTTTTGATAGCCATGATAAAATCCTCAAATTTAGTCACATAATGGACCAATCATGCGACTTGAGATCTAACAAAAGCATAATATTACCCCCCAAATTCACTAATTCAAGGATTCCCCCTAGCAATATATGATCTTGGCACTTTATACTTAATGTGATTGTAGGTGCCACTTGCCAGTGGTCTTGATCTTATTACATGCAAATGACAAAATGAGTCCACTCGAATCACACCATTTCAAGGTATAGAAAAAATTATGCACTTTTAAAAAAAAGTATACCAAAAAATGCTTTTGTATGAACCCCAACAGAGCCTTGGAAGTTCCCAAATTAAGAATTGTTTAGCAACTCTTTAGAGAATTTGCAAGTTTTAGAAAAACTAGATACCAAAATAAAAAATTGTTTGCACCACTGCAAAGCTCGTGAAATTCTACCCCAAACAAATAAAAAAATTGCTCATAAAAAGGAGGTTAGATGATTGAGTTATACCTTTCAAAAGTTTGAGTGCCAAATCAAAATTGCAATCAAGGAGGGGGGAGGTTGGGGGTCAAGGTCAGTAGACAATAAAATACCTAGTAGTCAGTAAATTCCCCTGCTTGCCAAAATATTCCCTTGGATTCAGAAATCACTATTTGAAATTTGGAAACCTGTCTACGAATGTTAAAATTGTTGTTTAGGAGTTGGAAACTGTTATTGGAATTTTGGAAAACTGCCAATAAATGTCAAAATTATTGTTTGGGAGTTGGAAATTGCTTATTGGAAGGTGGGGTTGGTTTTCTGTCTTGTAGCGTTGCTTGTTGGCAAAACTTTTGTCTATATTTTGTGAGATTGGTAGTGGTGGCCGAGGTTGCAATTGAACAACTAGCGGTCGCCATGTGTTGCGATTGAGTTGGTTGGCGGTACCTTGCACAATCACAAGGATTGGGTCAATAGTACGACTAGTGACCTAAATTTTTTCTCTTTTTTTGATATATTATTTTAAAATATGAAAAATTAAATTAAAAAACAATATATTTTTTAATTTTTTGACCATACTAGTCCTACGTAGAGGATGGTGCTTGTGCTAGCGATGTCAGCAACTGTATGACTGTATGGATATCGTATGACTCGTACAAGAAAGAGGCCAAAAAAATTTCGATGGCTTGGGGCAAAAGTGTTCGATTTTTTAATTTTTATGAATTGGCAGTCAATCTTTAGGCTCTTGGGCTTTTTGGATGCAATGGTAGAGTCAAATTTTACTCAAATTGCCAAAAAATGTAACTACCTTTTGGATCTAGTAACTTCCTCCCAACTTCAAACCTTTGTAGATTTGGTTTCACATATGCAATTTGGACAAATCAAAAGGCCAAACTAACTTTATTGGACACCTTAAACTCAATGGTGAGCTCAGCTTTGCACCAACATGCTCTGATATGAACTTGCAATACAAAAACATAAAGAAGAACCCCTCTAAAATCTGGTATTTCTATCAAGTTGTTTTGATTTTCTAGGTCATTTGATGATGCAAAAGAAGAGCATACTCAACTTTTCAAGATCCATCAAAATCTGCAACCTAAATCTCTCAATAAAGATTAACAAGAAGCAATCCCACAAGCTTTGATACCATGAAAGAGTTGGTATAGAATGCTCTATATGATGGAAGATTCGGCTAAAGATGTAGCCACCCAAGATCTTGGAGCTTCAGTGAAAGTGCAAGAGAGATCAAATATGAGAAAATACTGCTATTCTATCAAAGGATGCAAATATAGAATGATGATGATTCATCAAAATGTATTAATCTTACAATGAGAACCCCTTGGTTATAAAGACCAAGGTGAGACATTGGATTACATAAAATTATGACATGTCTTAATCTTATGACTTGAGACATAAAGTGACAAGTATCCTATGTGTACCCTATGTAAACCTAAGTAACTAGTGTGAATAGGATCTAGGTGATGAACCAGCTAGGTAAAACACCCTGTGCACAACAACACCAAACAAGGTAAAATAATTTTAAACAAATAACAAAAACAATTTGCTAGTTCTAATAAAGGAATGGGTATGGGTGACAATCCTCAAATTTAAGTATGAGTTTACAAAATATATAAAATATATAAAAAATTGAAATTCTTTGTTTTTTAAAAACATACTTATAATTCATGATGTAAATTCTATAACAGGTGACTTATTCATTATGTCAAAATTGATGTTGAATTTTCTGCATGGAATAAAAATGATATTGAAAAGTGGGCCAATAGGCTTGTTCATGCTACTTTTGGCTTTGTTGGTCTGTCCATTCAGCTAAGGTGGTTACCTTAGTTTCATTCTTTGCAACTTGAGGGTGTTATGCCTCTCACCACTCTCCCTTACGGGGTTGATACATCATTGCCAAAACATGAAGGCTATCTCTCTCCCTTTACCCATTCATTGCACACAGCTACCAAGCCAAGATAGGGTGGAACTAAATAAAAAATTGCGGAGCTGAATTAAAAAAAGCTGAAAATCACAGTGCGTGTTTTATGCTTGATTTTAATGTGATTCTAATGCATGTAAACATGAAGAAATTGGTCACCAAACTTTGACTAGGATATTTTTCAAAAACATGATTTTTTTGAGAAAAAGAGAAAAATTGTAAGTTGTGGCGTTTTGTGATTTTGTTGATATTTGCTTCTTTGGTATTGGGCTTCTACATAAACTCAAATACATTAATTATTCATGAATTGACACTGAATTATAACATATATTTAAATACCTTGATATTCTTGTAAAGCACACAGCTTGTATATGAGATTATACGTAATCACTTAAAAGTTTGGGGAAGTCAAAATTATGACAAATTCTCTTAAATATTGCAAGACATCAAAATGGACAAATTAGTATTTGTAAAAACTTAAATATATACACTCTGCTCTCCACCATTCCCTCTGTTATTATAACACATAAGTCTTTAGTCCCTATTCTAGTGTATTGGTTAATAAACATGCTACTAGCTTCTTCAGTTATTTTAGACATTTTTTTCAAAAAAGCCATTGTAGTTGTTAGTTTTGACCCTGGTGAGGTTTAGAAATTTTATTTTTCACATATCACCACAGGTGTTATTATTTTTGCTTGGAATTCCTTGAGGCACTTTTTGCGCCTTTGTGCTATAATTTCTTTTCTTATGTTGGAGTACTTGTACTTTTGTATGTGCTACCATTGATGTTTTTTCTTGTGAATGGACCAAGTACCATTTACCTACTTTGCTCATTCAGTTTGAAATTCATTTGAAGTTTTATTTTGTAGAGCTTTAGCTTAATTTAAAATTGATGGTGATATTTCATGCAAATATGTAGAAAATACTTGATGATATAATTTATGTGAGAGTAGAGCAAATGCAGAAAAATATTTCGTATCTGAAAAATGTCGATGTATTGTTATAATGTTATCACTAGTGTTTTTCTCTTTCAGCATTATAATCAGAACCAGTTTTTAGTTTATATGCATTTAAATTCATTTTTTTTTTTCTGGCTCTCTTCTGTTGATTTCCCATTCTTGAATTTAATTCAGATTAAAGACTACAAGGGGTTATCAGTGGATTTGCTTGTCCCTGGGATGATGGTCAATGCGCGTGTGCAAGCAATTTTGCATAATGGACTGTTACTCTCATTTCTTACCTATTTTACAGGGACGGTGAGCATCTATTAAATAATCATTTTTTTATTAGAATTAATGCTTGAACATTTTGCAATCAGCTCTTCTTTGGTATAATGCAATGTGACAATTCTCATACAAAAGGTTTCAGGTCATTAAAGTTTTATCTTCTTGATGAGGTTGCAGGTGGATATTTTTCATTTGCAAGATCAATTTCCCAATCCAAAATGGCAAGAAAAGTTTTCTGAAAATGCAAGGGTAAGGTGTTTTCTAGTGTGATTTCTTCTTATGCCTTGTTCTCACAGAACAAAATATCAGTTTGGAATTTTATTTTATTTTTTGGGTCTAATTCTGGAAGGTGTCTTGGAGGCCACTGTTTTATTTCTGTTTTCCTTCATTCCATACATTGCAAAAAGGATCTTGTTTATTTGATAAGAAAGTAGTAAAGAGTTCCATATTCAGGCAAACACAGGCACATAATCCATTCTTAGAAATGTATCAGTATGAGATCCCCTTAAGAACAGACTTATGTCTTTTAATATTGAAAATTTATTTTTCCTATTTTTCAGCTGAAAGCAAGAATTTTATATGTGGATCCCACAACAAAGGCTGTTGGATTGACTCTTAATCCTCACCTCATACAGAACAAGGCCCCTCCCATGGTAAGTGCACACATTTAAAGTTTAAACTATATGTAGTTATGAATTTTCCCTACTGTATTATAAGTTTTCATAATTTCTCTACAGGATTGTGTTTTACATTAGTATTTTGTGGTTGTGCTCAATGAATAAAATTTCTAATATTTTAGTAGGCACCAGTAGATCCTATTGAGTGGTATTGTCAGGTTCCTAATAAATTTTAGCATTTAGCATTTTTTCCTCTTCTAGCTTGGTATTTCGTAATCTGTGGCTAGCTAAATGAACATTCCATGCACTTGATTTTAAGATTGTCGATGATACTTGAATACTAATGTGACCAAGAAATCTATTATTGCTTAAATAAGCTTTTTAGTTTTTTTTTTTTCATTTTAAGATTAAAAAAATGGTTGTTGATCTATGTTTCTTTTTAATCGATACAATTAGTTTGTTATAGCTTCAAATCTTGAATTTTTTCGTTTTCATAACATTGAACACAATCACAAATTGATTTCCTATAACTTAGATAGGCTTTTGGAATGAAAGAGAGAAATTATAATACTGTCAATTGACCTGTAAGCACAACCACTGACAACAGCAAGAAGGGACACAAAAACGAGCTCTAGCATATAAAAGAACAAGAGGTTAAAGGTGGAAGCTAAAGGCACAAAAAGCAAAAGATTCTATCTGTCAGGATTACAATGATTCTAGTCTTTTTGCAAACTGTGTGCCAGATCTTCCAATGTTTACATGAACAATTTAATCAACAACCAGGGACATGGTGTTTGACTTGATTATGGATCGAGCTTCTTTGTTTCCTCAATATTCTGCTGAAGGATTTATATTTTGAATCACTGTTTTTTAATTATATTGTAATAGGCTCTATGATGGTCATAGTTTGTAGTCTATTTGGTAATAGCCTCCAATCTGTGTTACCGGAAATGAGGAACGGAAAATGCAATGGAAACAGCAACACAATGGAAAAAGGAATTTGTTAAGGTTGTGTATAAGGAACAAATGAGACATAGTTTTAATATATGCATAAAGTCATATTTAATATTATTATTATAATAATATGTTGGCTCTAAATCTTGTAGGCCTTCTTTGTAAATTAGTGTAATTCCTCTGCCTACTGATGTATGCTAGCTATGATGAGGCTTTGAGCCTGAGATGTCACTTGCCTCTATGCACATGGGTTGTTTGTAGGCTGAATACTGAGTTTGTAAATGGTATAAAAAGCATATCAGAAGGATGAAAACAGATGATGGTCAGTTGGTTAGTTTTAGGCTGTTCCCTGTCAAAAATTCTGTCATTTGATCAGAAAATTCTATGGCGTTGAGCCTTGTATGTCTCATTTTGTGCTTCTCTCATATTCACTTGCTGTAAGTTCATGAAAGAGATTTAAATGCAAATTTTTGTTTGTTTATGAGTCTCCCTGATTGACTGGTTATTTTCATGGTGTGGCATGCTATGTCGATCCCTGAAGTTACACTTGCTAACTCGCCAGTAGATTGGTTAGCTGGCATACGTAGAGGCTTGTAAGATTACTTAAGAGTGTATTTAAGTTTTCCGCTGCAGTCTTTCATGTGGATTCAACTTGTTTAGCTGTGGATTGAATGATTGCTCATGCACCAATGTGTCTGTTACTTAGAAGTATGCAAGTGTTAGCTATAGAGCGTAGATTATATTTGATGTTTGCATGCTTAGTTTTCATAGTGAACTTACACATGTGAAGGTGGTGAGGGCAAGGTGGTGACTCAGTTGCAAATTGGAACAAGGCACCAGTCTGCAGTGGTTTTCTTTGTTGTCAAGCCATCCTAAAATCATTAAAAACATTTTTCATTTTAGTATTATGTTAGTCTCTGCTTTGCTTGTGAGTGCAACCCAGTTTTAGAATTGTTATCAGATCTCAAGAGAGCTTGTAGTAAAGTCATAATTTCAGAGGATTATGCTCATAAGAGTCCTACTCATCTTTATAGTTCATTGCTTTAGCAATAAATATCGATGGCAAGGTAATGACTGACAAACATTTCGAGGGCTGTTTTGGTGAGACCACAAGGTGCATATGTGTATGAAATGTTTAAAGAGATTCATGGTTATCGATGCAAATTGTTTTTATTTGAAATTACATATGCATGCTTTTATGATGTCTACTTATATAAGTTTAGAAGGTCTATTTTTGACTACCATTAGGGCATGGCAGTCCAGGCCTAAACATCATTTTTTAATTTCTGTTTAATTTTCTTGTTAAAGAGGCCTCGAGGATCATCTTCCTAGGTTTTGCAGATCTTGAAGAAGAGAAGAAGCCCTACTCCCCTGCATTGACTTCGAGCTGCCCTTTACTTGTTATGGTTTGCTTCTTTGCCCAAGATTAGTTGTTCCCCTTGGCTTGGCTGTGAGTAGTGGTCCTAGGGGAAGGGAGCTTGTAGTTATGAGACCCAACTTGACATACAAAGAATATTAATATAAATTCTATATCAATACTAATTTATTATTTATATAATTAATATTATTAATCATATAAATAATATATTATATAATTAATAATGGTATTCCATGTTATTAGAGTAATTATATATTGATATTGTATATTATAATATAATAACTAATATTAATATATCTAATATATATAATATGAAATTAACTATATTATAATAATAAATACTATTAAATGTGGTGACGGAAAAAAAGCCATCACTACTTTGCTTGCCATTGTTACTTTGCATGCCAAGAGGTTGCAGCTAGGGTATTGGTGGTCTTCGCTGCTGTTGCAACGTGACTTCCTTGGGGTTTCCTTGCCTCCTTCATGGGCTTTGTAGCTGCTCTTATTCTGTTTTCTTTTGAATTTGTTGTTGCATACGAAGGGGGCCCAAAGCACCCCCTTACCTTCTCTTTCAAGGGTGTTGTTTGAGCTTTTGAGTCCACAATCTCTAACAATGCAAATGCCCTCAGTTTCTTGTTGGAGACCACAAGTGATTTTAAATTGGACCAAAGTAGTTATAAATGCCCTCAATCTAACGGTTGTTTGTCAAATAGTGAAGATCGGCCTATTTTTGTTATTAATTTGGATTTAATTGTAGACAATGTGTTCTATTTATTTGAGTATGCTTTAATTTGCAAGTTTATGGGTATTAGTCTCATTGCCCTTCTTGAAGATTTGGTCTTGTTGAACTTGGCAAGTAAAGGGGGACATTGAGGTTATTTTGGTTGTGAATGGAATTTTTTGTGGTTTTCTCTAGAATGGTGATTGGAACATGGCCTTGGAAGGAGATCCCTATTTTTGTGATCAAGCATGTTTATTTACCAAACCTTGGCATGTGAGGTTTGATCTTGGGAAGAGCTACCCTCTTCAATTCATGTTTAGATTCGTCTTTTTTGATTTCCCATGGAGTTCTAGAGACAAATCGTTTTGCTTGTATTTGTGTTGAAATTGCTCATAATAAAACCTATCGCTAATTCTCTCGAGATCAAATTGGGAAACATGCAATGAATTTAGCAAATAGATTATCATGTTCTTCCCTTTCATTGTCAAGTTTGCGATGTTTATGGACATTTACAAAGAGATTGTCCACAAAGGGTTACAACTCCCTTCCAATTGCCTCCAAAAAGATCTATAACAAAAGCTTCAATAAAAGGAAAACCTTGGCTCTTGTAGAGGGATTAGATTTGGATGGCTTCTTGCTTGTAAAAACCTACAATAGAGAAATGTTTCCAAACCACCCAAAATGAAATGTATCAAGAGGAAAGTTTAATAATAGACTTGAGGCTTGAGAAAGGTTCAAGGAACGAGAACCTCCCATGGCCAAGCAATTTGTTGGGGTGCAAAGAGTGAATCTAGGTGATCTTGTTGTTTCTTCCCCCTTGACAAAAAGCATGATGATTTTGATTTGTAGGGGCCTTAATAGAAGTATCCTTAGTTCTCCCAATCACTTTGAGGAATGCGCCTTGCTCAAAGAAGCTGAGAAAATGGATACTCATGATTGTTTCATCTCATTTAACCACAAGTTATCTTCTTGAGGACACATCTTATTTTGCTCTACTAGAGGGATCTATGGCCCACGACTCAAAAGATAATTACTCCTCTTCCTTTAGGTCTTCAGCAAAAGAATCTCAAAAATAGTAATGTACATGATCAAGAAGGTGAAAATGATTGTGGAATCAGTAGTAGAATCTTGGGTCATTTGCACACTTGATGCTCACTTCTCCATTCCCCATAAATGATTGTTCTTTCATCGAATACTAGGGGTTTGGTTGCTCCCCTCATTAGAAGTTGCCTAGGACTTGATTCATGAGAATAATCTTGACATCATTTTTCTTCAATAAACAAATATCTTTGTAGAGAAAATGGCCTCCATATTCTCTAAAATATGGAAAAGTAGCAAGTGGCAATGTATTGTTTCCTAGGGATCCTCACGTAGTTTGGTATGATTATGGAATCCATGTCATCTTACTCTTTCCCTTAGGATAGCCAACAAACATTCTATCTCCTTGTTCAATTCCTATTTAGAATTTGGTAGATCCATAATCCTAACCAATGTCTATACGTTTACAAAGTTTAAAGGTAGGAATCTCCTTTGGGCTCATATTAGATTTGTTTGCTCTTTATTTTCTTCTTCTCCTTGGATTAGTGTTGCAGACTTTATTGCCATTTTCAGCCTGGATTAAAAGTTAGGAGGCCCTGATTGGTTAGAATCGTTAGATCTTCCTCCCTCTTTGTTAAGAGAGAATTTGTTATTCCTCAATCTTGTTGATGTTAAACCTAGATCTGGTCTTTATACAGGGAATAGTAGTAGATGTTGGAAGGAGTCTATATCAGAGCATCTTGACAAATTCTTGTTTTTTGAATGTAGGCATTGTGATTCTTTGGTTTCATCTACTGATATTCTGAAATGGGAAGGCTTAGATCACTGGCTTAATATGTTCTCTTCCTCTCTCTTCTCCCAAGTGAAAATTTCCACCCTTAATGTTTCAACTGACTTGGCTCAAAGAATAGATGATTCATGGATGGATTGCCACTTGGTGGTTGGAAGGGAAACCTCCTTTTGGTACTACTATATATTCTTTTTTCCAAATGACTTCAATTTGTGAAGTTTAGGCTTAAGCAATGGAAGAGATCACATTTCAACAATATTATTGGAAAGTAGAAATCAATAACATAACTTTTCAAATTAAGGAGGGTATGACCATCACATGCCTTCATAGGGAATCCTTCCTTTGTAAGGAGCTGAATTAATGACTCTTATGTGTGGAAATCTTTTGGAAATAGGAATTGAGAATTGATTGGTTGCATGAGGGGAATAGGATTACTTTCTTTTTCCATTACTCAGTCAAAGAGAGGCGAAGCCAAAATGTTCTTTCTAGTCTCTTCTCTGCTCAAGAAAACTTTCTATTCTCACTCCATGATATAAGTGGCCCTCTAGCTATGGAGGAAGAACATGTCATTCTAGATTGCATTCTTCCTCTTATCCTTGCTGAATGAAAAAAATGCTTATAAGTCCCATTACTCTTGAGGAGCTTGAACATGTGATGCTTCAGATGAATAAAGGGAAGGTTGTTGGCCCAAATGGTTTTCCCATCGAGTTCTTTCAAGAATTTTGGCATATCCTTAAGCTTGATTTGTTGAAGGTAGTTTGCTAGTTTGGGAATCTGCGAACTGCTTAAGCCTTCCCCCATTTCTCCTAAGTAGGGTGGGTTTGTGTAGGGGCACTAGATCCTTGATGGTATCGTGATGTAGATGAGGACTAGGGGCCTAAGATAGGCAACCAATCCAAGCAGATTCTAACAACAGAATCAATAATTAACAATAGGAGTCAACTTATAATTTTTATTCTATGGTATTGTGATGTAGATGAGGACTAGGGGCCTAAGATAGGCAACCAATCCAAGCAGATTCTAACAACACAAAATTAGCATACAATTATAGTACTCAAAATTGTGCTTCAAAATTAAACATATGTATAGGCACTCAACCAACATATGGTAATTCAAATCCCCTTATATAACTCTCTGAGCAACTTACAATGATTAGTTTTAAAAGCAAAGCTATTTAAGTCACCTCATAGTCACTATCATTAGAAAAGTGTCTAATTCCTATGCCTAGCGAATCATAGGTTGAGTTGTAGGTAGGAACACAATTTTTACACTTTCTTCTTCAACCTCTCATATCCTTGGGTGTCTTCTCTTATGTTCTTGCAAGGATCAACGTGATGGAATATACTTTATTTTATTTTATTTAATTCTCAAATATCCCTTTTAGGAACGATATTTGTAACAGTTGTAGTAATTATCGACTGTAGCTTGTCAGGAGGTGGTGTGGATGGTTAAGGAAATATAGTATTTGCCTAGTAAAATCATCATTTTCCTATACAAAGTTACTACAATAGGTGAGAAGTACAACAAGGATATGGTGGCCACTAGTAGAGAGAGTCGACCAATAGTAGGGGGAATAATGAATCAACTTTTATTCTTTTTGTCCTCATGTCTAGCAAAGAAAAACAAATATGTGGATCCCATAGAATCAACTAGTAGACAAGACAAAAATAATCAACACCATATAAGGCCTTGGTGGGTCCCAACATAAGGTTCATGTAATAACCACCCCAAATTTTTTCAACTACTTCATCTGTTAGTGTTAGCCAAATGGAAATGAATAACAACTGAGTAAGCAACCCTCCAATTTCCGATCTCCCAAATCCCAATGTGGGCAATGTGAGAGAATACAGTGAGAAAGGGATATTGGCATTAATTGGAAATCAAGCTAACTAAAGTATATATAAGCGAGTATACACAAGACTTTGAGACCCAAAAGTTTGAATGTCCTTTCCCTCCAAATAGGGACACCACAATTGGGGAGAATAATATACTTTATTAAAACTCACTTAAAACCCTTTATTTTGGTGTCCACTATAGTCATGCTCTAATTTTGCTTTTTAAAACAACTTAAGTTGTCACATACTAGGCATGGGGGTCCAAGGGGCCATTTTGATTTTATAAAATTAACTTAAGTTGTAAATATTTCCCTTTTCGAACTCCAAGGATGGTGGAGACGCCAACTGCCAAAAAAATCAAGACACCATCAACTAAAATTGCCTCCACTGCCAAAAATAGAAATCCTACATTGAACTGTTGCCAGGACCACTACTAGAAATAGCTCTTACTAAAAATAGCATACTGTTAAAAATAGTGTGTCCAAACTCAAAATAAACCCATTCTAAGATATGTAACTATGACTTACTAAAAATAGTAAGTGCTAAAAATAGCAATGATTGCCCACCAAGTATATTAGAAAACCCAGAAAGACCCAAAAACCTCTCTGGCAAACTCCTGCAATAATCTCCTGAAAAGCAGACAAGAAACCCCCAAGAATCTTGGGATCCCTAGAAACGCCTTTAAATAGCCTAAGTGACTCCGTAAATAGGCTAGTAGACATTGAAATGCTTAGGACTGAGAAGGGGACATTATAGTTCATATGTTTCTTTTTTTTGATTTTCCTTCTATGTGGGTACGAGTAGTAGTAGAGTAGGAAATGAAATATCCAAATTTGGATATTGTTTTAGGTGGCGTTGAAGAATTTGGGCCTCATGGGAACCACTCAACTTAGAAAGGATAAATTTGTAATGTTTGTTGCTCCACATCTAGCATACTATCAACAATAGCCAAACAAAGAAAAAAATATAACAAATAAACGAACAAATACTTGCACAACAACAAAATCAAATCAAACATCAAAATTGGGACAATCATGTTTTGGGCATGTTGGACTGCTTGAGCCTCAGATGCTATTGTATCATATTATAATAGCCACTAAGGCCAATCCACTCTATGTCCTACTCCAAGAAGAAGGCTATGCTTATCAAGTTATATGTTTAAGGATTATGATAGGGTTATATGGCTATTCCTCAAGAATATTCTTGTGGCCTTTGTTTTTTGCCTGGAATGGATTGAATGGGTGATGAATTGTGTGGGTTCTCCCTCCTTTTTAATTTTAATTAATGGTATTCCCTCACCCCTCTTCTTTGCCTCTGGGGGTCTTTGACAAATCCCATATCTCCTTAGCTCTTCTTCTTTATGGTTGAAGGCTTGGGGAGTTCTCTAAAAAAACAAAATGTCATTAGTTGCATCCATGGTTGGTCTACTGCTTAGGGAAAAAACCCACAAGCTCACCTTCAATTTGTGGATGAAACGAATTTGATGGTTGTAGCTAATATTTAGGAAGTGGTTAATCTTAGGATATCTATTTGGTTGCTTTGGGCCAATAGATAAATGAGGATAAATCCAACATCTTATTTAATACCCACCAATCATCTAGTAGACAATAACTCATATGTTTAATTTGAACATAGGACAACTTCCATATGATTATCTTGGTATTTCCTTTTTTTTGCTAACCCTAAAAGGAATCAATGAAAGAAGATCATCAATAAATTCAGAATGAAGGTTAGTAATTTTACCTTATATTGGCTATGTTTTGTAGGCTGATTATCTTTGTTGAAATTCAATCTACAAGTTCTACCTCTTTGTAGATTCCTTATTTTATCTGCCCTTAAAAGCATCCTTATTGATTTTTATTGGTAGGCAGCTTGGACACTCACAAATGGAGTCTTATTAGTTGGGATGAGTGTGTAGGCCAAAGTATAATGGTGGCTTGGGCTTTAGGCAGGCCATTCTTAATAGCCAAGGCTTGGCAACCAAGCTTTACTAGAGATGGTATAAATGTTTTGAACAACCATGTGCTAGAATTCTAAACTTCAAATACTTGGTAAGGTTGCTGCTTTCGAGATCTGAGGAATGAATTTTGTAGGCAAAGGCTTGGTGGTATGGAATGCAATTAAGAATGGGACTTTTCTTTTCAAAATGGTCTTTTCCAGATTGTTAAAAATGCTTAGAGAGCTCTCTTTTGGAATGATGCTTGGGATCTTCACCATTATATCCTTTCTACTTTCCCTTGCCTCCATCTTTTGAGTCAAGCCTTTATAGAGGTGGGATGGAGCATAGTTGTTTATATCAGGAGCATACTTGAGGTGAGGGCATTCATGATCTATCATTGGAAGGATTCTAGTAGATTGTCAAAAGGTGGCACTCTTGTAGCATAAGCCACCTTATCCTCTATTCTTTCAGTTTGATCATTTTGCTCTCTAAAGGACACTGATGATCTCGCATGGGGCTATGATCCCAAAGTTACTATGTGGACCTTGGTTACAAGTTCCTTATTACAAAAAATGGTGAGAAGAAAGACTTCCCTTGGTGTAACAAAATCTAGAATAAATTTAGTTGACCTAAGTGCAGCTTCTTCATCCATTTACTTTTCAAAACAAATGTCTCACCTGGGACAATATTAAAAAGAGAGGATTTGAGG
This sequence comes from Sequoiadendron giganteum, assembly GCA_007115665.2. Classification (NCBI taxonomy): domain Eukaryota; kingdom Viridiplantae; phylum Streptophyta; class Pinopsida; order Cupressales; family Cupressaceae; genus Sequoiadendron; species Sequoiadendron giganteum. The sequence goes on from CM021106.1 coordinate 47,980,233, forward strand.
GCCCCTCAAAAGACATTTTGTGGGGTATTGAGGAAGAATCTATTGCTCACCTATTTTTCCAATGTCCTTTCGCTTTAGGCATTTCGGACAATGGTGCGACAATGGAATCAACTTGTCATTTATGTTGCCTCCTTGTTGGAGTTTTGGGCAAGCATGTCTTGGACACTTTTTGTTACTAGTTTTTTCAATGTTGCTAGGGAGCCTTGTCCTATCTTCATCCTTTGGTAGGTATAGTTGGAGTGGCATCGTCGGATTTTTTAGGGTCACCATAGTCTATGGGTGAGGACTTGTCTTGCATTGATCTTCGAATTTCTAAAAGCTTTGAGCTTCAATCTGTTGGTGTTCCTTGTTGGTGCCCTTGTCCTTACTCACGGGTTTCTAGAAAGGTGAATAGATTTGGTAAATGTTCTTCCCCCTTTCAATGGCTCTTCACGTGGCAATTCGGGTGCTGTTGAGATTGGAGAGGTTGGTCTTGTTGAGGATGGATCTATGTGGTTTTTGATTTTCTTCTTTGTTGCTATGGGGATGAATACCGATAATCATATGGAAGGCCACACTATTCCTTTGGCGCGTCAAAAAGCTTGTGGCTTGGGTTGGAAAAAAGCTATCTGTGAAATAGATTCCTTAATCACAATTTCTCTCCTAAATAGAGAAAGAACTTGGGAGTTCTCTTGTGGCTAGCGACTTTAGTTGAGCTGATTCTTTGTCTCACTCCCTTGTTTGAAGCTATATCTTTTGTTAATGTCCCCATAGAGTAGAAATCAGTTATTGATTGTCTTGCCAAGTGGGTACTGAGGAAAATTGCAATTGGAATGTCTCTGACTGGGTGTCTCTACCTCCCAAAAAAGCTTCTCAGCTTATCCTTCTTGTTCACAATGATCAATACTGATGATCCACTTTCTTCTATGTGGTGGCTCTAGTTTAATGATTATCAGTCTCCTTGGAGCTTCTCTACAAAGTCTATCTGCTGGCCTTAATGGATTTTCTGGCTTGTTTGTCATTCTGGGTACCCTGTTTGTACCAGCTTTTCTCATCTGGGACCCCGTTCCTCAAGATTCATGGCTGTATGATGGGTTCTCAATGGTGTTCTTGGAGATGGGCTTGTGAAAGATTCAACTGGTTTTTTTTCTGTTTGCTCTAGTTATAGCTCTGGCTATTTGGAAATCTTTGTGTTGTAAGTTGTAATTTGTTTCTTTTAATATAGTTTTCTCTTTTTGCCCCATTAAAACAAAACAAAAACTAATAGATCTTATAAATAATATATAATAATGAAAAGATAGATTTATTGTGAGTATATAGAAAAGGATAATTAAAAATAGGAAATGGGGCAGCATGCTTTCTGTTGGAAATGGGGTGCAGGCCCAAAAAGTGGTCAGTGACATGCTCTGTTGCATTTCTTGCAACTAACTCAGGTTTCCTAGTACAGCAGATATTTCATACTGGTCCTGCATATTTTGTAACTTGTAAAATTTTTGATGAACAGAAATATTTTTCTATTAAAAATGGATATCTACAGTCCCCTTCATCCTCTGGGCACCTATCAATAATAAAAAACTAAAAGAAAACTGGGATCCAAGAATGAATCCATAGAAATTTCATCTATATCTTTACAATACCATGATCTCTCTGAGCTCCAAGTTGTATGCAAACAAGATGCACAATGAGTATTTTTACCAAAAGTCAGAGTCATTTTGAGATAGGTTGGTTAGTTTGAGACTATAGAAATAGACAAATAATTAGATTTATAATGGAATTTTATGCTAGCCAACTGACAGTTGCAATCTCTAGACCAAATGCATATTAAACAATGCTCATAATGGTATATTGGCATGCGTTAGCCAATGACTTTAGATGTAAAATACAGTAGATTCCTTTTCATGCAAGAAACTGCATATGCTGCTGCTTTTGGGTTTCGTTGTTGTAGTTTCTTGGCACTTGTGCAATGGTAGGTCAAGAGCTGTTTTGAAATATTTTTGTTTCTATAGTTTAGGCATTGCATTTTTTTTCCTGCTTGAATTTTTTTGTGGTGTTGCCTTAATGAATGTTATATAGTGCAGTTGTAAACTCTCATTTGAATAGTATTAAATATCCTAGCATTGAATAATGATACTGAATTTAAGCAATATATGATTGTATGTGATCACTGATACACTTCGTTTCTCCATAAACTGCAAGTCCTTCTGTTTGCCTGACACTTTTTGTTCTTATGCTATTTCATTTATAAAGATCATTTCAGAAATGTTTGGTGTAAAATTTAAATTGTTCAAATTCTGGAAATGGCCCTTTTTTGAGATTCACAACCTTTATAAATGTTGGTGCAATATTTTGTCCTTTTATATAGAACTTCATATTATGTAATTTTGCTGTCTGTCATTGCAACTGGTGTTGTGAATCTTTTTTTGCAAATTTCTTAGCGTTTGATAGAACCCTTTTCATTGTGAAATTCAAATCATGTTCGGCATGCCATTTCGTGGTTTTATGGTTTTTTTAATAGTTCTAATTTCAGTTTTTGGTGGGTACAAGTGTATTTTGAGGTCTTCAATGCACAGTTCAAAGGTCCTAGTATTCACGAAGAACTGTGACTCATTTAGTTCCCTTCGGTTCTAGTGCATTCATAAGTCACTTTTCATTTTTAGACATTAGATCTGTGTGAAACACTTAGTTTACATTTGACACTTATTTATAGTTATTTTTCTTTGGACTTAGGTAACATTTTTAAAATTTTTTGCACAATTGACTCGTGGCATTGGTCATAAAAGGTGGTTAAAGTTGGAGAGATTTTTGAGGATGCACGTGTGGTCAGAATTGATCGTGGTATTGGTCTTTTAGTGGAACTTCCCTCCAAGCCAGCTGCAACACCTGCCTATGTAAAGGTAAGATGTACAATTCTTTATGAGAAATAGTGATATATTTAATTTTATTGAGAGAGTTGTTTCTTGCAGAGTGTTAAATTGTCTAATTTTTCACAGAATGAAACTAAAGGTTGTACTTTCAATAGATGTATGAAGCCTCTGATGATAACATTCAAAAATTGGACAAGAAATTCAAAGAGGGTGGAAAGGTTCGGACACGGGTAGTGGGATTCAGATTCACAGAGGGGATAGCTGCAGCCACTCTAAAGGTTCAGTATATCTTTGATTTATCTATTTGCTGCATAAATATATATGTGTGCGCATGCACACATGCGCATCTCTGTTTCCCCTCCTCCCTTCTCTATCTATCTATCTATATATAACATTGTTCTGAAAAACTTTATCCAAGGATAGTGTAGTAATTTTATGCCAAATTTGAACTTCGTTGCATTTTTGAAAATAAGATATTTGGTACTTGCTGAAATTTATATGCCTACAGATATAAGAGGTAAAATCATAATGAAAAATGTTTTTGAATGCTGAATGTTATGGAAGGTAGTAATTTGTTTTAGCAATTGGTGCAAGGTTACTGCAGTAATTTTATGCCAAATTTGAATTTCATTGCAGTTTCTCAAATAAGATATCTGGTACTTGCTGAAAATTTACATTCGTTAACCTATAAGTGCTTGATGAGTCTTTATGACAAGAACTGCATAAAATTATATAAGATTTGAATCTTGTTTTATCTCATAAACGGCAACCAACCTATTTAAGGCAAATTGTCACTTGAAAGCTACCGCTTACTAGTCCTCGAGTCTTTACTAATGTCCTGTATTCAAGTTCTTTACTTCTAAACCATACATGGGTATTTTCAGGCCACATTACGTTTGAGCTGATAAATGTTTTCCATTTGAACATTTGTGTACATTGTTGCATCTGTTGCTTCTTTTCTGTTTTAACTTTTCTTGTGGGCCTCTATTTTTAAAATTTGGATAAATGTTTCTTTAGAAAAGAAAAGTTCAACATGCAACATGTTATGCTTGATGATGTAATAATGAGTATATTAAAGCCCCAAGAAAAAAAAACTCGCACCAGAGTTGCAGAATTTGGTGAGCCTTATGAATATTTGGGAGTATGACTGCAGTGGCCATCAAATGTATATTAACTGTCCGAACTTGGGCATGGTTGGCATGCTTGTCATAGATGAACCCAGAGAGTACACATTGTATTCAGAAAACAATTGTCAAGTACTAGGCATTGTCAGAGAGCACCCATTTACCTATCAAATACTTGGAAAAGAGGGCACAGAAATTTGCCTATGAAGTCTGATCCAGAAAAGTCTGATATACTGTTACGCTGCAAAGAGACTAAACTCAGAATTAAACATATAATATTCTCCTGTAAAAGCAGCATGTTAACTGTAGAGCTATGTTGCCAAATCGGAATTGGAATTGCGTACATGGGTACGGCAAAAAAATTTGGAGGATTGGAATACGTTTGGTATGTCTGTACAAAAAATATATACAAATCATAAATATATATATTAAAAATTAAATATATTAATTATAAATTAAAAACATATAATTAATATCATAGAAACAATAATCTGTAAAAAAACCCGATTAATCCCGATTTTAAAAAATCTGCAGGCTGGATGATTTTTTCCCCGATTTTTCCCCATTTCAAACTGCAAATTGCCAAAAAAGTGCGTTTAAAACTTGCAAAAAAATGCGAATAACATTGCACTGATTTTCGCGCGAAAAAGAACCATGAGACCATAGCTTGCTGCTTACTATTATGCTTTGATGATTTAGAAATTCCAAGCATCCATAGCTTGTTCGAAAGCACTTGTTTTAGGCTTTTAGCCATAGCAGCAAGGCAGTGAACTGTTTGATAAAGTGCTTTGGTAGACATGTATGAAAAATGTGGTAGCATAGACAAGGCAGTGAACTGTATTTTTTTTATAATGATAATAGATTGATAAACATGTACAACCAGATATGGCAGGAATCAGTTCAGAATGCTACAAAAAGAAAAACATATCAACAAGTAGACGATCAGTTCAAACAGTTTTTACACCTGGACTGGCAACATATAGAGGGTATATTGAGCATATATACAAAATGCTCACAAGCTATACAGTAGGTATAAGGTAAGGCTGTTAGTCTGCATCAAGTTTGATTGTCCTGGTCGGCCGCATTGCTATTGGCCTCATCTTCCCCTCTCCATCGGACAAGTCTCTCGCAGGACCAGTAATAGAGAATGTATAACCTTCCTGTTGTGCATGATTACAGTGCCCTTTGTGCTTTGCTTGCCTTCTAGCCTCTGCCCCATTGTTGCAGGCTCTTTGGAACTCATTAAAGGCCCTTATGAATATCTCTGATTCTCTTTTGTTGAAGCGGCATGCGTGCCCACATCTCACATCTTCTCTGCTGATTGTGACTGTTCCATCCCTGCATAAATTCACAAATTTGTCCAAGGAGACCTCGATATGGAGTGAGACCTGCAAAACAACAGAGATATGTGAGTCTTTTTGTTGACTCGGGAAGTACCCTCCTGCAGCCCTTAAATTTATCATCATTTCTTGCTTTCCAAATGTGCGACATTATTTCAATAGACAAGCAATTCCAAGAAATAATGCAATCCTTCCTCATTTTGTTATCATTTATCAGCACCTTCTTCCAATTGATTTTATCAGTATCCCAAATGTTTAGATTGTAACAGAAAAGTTTCCAAATTTCTCTAACATAAAAGCAATCAGAAAGGATATGAGTAACTGATTCCGGAGTGTGACGGATGCAGCAAGTTTCAATGTCATTTATGTTGTTAAATTTGAAAGGAAGCCTTTGAAGCAAAATAAACCATTTGAAGCAGGCCTTTTTAGACTCAACAGTGTTATGCCAGTTATCATAAAATACTTTTTGCCAATCTTTAACATTTTGAGAGGTACCACAGCATTGATTTAAATGATCAAAAACAACATTATTACAGGTCAGATCTTCGTAAATTGTTTTGGCCTTGAGATCAATAAGAGCTCCCCCATCCTTCCACATCAGGGCATTGGCTAGATCCAGCGCCCTATCCGAGTGGGAGGGAAACTGGATTTCTTTGCAAGCCTCCATCAGGGTGGAGAGGGTTCTCATGTTGGAGACGGGGAGATCAAATTCCATTCTTAAGGTGTCCCAATTTTTAACGTTACCATTTTCTAAATCATCATTGAAAACTTTGACCCCTTTTTGGTTCCAGTTTTTGGCAGAGCATCCCTGAAGGAGGGCTAAGGGTTTGCCATTATGCTGCACGTTCCACCAGATGGAGCTGAAAGTTTGGCAAGGCGAGTTAGGAATGGCTAAGTTAGGGGATCTAAAATGGGCATTATGCTTGGTGATCTCCCAAGCTTTCCACAAACTTTTGACTACCAAAGACCCAACAGGGGTCATGGGGTGCTTATTGATGAGAATGTCACTCATGGGCAGCAGTTTCCAAGCCTTACCCCGTTTAGGGATGGTTGCTTGAATGTTGTTCCACACTATAACCTTCCACAACTCATTCCCAGCCAAAGCTTTCACTATCCACTTTGAGGCTAAAGCAATTCCCTGTATTCTCAGGTCCTTTAAACCAAGCCCACCCTTTTATCTAAACAACACCACTCCAATTTAACCGAGTGCTTCTTTTTTGCCCCTTTACCATCTGACCAAAGGAAGCACCTTATTTTCTTTTGGATTTCATTAATCTAATAGCTGCAAAAGAACCAAATGGAGGCAAAATAGATATTGTACGATGATAACACCTTTTGACACACTTGCAGCCTGCCTGCCATGGAAAGATACTGTTTGTTCCATTTCTCCAACTTGTCAATTTTAGATCTGATCTTCGACATCTCCTTGAGATTAGGACTTACGGCAAAGGGTATTCCCAAATATCTCACTTGCAGATTTGGGCCACTCCACTGAAAACCATAGTCTTTAATCCAATCTGGAGGGGTCTCCTCCCAGCCCAACACAATGGATTTGGCCTTGGAGACTTTAGCACTCGAGGCTTGGCAAACTAGATCCAACTTTTTCATCAGAGATTCCATGTTGTTCTTTTCTAGTTCAATTAACAGGGAGGTGTCATCGGCAAATTGTATATTGATTAGCTCATTGTTGTCTGGAAGCTTGATGCCTTTCACTCTTGGTGAGTGGGAATGCTCTCTTAAAAGATAGAACAATGCATTAGAAGCAATCGCATAAAGTGTTGGTGCCAAGGGGTAGCCCTGTCGGATGGACCTCTCTAGTTTAAGTTCCTCAGAAAGTGACTGGTTTACATCAATTTGTGCAGAAGCATCTTTCAAAAGAGTATCCACCATTTTGCAAAAGCCCAAGGGAAATCCAAAAGCCTTGAGGATTGACCTTAGGAATGGCCATTCCACCTTATCATAAGCCTTTTCAAAGTCCAGGAGTAGCATTGCCACATTTTGCTTAAACACCTTAGCCCACTCCATGGCCTCCCAACTTTGTAGGAGAAATGTATCTTCCCTTAATGAAGCCAGTTTGGGTCGTGCTGACAAATTTTGGCAGAATGCTGACCAGCCTCAGTGCCAGTACCTTGGCCAAAATCTTATATGAAACATTTAAAAGTGTTATAGGTCTCCAGTTTTTGACAAGAGTTTTGTCTCCCCCTTTTGGGAGGAGCTTGATAACACCTTTATTTATACTGTTATTGCTTCCTCATATACTTGCAAAAGATCCTCACTTACCCAGTTTGAGAAGCATTTGTAAAATTCAATAGGCAGCCCATCACACCCTGGTGATTTGTCATTTTTCATGGAGGGTGTAGCCCTCAAAATTTCATCCTTAGTAATCTTTGCAGAAAGCTTAACTGCATCCTCATTTGAGATTTTTTTTGGAATGCCCCTGGCAGTGTGGCATCTTTCTCCCCCCTGCCTCCCCTCCCCCACTCCCCCATCTGAGGCAAAGAACTCTTTAAAAAACGCCTCTTTAAGATTTCCTCATGGGAGGTGAGGAGCCTCTCCCCATCCCATATTTTGTCAATTTGCTCTTCAGGCATTTTTTTCTTTTAGGAATTTGAAAAATAATTTGGAACCCTTGTCCCCTGCATTTAACCAGTTAAGCTTTGATCTAATTTTGAGACCATTTATTTTTTGGTTCTGGATCTTCCTTAGCCCATCTTTTTCTCTAACTAGCTCTTCATTTAAAGGGATATCGTTAGACTTAGGGGTATGCTGGAGTTTGAATTGAGTCTCGAATAGGTCCTCTTGAAGCATATTTTCCTCTCTTCTTCCATGCAAAGCCCTTTTCTTCCCAACTGTTTGAAGGAGTTTACTCCATGACTCCAGATTGGTATTCCATCTTTCAATGGCCGTAGCCCCTTTTAGCATCCACTTGTTTAGTTCCCTGATGGAGGTGATGACCTCCTTACAGTCCTCATCTTTTAGAAGAAGAGTGTTGAGACAGAAGGCTGATTTCTTTCTTGGTTGCACTACCTTATCGTGACATGTTGACAGAGCAACCTTTATGGGGTGGTGATCAGATAGCCTGTAGGGGTATACACACACATTAGTACCTCTGTGGTCAGGGACAAAGTTAAAGAAATCTTTGTTTGCATAAAACCTTTCAAGCCTCCAGTTAATATTATTCCTCCTTAGGTTCTTTTAAGGTTCTCTTAGCTGGAAGTGCATCCTGCCACACTATAGTTGATTTTGATTGGAAAAAGGCTTGGGTAGGGATATTATGGTTTTTTCCTGGACAGTTAGTAGCATAGTGCAGACCTTGGCAAATGTAACATTTGACATGAGAGGGAACTTTGTAAGGAGAGGAATTTTTCTTGAGGACATGAGGAGAAGTTTATGTCCAGTTTTTTGAATTTTTGCTTAGAAATAGGATGGAATTTGTAGTGCATTTTGTATGGTTTAAAACCTTTGAATCCTGAATCTTTAGCTTCCCTTTGGAAGGATTTGTGCTTACATTGATTTTTTTTTATGGTGCTTTGTTGGGGCACATTTATTACATGAACAATTAACACCACAGTTATCTTTTGCTAAAAATTCCTGTGAAGGTGTTTGCTTGCAAAAGCCTCTAAGATTGCAAGAAGAATTATAATTATGTAGATTACTTTCTATATATTTTAACAAGCATTGGGACTTAAGCTTAGTGTCTATAAATCTTCTTAGCTTAGGGAAAGTTTCATCCTCAACATGTAAAGTTTCATCTTCTGGATATGTCTCTGTCCATTCTCCAATTCTACATGGCAAGGAATTGAGGTGATGTCTTTTTGTAGCTGGGTAATTCTGTAGTCTTGCTGCCATCAAATACTTTTCATAAACTAAACTATAAGCATGAAACTTTGAGAGATTGTAAAATTTCAAGCTATACCAAACAGATTTGGTTTCTTGGGTTTTGTTTGTCCTATGAAGACAAAATTGTTCAGTTAATTCAAATTTTAATTGGACTAATCCGATTTCCTGTAATGTGTTCTTGCTCCAAATCTTCTGGAGCAATTTCTTGTTTGTCATTTATGAGGCCATGTTCTAAGAGGCCTTCCCGCTAGCTTCTAAGATTTTCAGAAAATGCTCTAGCCACATAGTGCACTCTTTGGGGGGTTGTCCATGTGGGTTTTCCTTCAAACATTTTTTTTAGATTATCTTACCAGGTATGAATTATATCATATGGATCAACAATTTTATCAATGTTGAGAATAAAACCGTTCCCAGAGTTAGGTCTTATTTGTCCAAGATAAGCATTAATTTGAATTTCTAATGCTTCCTCCATAATTTCATCAAACCCATCTTCTGCAATTCTGACAGTGTTTTCCTATTCTTCAATCTCAGTTCAGATTCAATTTCAGACTCTGTGGCTGGTTCGTACAATATTTCTTCTTCAAATCTTAAGTCAGAAAGTTTTTCTTTACTAGAATCCACTTCTGCGAAAAATTGTTTCATTATTTTTTCTTTTATTCCTACTTCTAACCAGTCCTGTTTTTCTTGTACTTTAGCTTTTATTTTGAATTTTTGAAATGATTCATGTGTACCTAATCTATTGGTATCAGAAGATGTAGTAGCTTTACCATCTCTTTTCCTCAGCATGACCTTCAATGGTGGTTTTTTAGGGACTACTACTGCTTTTCCTTTTTCTTCATCTGAACTGCCCTTTTTTGCTTGGGTGACTCTGATTTTCTTAACATAAGCTCTTATTTTCTCTAGTTTCTTTGACTCATTTTCTATAAGAGCTTCTATAAGAGCTTTGTTGTCACTGATATCTCCTTGAATTCTCCGTTGATTGTTAAATTGCTCATCTTTAAGATGATCAACAATGGCTTCTATCCTTGACTATATGAATCTGGTTTACTCTAGTATCTATTAATCTATGTTGATGAGATATATTTGCAATTTTTGTGTGAGCACTATGGCTTATGCTTTCAATAGTGCTTACCTTTTTTTGGATCTCATATCCAGTAGACAAAGAATTAGAGACATCAACAACAGTGTCATCAATATTTTCTTTAGCAGAAATTGGTCATTGGGCTAACCGCTTTCTTTGAGCTTCAAAGTTCTTTTGCTGTTTCCCAATTTTAGTATGGAGTCTGGATTCATACCTTCCCCATAACTTGGAATCTTGGTTCAAAACTATAAATGACTCAAGAGTAGGCCATCTACTAGGTTCATAACTAACTGGTTCTTTTTTGTTCTCCATCTCAAGATCAAACTTAGTTTTTTGTTTTAGAATTCCTTCTAGGAAGCTTTTCTTTAATCCTAGGATAGTTATTTAGCATTTTTCTTATCTTGATTTCCTTTTCTTTTTCTTTTACTTTCTCATTTGGTGTCAATGCTAATTTAAGGCTGACTTATCTAGCCAAAGCATCCATAGTCGTGGATTGCTACTTAAGTTTGATATAGTGACCGCAAAGGCTTGAGATTGGTAGGAATAGAGCTGGAACTTGAGGGTTGATATGGGAAATAATCAACAAAAGGAATATTTTTTATGTTGGGTGTTTGAATTGTTTTATCAGGTTTGGCTATTGAATATGACCTAGTTGGTTGGCTTAGGCTTCTCCTAGGAGGTTCTTCATGAACTTGCTCAATCGTGGTTTGGTTAGGATTTCTAAGCTTGTGTCTTGTGTTCGCTATTCCTAATTTTCCTTTCCTATTTGCATTGGAATGTGATGCATTGAGAGAAGGAACTCGAGTAGTGCTTATATAGAACAAGCATCCAAATGCATTTGAGATTTGTAAACTCATAGAGGTGGAAAGATGATTCTCCATATATGGTAAGGAAATGCTGGATATTATGCATGCATTAACCAAATTCAGGTAGCACTTGGTTGGTGGTCAATTTACGGTCAGGATTAATTCCCATAGTTTGCGGTATTTTCTTAGTTAGAGGGATCTGAAGGAGTGGCAATAAAAGTGGGTAAGGAAATTTCAAACATGACTTTGACATTGAATATGTTATAGGAAAGAAAAATGTTGTTGCTGATAGATTAAGCAGAAGGCCAACATTGTGTTGAATGTCTCACATTTCTATTGATTGGAGGGTATAAATCATAGTGGAATATACTAAGAATATGTTTGCAGTTGATGTGTTGGAAGGGAAGCTGCTGGCTGACATGTACATAGTATGTAACAAACTCATACTCTACAAGGGAAAAATCTACTTGGTGCGATAATTGAGAATGAAAGGAAAGATTTTGAGAGTAGTTCATGATACTCCTTTGGTGGGTCACCCTAGGTATTGGAAGACCTATAAGTAGATTATGGAAAGATTCACATGGAAGGGACTCAAGGATGATGTTCTTAGACATATTAGAGAATGTATTTCTTCTCAATGGAATAAAGTAGAGAAAATGTTTCCAATAAGTCTTTTGCAACCCTTGCTTATTCTAGAGCAAAAGTGGGAAATTGTTTTAGTGGATTTCATCACTTGACTACCTAAAGTCCAAGGTAAGGATTGTGTTATGTAGATAGACTGATGAAATATGCACATTTCTTTTCTATTTCTTTAGAGCATAAGGTACCACAAGTTGCTGATTTGTTCTTTAAGGAAGTGCCAAAGCTCCTTGGACTACCAAAGAGTATCATGAGTGATAGAGATAGTCATTTCTTGAGTTTGTTTTGGAAAGAACTTTTTCTTTTGGTTGGAACTAAGCTCACTTCTAGCACTAGCTACCACACACAAATATACGGCCAAATTGAGATTGTGAACAAATGGGTGGAAGGTTGTCTGATAAATTATGTTGTTGATTAGTAGAAGACATGGATCAAATGGCTCCATTTGAGGGAGCACTTTTATAATACCACTTATCACATGTCAACTAAGATGAAGCCGTTCATGGCTTTGTATGGTTACAAAGTCTAAAGTTTTGTTGATCTTGTTTTATCTGACAATAGTGTCGCAAGAGTGAGTGATTTGATTAAACAAAGCCAAGACATTCTAAAGTCACTTAGAATTAATTTCTAGTAGGATCGGAATCAACAAAAGATGTTGGAGACACGGTGTTTGTGAGATTGTAACCATACAAACAATCTTGTTTGAAGGCTAGCAGGTATGAAAAACTTAAATACTCATTTGTATGGGCTTTACAAAATTCTAAGAAGAATTGGTGAAGTTGCTTATGAGTTGGGGCTGCTGGTGGGAAGTAAGATTCACAATGTATTCCATGTGTCTTGTTTCAAAGGATCACTTGGAAAGCATATTGTGCCTTTAGCTGAGCTGCCTTTGATTGATAAAGAAGGCAAACTGATTTTGATTCTTGAAGCAAGCATGACTGTGAGGGAAAGGAATTTGAGAAACAAAAGCACCAAGGAGTATTTGGTTTGATGGAAAGATCTTCCCGTAGAAGATGCAACATGGGAAGGCCCTCAAATATTGGAGCATCTAAAATGTCAATTGCTTGAGGACAAACAATTTTGAGAGGGGTAAACTTGTCATGTCCCATTTTCATTTAATTTAAGTATGTAGATATTAGGTCTATTCTTTATCTCTCATGTCTCTCTTAGTCTTGTTTTGTTGTGTTTTTTCCTGTTATGAGTATGTCTTTCCTTTCAACTTTGTCTTTCCTTTTTTGTTGAAGTTTTGAACTTCTCCATCATGTCTTGCCTTCCATTCTTTCTTTGCTCTTTTCTTTGTATTTTTTGAACTTTTGGACTTGTCTTTATTGGCATGCCTATTGCTTGATCCTTGATGCCTTGACTTGTGGTTTTTTCAACTCTCGCACCCCAATATTTATGCCTTTGGTTCTTTGCTCTAGCTTGTGTTGTAATATCATTAATGGTCTGTTTTGGTGCCATAAATTTCACATGTAAGATCTTTCTTGCCCATAATCATTGTTCAAATTGGAAGATGTGGATTCACATTGTGGACCACAATGTTGTAGTGGATAGAAACAAATGAACACATCTATTTAGGGATTGCCATCTATTACTTTACACAAAACCCCTATTTGGAAACTGATTGAGCACTTTTGTTTGAGTGCGGAGATTAGAGAACAAAAACCCTTTTGATTTCAAAAGTTCAAGGACGAAACTGTTGACGGGTGTTTTATGACCGCACCAACACAAAATAAAGTGTCCAATGGTCACCCTATCCTCTCTTGATCAAAGTATTCCGCATGCTAAGATTGCGTGGAAGATCATGCATTCAACTCCAAGGTTCCTTATGTAGCGAATAGGCTCAGTTGGTTTGATGTGATTTTGCTGGTTATTTCAAGGGGACTTACGTGAGTTGCTCATTCAGAAGAAAGGATTCTCAAATTTCGAGAGATTTGTCAGTGACGCTTGGGTTCTTAAACTAACCGGATAATATTGAATGTAAAAGGATGTAAGGATTAGAGATGCTATCATCTACTCTAAATGTGGAATGCGAAGATCAATTCTTGCAAACTTCAAACCAAGCTCTGCTTTGCCTCACTTCAGACAGCTTCCGTAGAACCAGTGCAATCTTCAAAGGGATAACGAGAGATATTCAAACCACAATTCAACATGTAGAGATTGTCACAACGACGCATATCAACACATGAACCGCAATCGAAGTTAAGTTCACAATGTTCCAGTTGACCACGCAAGGCGAACCCACCATCAGTGAGCCCGCTAGTGGTATGGATAAGCGAAGCTTGCTCAAATTAAACACCACATTCCACAACTACCAACTACATGCATGAAATAAAATTTACTTTACTTTAATCTACTTGAATCAGAATGACGAAAAAGCCTTGCCAACTACTCATAACGAAAGAGGGAATCACCAATCAATGAAATTCTTTGTATTATGAGAGTTTTCACAACAACTTCTTACAAAGTCCTCAAATGGGAAAACTTTCTTTCCTCTTCAATCTAAACTATGCAATCTATGCTATGCTACTTCTAAGCTCTACTCTGTATTCTAACTTCTATCTTCTCTACTCTTTGATTTCTTAATCTAATCTATCTGATTACAAATGAGGGGGGATGCCCCTTTTATAGTTGGCCTAGTCCAATGGACAGTTTAGATTTGATTACAATGAAGGGCTCAAAATTGAGCCTCGTAAGCCCTAATTAGGGTTTTTGCCCTAAAAACCGCCACAAAGAGGAGTGGGGCAATGATTGCACAGAAGATTCTCCACTCCTCTGCAGGAACCACTATGAGCAATTAATGCCCACTATCATTAGAAGATTCTCGTCCAGAAAGACTTTCTCTACTCTGCTTGCCAAGTCTGTTGCGCTAGGAGGCAAGCACACAACAACACTCAGTTCAAACCCTCCTTGCAATTTTTTTTTCTTCGCTAAGTCCTCCTGCTGCTTTAATTCCTGGATGCACTTCCTCCTTGTAACTTTCATATTTCTCCAGCCCACTGCCTTGGGCGCATTTAGCCTCTTTTGCATCATGTTCTTAATGCCTTAGACACTTCACTGCCGTTTCCCCTTTTCCAAAGTTGTAACGTTGTCCAACTTCATCGCCTCAAGTCCTCATGCTTTGGCTTCGGTGTTCATCCTGCAAAACAAAAAGAAGAGCATCAGAACATCTATAATATAAGTTCACTTCACTTACCCAATTTTCACGTTTTGACTTCCTTGGTCTGCTTGACCTCCAGATTTGATAAAATTCATCACTTTTCTAGCAAACTTTCACCATGGGTGCACTGTGTTCATTTCATGAGGTCTTCTTCAAGGGCGCATCCACCACCTTGTGCCTGGAGTTTGTGCCTTAGAAAATATTTCACCTTGAGGACGCATTTGAACGCTTGATGTTCGAGCTTCATTTCATCTTCAAATTCCTCCATGCCTTAGACAAATTTCATCTCTTCCCCGTGAGTGTAGTTGACCAGTTGTTGTTTTATTTTCCCTTTCCTTAGACAACTTTATTTGCTTTATAAATTTCATCTACTGTAATCTAGGTGCTCACTTGGACATCACCAGCCGAGGCATTTTTTGTAAAAACATTTCTTTGTCTTAGAAAATTTATTTTCGTCTAGGAAATTCATCAACATGCGCCAGGCTAAAATCTTTGCCGAAAAAATCTTGAGCGAGGTGTGGAAAAGATTTAAATCATCTCCTAGTGGGAAATGTCCAATACCCAGAAGAAATTTCCCTTCATAAATCATCATTTTCATGTGTATCCAGACGAAGGGGTAAGTTTAATTTTTATTATTTTTGAAAAATAATAAAATTTGCTAAGGTTGATTCCATTTTATTCTGGACGTATTCCACACCTGCAGTCTTCATTTTTCATGCCTTGGCATTTTTCCTTGACTTCCTAAAGAAATTCCCTCCTGCTTACGGGCACAATTCACCTTGCACTTAGAAAATTTAAATTACCTCCTCTAGGCGTACTTCTCATATTCACCTTAGGAAATGCCTTAGAAACCTTTTAATTTAATTAACTTACCTTAGGCGCACTTTACCTAGGCTACTTCCATTTATCTCTTAAGCATTTTCCATGCCTTAGAATTTTACCTTACCTCATCCACAAACAAGGGCACATTTAGGGGTGTGAGAAGGAACTTTCATGCTTAAAAATTTCTTCAATATTTATTTAACTTGCCAAGAGCGCATTTGGAGAGGTCAACTCCTATTTTACCTTGCCTTGAAATTTTTCTCTAGCCTAACCTCTTTATGATGGGCGCATTCCGGCTAGTGAGGTCTTAACTTTGCATGACTTAGAAAATTTCTAAGTCCCTTCCTTCTTGAGGGCACATTCTAGAGCGGGAGCTCTTATTTCACACTTAGAATTATTTTCAACATTTTCATCCCCTTCATGGGCGCATTTGAGAGGGGCTTCTTTAGAAACCTCTCCAACATTTCCTTGGGCGCGTTTGATCTTTCTTGCTTTGGTTTTCCCACACTTTAGAAACTTATACTTAACTTCTCCATGAAGGGTGCATATGAGGCCTTGAGCTTTATTTCTTGACTTAAATATTTTTTCTTTTTAAAGTCTATTTACCTTGAGGGCGCATTTTGGCCGGCATGCCTTTAATTTCCATCACTTAGAAACTTTTTCAACATTTCTTTCCTTGCTGGGCGCATTTGATAGGGCAAGCGTCCATTTGTCATACTTAGAAAATTTTCTAGTTGCTCTTTTATGATAGGCGCATTTCATAGGGTCTTCTTCAAGTTTCTACGCCTTGGAGTATTTTTTTTAACAAACTTTTCTCTTACTTATCTTGGCGCATTTGAGAGGGTCTACTTTCATCCTTCACTTGCCTTAGAATATTTCTTAACACCTCCACCAAGCTACCTTGTGCGTATTTCAAGGCACGAGCTCCCATTTTAAATGTCTTAGGCGCCTTTCACCCTCATTCACCTTGAGGGCACATTTTATCCTGTGAGCTCTCATGTGAGGGCGCATTTTGCCCTCTTAGCTTTTATTTCCCAATGCCTTCGGCGTTTTTTCTTCCTTAGGCACATTTCACCCCACGAACTTCCATCTTGCAACACTTAGAAAGTTTTTATGTCTCCTCCTTACCAAGGGTGCATTTAGCTAGGGGAGCTTTTGTTGTGATGCCTTAGACTATTTTCAAACCAACATCTCATTCAAGGAGGGCACATTTTAGGGGGTCATGCTCCCATTTTCAAACACTTAGAAAAATTTCTCCTCCACTCCTTGCTTGATGGCGTATTCCACACGTGCAACTTTTATTTTCAACACCTTAGACTTCTTACAAGTCCTCTACTCATAGCTAAGGGCGCATTTGAGGCAGGTTGCTTTTATTTTGAATATCTTGGAAACTTTTCATACCTCCCCCTCCATGATGGGCGCATATGAGAGGGTACACTTCCATTTTTGACTTAGGCAAATTTTATGCCAGCCTCAACTCTTACAGACTTGGAAATTTTTAACGCCTCAACTACTCTATTTTAGCAAGTTTCGGAGATGTATGACTCCTCATGGCTTCCACCTTCTGATTCTGGAGCTGGCGTGATATGCCTCCTATGGCCCTGCTACCCTATTTATACCTGTTGCCCAAGCTCATATGCTATTTTTAGCAAACCCTAAAATTGCTTGACTTTTGCAGCTCTGTTTAACTTGAAATTTGCACCACGTAGTCCTCATCACTTGATGAACCTGTTCACACCTGCCCCTCGCTCTGACCTGCTATTTATAGCCCTATTCTGGAGGTGACTTACCGATAGTGCTTGAATTGCACCCAAATTTTACCGATAGATTGCTTGAAGGATGTTGATCGCAGTGGGATACCTTTGTTTTTCAAAATTCTGGCTTTTTACCCCTCTTTTTAGGCATCGAAGCTGGAAACCCTAATCTAACTTGCATGTGGCTCAAATGACCTTCGTTTGACTTGATTTTTGTTGTACGCTACTTTGCCTACTGAAATGAAGTGTCGGGTGCTGCTGGAGTGAACCTGCTATTTATAGTAAGTGTCTGGAAAGTGATCAATCTGATGTCAGATGAGTTTGCATGTTAAACTGCCCGTGGGATCTCAAAAAACCCAGAAAAACCCAAAAAACCGGTCCACATGCGGGCACTGGCTAAAAATAGCAAGTCTTTGAAAAGTGATCTACTCTGCTTGCATGTGACATCACCGCGAAGCTCTTGTAGAACCCACGAGGAATATCTAGACATGCATTGAAAAACTCTGAATGCAAACCCTAAAAATAGGCTTTGAAGGCTGAACCGTTGAAAGTCATCATCCTGGCTTGCATGTTATACCACCGCGAAGGTCTTGAAAAACCCATAAACATTCTCCAGACGCGTACCGAAAATCGTATGTGCATACCCTAAAAATGGCTCTTGAAGCCTAAACTGCTAAAAATAGCAAGTTGTCAGAATCTGTTGAATTCTTGCGCGTAGGCATCCTGAAGCCACCTTGATGTGTTGAAGCAGTCGAAATTCCAAAATTTTGAGGAAGAGACCTCAGATTGAGTACTTACTAAAAATAGTAAGTCGTCAGAACTTAGTGAAAATTCAGTGGGACTGCCTTGAGTCTTCTGATCGTAGTGCTGAGCTCAGTTTTCACTTTGATAACTCTACTTGACCTCAAACAAGCCTGAAGGATGAAAACCCTAATTTCACAGACTTAGCCAAAATTTCAACATAGGTCAAACGATGGGGACATACCCGGAGGGACAAAAAAGATCGGAGAGAGAGAGAGACAAAACAACCCAAAAACCAAAGCCAAAATAGTAGAATGGAGCAAAAATTAGGGGGTACCCATTTGAATGGGGTGATGTGTGAAAAGGTCACAACAGAAACCCCTTTGGCTAGAGAGCAATTTCATTCAACGGTCGGATTGGAGCTTCATTGATTGTGTATTTCAGTTGCATTGTACTGGTTTGATTTGCTATTGCCATTAGTATGAACATGAAATTTTAATGATGTTATAATTGCCGATGTTGCAAAGTATTTGAATGTAATTCAGTCTTTATTTGTAACAAGAGAAAGATCAAGAGTTGTATTTGTTATGTCTGTTATGATAATTATCATGTGCGAGCAGTGAATTAAATCTGAGTTATTTAAGGTCTGATTTAAATGTTAGAATCTAATATTTTTGTCCCAAGCAATAAGTATTTGTGGAAGTTAGAAATCGGATTTGCTTAAGTGTTTTGGCCAAGACATTGTAGAGAGTGTTTGAAGATGTTGAAAATCATGACCTTTGTGTTACAAGGTTGACCACAAGTTGGTGAAGCTTACAAAAGCCAGCAAGGACATCAAGTTGTTGCTATCACATGTATCTAAAGTGTACGTCAGAAACAACCAACAATTTTATTCAACAATGTAAATGTCCTAAGGAGAGGATGGACTCCCCTGAGCTTGCTATCACATGTATCTAAAGTGGACATCGAAAAAAACTAACAAAACTTTGGACTTGAGGCTATCATGAATGAGGTAGGCCATTCGACTAGAACCACAGACTCCGTTTGATCTATAGGTCATACATCAATAAATCAAAACCTAAGAGTGATCTATAACTATAGGGAGGGTTTGTTCAGGGCTCTCGTGGGCCTTAGTGAGTAAGATGAGATCTTGAGAGCATAACATCTTTAAAAGTACTTGAGGAAGATCGTATTGTTCCATTACAGTTCCAACAAGCAATGGACATGCCATTGCCACCTGTTAAGACCCAAGGCCATCGTGATGCCAATAGTCTAGAGTGTTTCCACCTTGGAGAGGGGGAGTCACAAATGATGGCCTTACAATCTTAGATAACAGCCCATGTTCTTCTTGGCATCTACAACTTGAATATGGGCTTGCTGAAGCTATTCTTCTTGACGCCTTGTAAGATCCATATATAGATAAATCTATTGGAGGTAGAAGAGCTTTTTTTTCTTGAGAGCTTGCAAATGTTCTTTTGCAGATTGGAATTGGATGAAAAGGCTGTTGTTTGATACTGTCCAAGCCTTGTTAACGGTGATCTCCTTTAAATCTAAGGAAGGATTCACACTAAAATGCATGACCTGCCTGTAATGCATGAACTGGCTTAAGGAGGCTACAAATGTGAAGGTGAGTGCTTTGGTCTGTTGTTCCCTTACTTCTTCAAACTTTTCTTGGACAGCCATTTCAACAATAAGGGGTGCCTTCTTTCCTTTAACCATTTGCACCCACAAACTTTGCTTGTTAAACCTGTTTTTGGATAGACTGTTGTTGGGCCATGATAAGGTAGTGGAGTTATCTCTTGATCCAAAGCAACATTTGGATTTGGAATGAGTGGAGCTATGGAAAATTAGGCTCCTAGCTATGCATATTTATTCAACCCTTTTAATGATTAAAAACTTTATACTTATCTTTTGTTGCCCTCTCAATGTAATCTAATGCAGGTACATCTATAAGGTATAGATTTTGGGGTTCTAAGGTTGTTTCTTTATTTGAAATTGTGCAATGGTTCTGATAAGAGCTTAGTTGACTTGGATGCTGAAACCTAATCTGCCAAATTTGGCATATGTGAATATCTGAAATTCATTCATTTGAGTGCCCTCTGTATGCTGACATGTTTGTCATATAGACCCTTGTTTTGGCTGCAACCTGCTGATCTGGGGCCTTGGTCAACTGCTGACTTCAGCAAAGTGCCAGACATCATTGATGGCCAAACTTCCAAGGTCTTATTCCATTACCTTGAATTCTATGAATTTCTTCTCCATTCTCAGAGGATTTGCAGTTGAACACATTCTAATCAGTTTCTCTGCCTTGAAGCTCTAGTGACTGTCTTGCAGCCCTAGATCCCTTTCTTGACCTCAAAGTCGAAACCTAGTCATAGCACAGACAGCTCACCAAGAAATGAACATATAGACTTGGGGGCTGAAAAATGTAAAGCAACAGATTAAAAAACACCATTCCTCTCCCCTACTAACAAACTCTTAGAGGTGCTTATGTACTAAGTGGTTCTCCTTGCCATGTAATTTACTCAATTTATCTTGAAGAAATGAACATTTAGTCCATGATTTGTCCATTTGGTTGAAAATCTTTGTGGATTTAATTGACATTACCTTGTAATTATGATTAAGCTGTGCACTAACTAAACAATTTAATTCTCTTCTGTTATGAACCTTAAAAGTAATAATCATAATATAAATAGTAATGGGGTATATCAATAGGGACAAATAATAGTCTTATGCATATTCATTGCATATAAATACATTGATAAATCGTATCAACAATTGATGAATATACTACACATACATTAATTCATTCCTATTAATATATTGTACTTTTACTTTCATTTAGGATATAAAAGCCTTTGTATTTGTCTTTATTTGCTCACAGCTGCTTACTTAAAAATTGTATCAAATATTAGTCATCAATATTTTATTTTCTTTTCTATTGGAGTTTATTTCCATGCAGTATCCAATTCATGGATTGCCATAACTGAGGTTCTGGCGCATGATGCATACTCTTTCTAATTTTTCCTTCTCTAAGCTTGATGTTTATCTGGAAATTTATGGGGTGTGATAATATCTGGAAATTAAAATAAGTCATATATTTAAGAAATTTATAATTATACTTTGAAGGAGTATATCATTCCATTTGTTCCCATTGGATGTTCATATTTCTCATTTTGCCTGAAAATTAGCATAACACAATCTAGTATTTTGCAAGTGTTAATTTTTGCTCTTTCGTTCTTATGAATGTATTCATCTTCTCTTTGCATTCCATGAGTTTTGAATTTCTTGAAGTTTCAGGATGTGTAGTTAAATTTTCTTTTATATTGGTTGTCACTCAGGCATCAGTTCTGGAGCAGGCTGTTTTTAATCATTCAGATGTAGAGCCTGGTTTGGTGGTGAAAGCCAAGATTGTCAAAATGGAGGAATTTGGTGCAATCGTACAGCTCTCAAATGGTTTAAAAGCTCTATGCCCTGTTCAGCATATGTCAGAGTTTGAAGTTGTGAAGCCTAGTAAAAAGTTTAAGGTCTGTGTTATCTTCTTAGCTTTTGGCTCATTTATTTCTGTGACATGTTCTTTTTAGTTGTTACATTTTAGCTATAGTAAAGCAGTAATTTGTATAGTAGTGAAAGGGAGGAAACTTTGTATTCGTGGTTTTTCAAAAAATGGATTCTAGTCTGGTTTGCTAATTATTTATCTTCTGTATATTAGGATTCATTATGAGGTATTAAAGAAAGAATCAATGAAAAATAGAAAGAAAATATTGTAATGTCCATGAATGACCAAAAATAGATGAAGGGGATTGTTATGTACATCAGGTACAGTAGCAAAAGACTAGGGCAAAAAGTGTCCTAGACATGAAGCATAAACAGAGAGCTATAAAAGCTGAAACATGGGGGGTTAAACTAAAAAGCGTGACCGCAAGCTAGTAGAATTCTAAATAGAAAAGAGTGGGGAGAATCTCACAATGTAGTAGAAACTAAAGAAGACCACTGATATTGGGAACCAAAAACCTCGAGTGTCAATGTTCAGTAATGCATTAGAGGAGCGAAAAATGTTATCAGCTATCACTGTAAGGGGTACCAATGTAGAGTCTGGGAAATTTTGTTGGGGGCTAAGGTGGCCAGGTTGGACAACCTGAGGAGGTAACTAATTCCACAAATTAACTCCCCTAACATTCAAGGCTGATGAACTACTTGGTAGAAGGAAAAAAGTTGTGATCTGATCCTGCCCTTGGGATCTATACCCTTGAGAGGGTCCCCAACATTAAGAAGAGATAGAACCATGACCATTAGAATGAGAGCTAGGGTGCTGAGGTGTTGTAGCTGTAGTAGACTGCAAGGATGAGCAATGCCTCACCAGTCTGCTGCCATCTATACTTGAATCAATTGTAGTCATAGGGTGCTTGACACCTCCAACATTAGTGGTGAGCTGAAGGAAGCAAGTAATCAATTTGCTAGATATGGTACCACCACAAAGAGATCTAATTGTAAACTTGGTGACCTCATGGAGTAAAAGGGCCAAGCACCTCTGATTTGGGTGATATAAGAAGTCAGATAGAAAATCATCAGAACCTTGCTATAAACAATACCTCCCACGGATTGCATAGTACATTGGACACAAGAAAATAAAATGCTCCTCAAACTCCACCTCACGAAGAGAGGAAATGAGGCATATGGTAAATGTCCTCTCTGATGGATTTATTGAGAATCTCATTCCCTGGAAGAAGGTGACAAAGAGCTCGTAAGGAGTATTTGAAGGGAGGGGGCTGGTTCAAAGACATGCCAATAGATTGGAAGAGCACAACAACCTTAGATAACCGACAACGCTGAGGTCCAAGTGGACCTAAAGAGGCATGACTCCCAATTTCAATGTAAGTAATGATATGTAAAAAATTCATATGGGTACAACATATTACTCATTCCTTGTTCATATATATATGTTTCCTCACCCATATTATTTATATTCACATAGCTAATATACATTTTCTTATTCCATATTTAATATCAAGATATTACTTAGATTGAAAAAATGGCTCGTGACTGAAATTTCATCATGCAGCAAAGTAGGAGGGCAAAAGTTGGTGAGCCGTAGGTGGAAGGCGGATATAGCTTGCACTAGTATGGATGGAGGATGAAGTCATAGGCGGAAAAACCAGCGGGGGGGGAAGGCAAATATGGCAAAGAATGGAGGAGAATGAGTTTGCCGATTGCAAGAGCTTTGACATTCATAACCACGCGACAAGTGCAAACAAAGTCCCCCCTCAACAATAGGCCTCCAGATAAGTGCATCTCACTCATCCTCGAAAATGATGCTTTAAAAAACAAAATAACTAAGCTAAAAGAAAAAACCTTTCTCATCAAATGGGTTGGTGAATGGCCATCAAAGGGAAGAATTTTGCATTGGTGCCATATATTAAATATTAAATGTACCGATGTAATGGTCACCTGTGATATTTACGTTGCTTTCTCTTTCAGTTTGCCTATAATCACGTCTCCATGATTATAGCCTTTTTATTTGCTTTGTAACTCGTGATACTCCTTCTGTTAGTCTTTTGTTTTGGCACCAATCACGTCTCCATGATTGTTGGGCGCCTATCATTGTAATCTATTTATGCTCTTATGTTAATATGATTATGATCTGATAATTTACACAATATGGTATCAGAGCACAGGTTTGAGCCTGGTTAGTTGACTTTTTTAATCGAAGGTTATTTTAGTAATTCGTGAGGGTTTTTTCGCCATGATTTTGTGACTTCTAGGCACGCATGTTTCTTTCCTGGTCGTGTCTTGCTGCCAAGTTTGTTTGTTTCTTTTGGGCGGAGTAGAACTCTTTTTTTGTGCCAAATCATGGTTTTCTCTTAAGCTTGCATCTGCTGCTCACATTTTGGGCATTTTCTGAAGATTTGAGGGCACGACCTTCATCTTTTTCTGCCCGCGTTTCTGAAGCACGGCTTCGCCTCTTTGTTGGGTGTCACGATTTCTTTTCCACGTGATTTGGAAGGGTTTTCCAGGCGCGCGATTTGCAGTGAGTGGTTATTTGGGCACGTTTTTTTTGAAGACTCCTGGTCGTGCGATTTGCCTTAGTGTTTCATGCGACTTTTGTCTTCTCTTGGCATGATTTCCAGATCCGATTCAAGGTCATATTTTGCTTAAATTTCTAGGCGCGTTTTTACTGCATTTGGCCACGATTTCTCTCAATATTCTGGGCATGTTTTTTTGGAGAACGTTTTAGACGCAATTTTGAAGGTTTTTTTGGTCACGTTTTGATGCTGTTTCAGTCGCATTTTTCTATTTTTTCTGGCCGGCGTGATTCACCTTCATTTTGGTGCGTTTTTGTCTTGGCACGACTTCCTCTTTGGCCACCATTTTTCTGTATTTCTGGTGCTGTGCCTAGGGTTTTGCAAAAATCTTTTTGGGTTTTCCGAGAGGATTTTTGGGTCGTCGTTAGCTTTTTCTGGGCATCTTGAAATCTGTGCCTTGCAATTTGTTCTAGGTTCGCGTGATTTTTTGATATTTCATGGCAGCCTAAAAAGTTCTTTGAGCCAGTTTGACAATTTTTTGGAAAAATAAAATTTGTAGAGAGTTTTCTAAATTTTGCTTTTCAAAAATTTACAAAGAGTTGTGCTAGCTGATTGTCTAGTGTTTTGCCAGCTGATCACATAAGTTACCTCGTTTTTTGTGCTTTGAAAAATAGGAGGGATGGCGTCTTTGTCCAATATTATGTTGGAAAGTTCATAGAGGTTGAATGGAAATAATTACAACACATGGAAGTAGAGGATGCTTACCATCTTTGAGTACCAGTGTCTGGATGCGCTTGTTCTTGGTACAGAAGTTCTTCCCATTGCTGCTGGGAAGGATCAGGACAAGTATGATGGAAGTAATTGAGAGACAGTCATGCTTCTAATATTATCTATCGCCGATGACATTTTACCAGAAATACCTTCTGGTAAATCAGCTGCGGAGATTTGGAAGCATTTGAAAGATCTTCATGAGACCTCAGACAAGGGAAGGGCTTTCTTTCTAAAGAATATACTCTTTTCTATTATGATGGATGACCAAGTGTCTTTGCAGGAGGACTTGATGAAAGTAAAAAATATTCGCGATCAATTGGAGGCCATTGGTCGTAAGGTAGAAGAGGAGGATATGGTGGTGATGACTTTGAAAAGTTTGCCACGTTCCTATGAGCACTTCATCAAAACGCTCAACATTACATCCACCAATGTTAAGCGTTTCGATGAAGTGCTCGTAGGAACGTGGCACACTTTGCATTTTGATGACCAACACAATATGGGTAGACTTAGTTTTTTTTTGTTTGTATGATGACCATTAAGGGAGGGTATTAAATATTAAATGTACTAATGTAATGGTCACCTATGATATTTATGTTGCTTTCTCTTTCAGTTTGCCTATAATCACGTCTCCGTGATTATAGCCTTTTTATTTGCTTTGTAACTTGTGATACTCCTTCTGTTTGTCTTCTGTTTTGGCACCAATCACGTCTCCATGATTGTTGGGTGCCTATCATTGTAATCTATTTATGCTCTTATGTTAATATGATTATGATCTGATAATTTACATATCGATGAAGTCTCTCCTGAAGGGTTTTTTTTTCATGATTGAATGCCCAACATAGAGTAGAAGATTGAAATTTAATGGGGTGGGCCTTACTTAATGGATGGGTATGGGTTCTTTATATAAGATTGGGAACCAAATTTTAATCCCCTCATATAGGAAATCGAGGTGGCATCGGTTTGGCTAAGATTATATAATTTTCCGTAGGAATATTGGGATAAGGAAACCCTAGAAGGAATTGGAAATAAGATTGGGACCTTCATCAAGGCAGATGAGAAGATTGAAGAAGGCAACTTTGGCATCTACGCTTGAATTTGTGTAGAGGTGAGCGTAAGAGAGTGAATCCCCTACGAGATCGAAATCTTGTCGGACATAGGGGTATGGCAATAGAGGGTGGAAAATGATGTTCTAATGCTAATATTTAATTCATGTGCGGGCGTTGGCCACTATGTGGAGGAATGTGCAAGGAAAAAAGAAGTGAGGCGGATGAGGCCCCCCCAAGCCCCAAATCGTCAGTAAATCCCAACAATCAAAGGCTTATTGAATTGGCCAACTCGTATGGAATGGGAGGTTCGAGACAAGTCCTAGATGGAATGGAAAGTGATAGAGTGAATAAAGCTGAATGCGAACCAAAAGTAGCAGGCCAAGCATTGTTGGAATTGTGATTGGATTGTAGTGGTGGAGTACCGCAAGTAGTTAGGGAAGCAAACTTGGCCAACTCAAGCAAGGAATTCCGCAAAGTCCAAAAGGTGATTAACCCATAACTAAAGTAGCCACCATCAATGCAAATGCAAAGATGCAATTCGTGGTGCCTAGCTGGGAAGAGCAAGTGTCGGAGGAGGAAATTGAGGGTGAAAGTGGGGATGACAATGCGGACACGCTAGTGGAAAGAATGTTGGAACAATTTGCATCAAAGCTAAAGAAACCAAAGAATCGTGAAAAAGGCGATAGAGAGAGAAAATCAATCAAAGCGAAATTGGAAATTGCTGGGAACATGAAGGGACAAAGAAAAATGAGATAAGGGAAGGGAAGTTCCCTTCTCGAGGTCTCATGATTCTCCTATCATGGAATGTTAGGGCTGTAAACACCCTTGCCAAAAGGTGTCTGCTCGAATGTCAAATTGATTTGAGCAAATCAAACATTGTTATGGTTCAAGAAGGATAACTATTAGTGGATGAATCAAGGAAATTGATGATCAAATGGAAGAAATGCAAGGATCATTCTCACTTGTGAATGGAGCCTTGAGTTTTGGGGATCTTATGGGACCCTTTTAAGATGCCGGTGGAGATCATTAAAGGTAGTAAGGAATAACAACTTATTAAAGTAAAATATCTATCACAGAGTGTTAGTTTCTTCTTGCTCAACATTTATGGATCGATTAGGGCCGTCCAAAGGGAAAAAACTTGGAACCAGGTTTCTTTGATATGCCAGGAACTACAAGATGAGATTCTCATCCTTGGTGGTGATTTCAATGTCATATTGAGCAATGAGGAAAAGAGGGGGGCAATCCCCAGAAGTGACAAATCTTTGGCCGACTTCCAAAATTTTGTCCAAAACAATACCTTGATTGACATGAAGATTGAAAATGGCATCTTTACATGGTCAAATGGGAGGAGGGATCACATGTTCATTATTGGACAATTTTTATTATTGGTGGCTACTCCCTAGTTCAACTAATCTTCACGTCAGATCACAAGTTCGGGAGATGTCCTTTCAAGTTTGAGAAAATGTAGTTGAGGGACAAGGATATTGACACCAAAACCAATGGTAGGTGGCAACAAGTGCCCAAAGAGAAGGGGTCAAAATTGTTTTCGATCTCCAAGAAACTTGTATACTTGAAAAGGATGTTGAAGGAATGGAGTATCAAGCACTTCAAAAACATCTTCGATGTTAAGGAAAACCTTGAAAAAGAGTCGGTAGAGCTAAATGAAACAATAATTAGAGATGACATGTACTAGAGCACATATATCAAAGAAAAAGAGTTAAAAGCAAGGTATGCAAAAGTATTACAGCGAGAGGAAATCTTTTGGCATCAAAAATCAAGGGAATGTTGGCTCAAGGAAGGGGACAAGAACACCAAATATTTTCACATCACAAAAGTCAAGTGGAGCTTGAATAGAATCACTTGCATCAAGGATGAAGTAGGCACCAAATGTGAAACATGGGATGGAATGGGCAATGAAGCGGTTAGATTCTTTGAAGGTTGTTGAATGCAAATAATATGATTGATCTTGCATGCCAAGAAGTTGTCCTAAATAAGATGTTGTGTATAATCACAAATGCACAAAACTTGGAAATCTATGGCCCGTTGTCAGAAGAAGTAAGGTAGGCGACCATGCAGCTAGCTGGTGACAAAGCACTAGGTCTTGATGGCTTTCCTGCATGTTTTCTTCATAAGTTATGGCATATTGTAGGTAGTGACATCTTCAGTGTGGTGGAGGAATCACGAAAGAAGGCCACAATGTTAAAATATTGGAACAATACATTCATTGCACTCATCCCCAAGAAGGAGGTTGTGGAGAAAATGGAGGACTGTAGACCAATCTCGTCGTGCAATGTTGTGTATAAGATAGTTCTGAAACCCATTGCAAATAGGTTGAAAAAACTATTCTCCGCCATGATCTCTGAAGAACAAAGTGGCTTCACACTAGGGAGATCAATCACAAAAGGCATCATCATCGCCCACGAGGCCATTAATAGCATTAGGAAAGTAAAAACAAAAAGGATGATTAGCTTATGACTAGGTAAACAAACAATTTCTCATAAAAGTGTTGAAAAAGTTAGGTTTTTGTGAAGAATGGTGTAAATGGATACAAAGTTTCACCATCTCCCCCAAATTTTTAGTACTAGTGAATTAGAGCCCTCACGGCTTCTTCTCGTTGACCATTGGGTTGAGACAGGGCAACCCACTATCTCCCTTACTTTTTATTAGAATGGCAAAAGCATTGGGACACCTCATTCGTGAGGCAAGGGATAAAAGAGATTGGAAGGGTTTAAGAATATCACCAAAAATAACTCCAATAACCCACCAACAAGTTGTTGATGACACCTTGCTCTTTGGAGTGGCTTCAAGGAAGGAAGCAAAAACCATCAAGAAAACTCTTGACATCTATTGTAATGCCTCAGGCCAACAAATCAATTGGCACAAGTTTGAAATCTTCTTCATTAGTATTGCCTAATGGAAACAACAAGAGATTGCCAATGTCCTTGGGCTCAAATCAATGGTCTTAACCTTGCCCATCTACATGATGTCAAGCCTAAAGATGCATGCAAAAATTCATGATGCACTAATGCAAAAGTTGCAGAACTTCTGCTAGAAGGGGTTAGAAGAATGTAGAAAATTCCCCTTGGTTGCATGGGAAAAAATATGCCAACCAAAAGTTGCAAGTGGTGTTGGCATCCAGAATTGGGTTCTCCTCAATATTACCCTACAGGCCAAGCTGGTTTGGAATATGTACCACCAACCCCTAGGCCAAATGGGTCAAGATCCTTCAAAACAAATATTTGGATTGTGAAGATTCAAAATGTATTCTTATCACGACAAATCCTCTAGAGGCTTGACTATATGGAACTTCATGTTGGAGTGCAGAAAGTTGATAATGGATCATTGTTCTTGGGATATTAGGGATGTAAGGCAGGCCAAGTTTTGGGAGGATTCTTGGGATAGGGCACTAGCTCTGTCAACTTGAGAAGATCTAGTTGAAATCAGGAACCTTCTAAAAGACACACGGGGTTTGAAGGTTAGGGATTACTTGGGACATTGTTTGGTAGAAGGGAGAACAAAATGGAAATGGTGGGTCTTGGATGGTTTGAATGCCTCAGAAGATCGAATTGCTAGGCTCAAGGAGGTGTTGGCAAAATGATGGATTTTTATTTTTAGAGGAGATGGATTCAATCAAATGGTGTTTGGCTAAATTAGGCTCCTAGAAAGTGAAAATAGGCTATGCAGTGGTTGTTGAGGTGGAGAAAAAAGAAAATTAGCTGTCTCACCTATGCCGGATTAAATGCTGCATGCCCAAGGTAAGCACCTTCGTATGGGTGGCCATTCAAAAGAGAATTCTCACTGGGGAGTGGTTGAGAAGGTTGGTAGTGAATGGTCCAAGTAGATGCATTTTGTATAGAGCTGAAGAAGAATTTGCAAACCATATCTTGTTGGAATGCCAATTTGCTAGAGAATGTTGGTTACTCGTAATGTACAAGTTAAGTTGGTACAACCCCTTACTAGTAGATGCAATCGACCTTTTTAATGCATGGCCCATTCTGAAATACAAAATCCTTCTAGTCAAGCCTTTGGTTGGTGACACCATCTATAGTCATATGGGAAATTTGGAAGGAAAGAAATAGGAAAATCTTCAAGGACAAATACATGGATCTCGACCCCTTCCTGATCAAGCTTGAAGTAGCCATTGTAGAGGTGGTGAACAATGTGGTAAGGAATCAATTTGGATCCAAGAAGGCTTTCTCATTGTGGGATAACTTGATGTTGAAATCATGGTTTGGTCTTGAATTTCCCCTTGTTCATGGGGTGGCTTGAGTTAAATCGGCTAGGGAAAATGTGGTTTGGTTTCTACTTGATGACGGCTGGGTAAAATTGATTTTTGATGGCGCATTAAGGGGCAATCCAAGGGTATTCAATGCGGGCTGCATCTTCAAAAATAGCATGGGGGAAGTAATAAAAAAGGTGAGCATCCCTTTGCTAGAAGAGACAAAAAAGGAAGCAAAAATTGCTGCCCTTTGGCATGGCCTGAGTGAGGGCTTAAGGTTGGGGATTAAAAAACTAGAAGTGGAAGGTGACTTACTCATTACAATCAACGCAATCCTCAGAGACCAAATGGATAACTGGAAACTCAACAAGGTGTTGGGTGAATGTTGCAAGCTACTAAGGGGATTTGATGACTTTTTGTTAAGGCATGTGAAATATACTTTCTCATTTTTATTTTTGATTTTCAATAACAAATACAATGTAACCAAGCACCCGTTAAGGTTAGCTTAACCCAAAACGTTGCATGAAAGAACTCTAACCAAGAATGCGCCCTAAAACCACTTAAGGAGGACGGGCGGGCATATGGTAAGAGGATCCCTAGGATCTACTGAATCAAAGTTCAAAGATTTCAACTGAAAGAGAGAGTCTAAAGTCAACACCAAGAATGTGCACTCAAGATCCTTTAACAGGCGAGTTGCTAACATATGGTGGAGTGCTAATTGCTGAATTGAAGAAGATAGGTGGATAACCAACCATGAAAGAATTTTCCACACTATCACCAAATAGTGGGGGGAAAAGATTACAATTTAAACACTTTATCTGCTGCGGCAGGCATCCACTCAAGAGTGGGAATTCTCCACTTTTCAGTGGGTAAGATGAGAGATACAAGTTTATTCTCCACACAGGCGGTAAACCATCCAGGGGTACTTAATGTTTACTTTAGAAATTACAAGTAAATGCAACAATAACATATGGTTGGATTAGTACTACTAATTCACAACCTTACAACCAAATAATCTAGAAAACACACCAAAATTCATTACTTTGAAGCTCTATCTGCTAGTCTGATTTGAGAAGCAGCTTGTAATCAATTAGGTGTTATCTTGCAAACACGAAATTGAATTGATACTAGGAGGTCAGCATTCCTCGAAGTGTAAAATGTTTAGTCATTTCGATAGCATAATTTTATAAACATGAGATACCAAAAGCTGGAGCAAAACTTTTCTTTTAAAGAAAAAGAGGTGACTTTTCACATTCTCAAAACTCCTCCAAGAAAGAGACACCAAAAGTTCCCTTTTTGAAATATTTAATAATTCACAAATATTAAATCCCTCATAAAATGGCGTCCACTTCAAGGCATAAATAAACTTTATTAAATGTTTAATATTTCCTTCATGAAGGCATCTCCCTTCATGGCCACCTTTTAAACACAACTTAAAGTTAATGAGCTAGGCCAAGGGGTCAACTTGAAATTAAAACATTAATGCCTTGAAATATATTATTTCACCAAATAAGGCTTTTAAGCTAGAACTGAAAACACCTTATTGCTCCGACTAAAGAGAAGACTAACCGAAGTGTTGACAATTGAGGTACTGCCAAGAATAGAATTTACTATAAATAGTAAATATCGAGAAATGCCACAAAACCCTCCAAAGAAGGAAACCCTGATTTGCACATCCGAGTAGCCTATGGATTTCTAGAAATAGGCTAAATCCAAATGAATAGTGAATACTTGCATCTTGTAATAAGGATGATTTTGGGAGTTTTGAGGAATGTATGGGGTTCATTCATGCCAAGTGATGGTGGGCTCAAAAGTGGCATGCCACGTTGCCAAAACCAGACCACATGACTTACTCATTACAATCAACGCAATCCGCAAAGACCAAATGGATAGTTGGAAACTCAATAAGGTGTTGGGTGAATGTTGTAGGCTACTAATGAGATTTGATGACTTTTTGTTAAGGCACATCTACAAAGAGGGCAATCGATAAGTGAACACTTTGGCCAACGTGGCTATTTACGAAGCTAGAATTGTTGGTACATCGAGTTGGCAGGTTAATAATTGACCCATTGCGTCTAATACGTGCTGAGCAACGAATACTTACATCCTGTAATAAGGATGATTTTGGGAGTTCCGAGGAATGTACAGGAATCATTCATGCCAGGTGGTGGCGGCTCAAAAGTGGCATGCCATGTTGCCAAAACTGCACCACATGACATTGCAATACATATGACTCATGCAAATTGCACTCGCAATTAAATCCTCCCTCATGAGATCGAGATCATAGTGTGTGGGTGCATAGAAGATGGCAATTATGTTTGAGAACCTCACTCCAAGCTGAATTGTGCAAAGCGTGCTTGACGACTATTAATTGCCATATGAGTGGTATTCAAAGTGCATTTGGCAAAAAATGTGGTTTGTTTCGGCTTTGCTAAATATGGATATGCTTGTGAGATTGGTAAGCCTACACCGACAAGTTGCATTCTTGGGCAATATAATGGACCTGTGTTTGAAGCTTGTTGTCAAGGAGCAAAATGGCCTCATTTGAAGACTTTTTAAGCAATGATAGCCAATATTGAATGTGGCCTCCCTTCTAGACTTGGGCAAAGACAAAGAAATGGTGAGGGAGCTTGCATTGACAATGTTTAGAAAGAAGTACTTGGGCAGGTTGGAAGAGGTTGTCTACATTCCTCGTTACAGTGTGAGCATTCCTTGGCCAAGAGACATCTCGCGGGTAGTGGAAGAAGTGGCAGTGGTCAAGTGGTTGGCCTTTTTGGTGAACTTCCGTTCCACATTGTTGATGCAACATAGAGCTAAGGCACGCTGGGGGTGTGAATTCCTGAAGTGGATCTCCAATTTGGAGCCACTCTTGACTTGGATTGGCTCCATGAATTCACCTATTAGGGGCTAGAGCATGGTGCTCAAAAAATTATTATAGTTTTATGCTATAGCCATAGAGGCATGTAGGTACAATGTAGTTTATTGCCAGGATGTAGACATTCCTTGGATTTTGGTCTATAACAGGTTTCGGCCCAAACTATATAAATCTTTTTTGTTAATATAATATATGGTGCAGCCTCCAGGCCGCAATTTACCGAGCAAAAAAAAAGTCTAGATATTACATATTTTATTGTGTATATACTTTGTACATGAAATCTTGTATCATACCATCTTTACTACAAGCTAAGATCAACTGGATTGCATTGGATTTAATATGTAATTTACAACCAAACATTGGTTATCTTTGGCCTATATTACTTAGCTTGTGGTCCAAAAAATTCAATTGCAAATAAATAAGAAAAATAAAATTTGAACTTCAGAACTTAAGGCAGAAAAGTTCAAAACAAAGAAGAAAAAAAACTCAAGAAGTTCAACTCTGAAATTTAGACTTTCAAAAATTGTTCTTTTACTAGTAATTAACTCTTGGGTTTCAATGAATTGGAATTCTTCGGTAGTCTTTTGAACCATAATGTTCCCTAACTTTAGGTGTTGTTAGTTGGGCATCAGCTTGAAATGCTAACTTTCTTGTTCCTTGATTTATTGAGTTCAAACTTCACAAATCTGAAATTTTTCGTCATGCTCTCAAAGATTTATGCTTCATTAGATTGCTGTTAAATTATGATTTAGGTTCTTCAAACTCGTGAATCATAAGTTTTGAATGACCCTATGTCATGATTGACATGTAATTCTAAAATTCTAAATCCAATAGCTGTGGTGTCTGCCATGGTATCCTCTGAACTACAGATGATTTTGATTGCGCTATTAAATTTCTTCACTACAGTCAACTTTCTTCCACCCTAATTTGTTATAGCTAGATCAACTTCTTATTGAGTGTTAGGTGTAACTTAAGATCTCGAATGGGTCATCCTTAAAAATGCCAACTATTGATGGAAAAAATATTTTAGGAGTTAATTTGCTGTTTTATATTAAATTTTTATCAAACTTGCAATTGCCACGAATCGAAAACATAAAAGTAAATAAGCAATAACGGAGATGATAGAAATCAACATATTGTAGTCACAACTCCTAATTTACATTATGAAACCCCATGTGCGAAAAAATATAATATCAAATGAGTACCATTCACTATATTTATCAATAATATAGGTTTAGAATAGAATGACAAGCTGATATATGGTATCACCTATGTTTGCTTCAAATCTAGCAGAATACCAGAGCACCCCCTTACTTCAAAAACAGCTATATCAAATCACTATTCCAAGAAATTAGTGTGGATAGTCTGCTACATAATTCATTAGATGAATCCTACTCAAGCTTAATGCACATTGATTGATGAAGTTGGTGTTCCATGTGAAGATTTATGTTAAAACAGTTGCTAGGTATAAAGTCTAGTGTGGATAAGTGCGATTCACAATGAAAGCAAACATGTATCAACACGTAGAGAGCAGAGAACATGCATAATATTGAATAAGACAATACCAACTGACGTTGAGAAAATATTGGAGAAAAATGTAGAAGAGCAGGGGGTTTACTCCTCAAGTCACTATCTCATGAGGCCTGAACAATGTCTAAGCACCATACAAGCTCTGAATTTGCTCACACTTCCTTAATCACTCTGTCACTGCTCTACAACTCCTATGCTGAAGCAACATAAGCTGAATTCAATTAACTTGCTAAGAAAGCAATAAAGAAGTTCTAATTAATTATTTACAACACCCTTTATTGTGGGTATATAATGGACAGGAGATGTAAGAAAACATCATAGAGTAGCACTAGAGTCTTTGGTAACTGAAGCACTTTAATTCTTCAAACTCCATAGACTGTCATTTTGTCCTGTCTGGGACAGTTTAGACCATGGTTGAAACCCTCTTGGATGACTGTTGTTGGACTGGATGTTTTCGGCTGTGGTTGAATCTGTAATATAGTTTCTACTCTGTTAAACCTGTCACCCTTGCCAAGTTTTCCATGACATCAGCATAGTAAGTGTGTGGAGCACTCAGAAAATCTTTACCTCTGTTCTGCTCTGCTGTTAAACCTGTCACCCTTGCCAACCGTTTTCCATGACATCAGCATTGTAAGTGTGTGGAGTACTCAAAAAACCTTTACCTCTGTTCTGCTCCGCTGTTAAACCTGTCACCCTTGCCAAGTTTTCCTCGACATCAGCATCGTAAGTGTGTGGAGCACTCAGAAAATCTTTACCTCTGTTCTGCCCCAAAAATCTGATCTCAGCAGCTCTAATGACATCTAAGTTGCCAGATTTGGTATAGGATTGGGTATGTGTACAGAACACGGGTAGAGCAATTTTTTTACTAGGATACTTCATCATTGATCAATGGTAGTGATAAAGATAAATGCCAATTGATAGTTCAAAATTTCAATATTATGTCATATATCATATATGTCTAGTGTCACGATTCAAATGAAGATCATTACAATTACAAAAATTGAAATAAATACAATAAAAAATTTGTATAATTGTTTTCAATCTTCATTAATCATCAAAAGGATCTAGATCAAGGTCATTGTTTGGTTCAACATCATTTGAACCATAGATGAAAAACTCGCCGAAAACTCGGCAAGTTTTTAAAAACTCGTGAGTTTTTTGGCTGGTCGAGTTGCTGGGCCGCTTACTTGCCAAAAATACTTGCCGAGTTTCTCAGAAAAACTCGGCTGCTCAGCAAAAAGAAACTCGTGGCCGGAATAAATGCAATTTCGATTCAGTTTTTGCTCAGCAAAATGATTTGTTCCATGAAGGTTTGTGTGGCTTTGATGGTCTTAATTCGGGATTTTTGTTAATGCAAAATGATGTACACAATGAAGGTTTGTGTGGTTTTGGCGGTCTTAATTTGCGTTGCCCCCAAACCCCCACGAGGGGCGCTGACCCTCGACCCCGCTGGGGGCATTGCCCCCAAACCCCCATGGGGGCACTCCCATTGAATTCATTTGATTTTCTAGGTACTCTCCAAGTCCAAGTTTCCAAGTTTGCTTACAAGTCTTCATCTATAATATCGTCTAGTTCTACCTCTCCCCTAGTTTTCACTAGACATGGGAAAGAGGAACATGTACATTTGTCAAATATATTAATGTAGTATTTACTTTCAGTTTTACAAAAACAATTTGCTATTTTTATTTTGTTTCAGACTATCAGCATCAATGCATTCCACATGAGGATGCCATTTTGTACCCAATTTGCTTTCAAATCAATCAAATACAACTAGACTCAGCTTGTTTCTTTTATGTACTCATTTATTGACTCATTGGATGCATCTTATCATTGAATTTTGCAAAACAAAAAGTGTTTTTAATGAAATTTGAGCAATTTTTTAAGTTGCCGATTTTTTTGCCGAGTTTTTGGCAAGTCGAGCTTTTTGGGCTTGGCGAGTTTTTCAACTATGATTTGAACCACAAGTAAATGCATTGCCACTCGTTCTAGGTGCATCATGTGTAAGAGTTTCATCATCATCATCTATAGTGACTCTAGCAAGCTCTGCAATAGATGCATCCAAGTTGGCACAGTCAGGGGCTATGTCCCAATGCTTCATTGAACCTTTCTTGTACTCCATCTTGCTTATGTGATAGAAGACGCAAGTTGGAATGGACATAAACCAAATCTTCTGTTTTTTTTGCAGCCAACAGGTTACGCTTCACTGAGTGGAAAAAGGAGTATGTACTCCAATTTCGTTCAGCTGAAGAAGAATTTGCAACCTGTTGAAATTGGCTTTGGAAGGTGTTTTAGGGTTATATTATTTACTTTATTTTCTGTGCCTCCTAGGTGTTGGCAGCTGTGGGAGTGCCTTGGAGCACTCTAGACGCCTTGGGTTCCCTGTGGGTATGTGTCCTGTGTACCCACAAGGAACCTGGGGCATCTAGGGTGCTCCCAGACTGGGACACTCCAAGAGTAGGCACAGGAGCCCAAACCAAAAGATCCGGAAACATAAATTGACATGCATTTCTTGCTAAATAAGTCATTAAGAGTGTTTAGTACAAGGATATCATGAGAATTCTATTCTTTAAGTGAGTAAATTATCTAATTTTACTATTTTAACTAATCCATTTTTGGATTAGTCAGTCTGTTTAATTTCTTAACTCATTATATCCTGGTTGCCATGCATTGCTAGTTTCTAATGGCTAGGATTACAGTTTGACTCACTAAGTACTGGTATAATGCAAGCTTAGTCCAATTCTTTAACCAAAATGCTAATTTCAATAAACACAAACTCTGCTACTTGTCACTCTTGCCAACTTGTTATTGCATTGCGCCTGTAACTCATGTATTTTCTAAAACATTCGGACTCATAATTCCTACACGATGTTTAAATTATTAAATAGTTAAAGACCTGTAGGAATTTTGATTTATCAATATTGCAAATCGCAGTTGCATATGATTTATTTCATATATTGACAGAGCTTCATAAATATTATATTTGAAATATTTTCAATGGAAAAAGTTATCTTCATAAATGTCATGGGCTTTTGATCTTCTCTTAGATACGTGGAATGTATCCTGGTGCCTACCAAAGTCTTTCAAAATTAAAGGATAGATGGTTTCTTTCTTATCTAATTATAAAATTATTTACTGCATAAAGTTCAGCCCAACATTTGATAGTGCACTGTATTCTTTTTCTTTTTAGAGAGAATAAACTATATTAATTATTAACATAATTTTGATTGTATGCTTCTTGAGTTAGGTTGGAGCCAAACTGCAGTTTCGTGTGTTGGGATGCAAGTCAAAGAGAATTACTGTCACTCATAAGAAGACAATGGTGAGTTATAATTTTTCCAACATTTGTGAACTGCTTTTTTTATACTATTCAGAAGGAAACAGTTTGCTCGATTCAAGCATTTATCCTTCACATCTTTCTATTTGGGAAACACATCTTTTTTGCAAACACAGTCTGAATTGATCTTACAGGTTTTGGTAACTTCTATTGTACCTTTCAGTTTACAATTTAGTTAACTGATTAGTTACTTGTTGAACTTTAACTGTTTTTGAATCTTTTTTTGATAGAGCTTATGTAAATATGCCTGTTGATGAATGTGATCTTTCTCTCATACAATCTAAGTAAGTTTTAATCTTTTGCTTCTATAGATGCTTGGTGCTAGCTAAATTCTATCGTTTATGTTCAACTTAGTTTTTGTATTATTTGATCTCTGAAACTGTATCGTATGATTTTGTAAAGATTCTTTTCTAATTGCCACTTGAATTACATTGCTTAAATTAGTATTTTGATGAATTCAACATACATGTGAACAAACAATTTTTTGTGCATTTCAGGTTATGTCAAAGCTCAAGGTGATTGCTAGTTATGAAGATGCAGTTGAGGGACTTATTACTCATGGATGGATCACTGGAATTGGACAACATGGATGCTTTGTGACATTCTATAATGGTGTTTCGGGTCTTGCACACAGGTAAGATGTTACTTATGTCTGATTTCAGTTTTACCCACGTTTTATAATGGTTGCTATGTAGCTTTGCATTGTATTCTTATGTTCAATTGAAATCTTTGGAGGTAATTTGTGAATTAAATTATTTATTTTCAACAACATTTTTTCTTATAAGAAATAAGAATTTCAATTTACCAAATTCTTTGGTTTATCATAAATAATATATACCTTGATCCATAAGCTGAAAAGTCTCATAATACTAAAAATGTGCCGAAATGTGGAACTCTTTATGATAGTGTCAGTTATGTTTCTTCTCCCTTTCTTTTGATGTTATTTTCTAATTTTCTTTGATTAAGCATTTTTCATAAGCTCGTTTGGAGGTTTTTAAGTACTAAGATGTTTACTTTCTTATGCTTTGGTTGGTGGAATTTGTTAATGGTGTTATGCTAGACGTCTATTAACACACCTATTGTCTAAAAGATAAAATTGTTAAATTAAGCTTTTGATACTACTAGTCGGGGCCAGAACTCAAATTGTTCTTGATGTCAAATTTTATGCCTTTATTTGCTTAAGATTGAGCAAGTCAGGCATGCAGATGCATGCTTTGAATGTTATTCGTTATTTCAACTGAAATCATTGTGAACAGATATATAGGTGGGTATTGGGTTTCATTCTATATATGTCCAATACTTAAAAGTGAGTTTGCATGGAGACTATTTTGTGTTTCCCTTCATATGGATTTACAAAAAATTATGGATTGAGTTTCTTTAATTTGTTTTTAGTTGAATCTCTTTAGTTGCATTTGTGAAGAGAAGTTAATATTCTGAGCTATTTTGAGAAAGCTTGTTTGAGTAATTCTATTGAACTGCTTGTTATATGGGTCCTGTAGATATCTTGCATGGGTTTTAAGTTTTTGGGAGCTTAAATTAGTTTTACAAAATTTGCAGATTAATTAATCATTTTGTGATTAATTAGAGATAATCTTAAAATGTTGCAAACAATTTACAATTTTGAAAATATGAAGAATATTTTGAAAAACTTGAGAAGATATTTTTTTTAAACATAGGAGAAAAGACTTATTACTTGCAGAAAATTACATAGCATCTACAGAAGGTACATCTCCTAATCATTGATTCTTCAAGATTATAACAAATTTTAGAAGCTTCAAATGACAAAAGTCAAATATCCATATAGTCCAGTAAGCGAATCTACCTGTATCTCCATAAGTTCAGAGAGCATTAAGCCAACCAGTAATTGTTACTAATCTAGTTCTTCCGACCAAATTATTTTAGCAGTTTTTAAGGTGAACACTTGCCGGTTCACAACTATTACAAAAACTGATTTTAAAGTACATTCTAAAATCATATACATTATTTAGGATTATGAACCCCAAAGCCATATAAAACAAGTCCTTTACTGAAGAGAACTGCATATCAGGATGAAGTTGCATTGTTAACAATTTAAATAATCTGGTAATGACCTGAATCCCCCATATTGCTGATCCTCAGGATACACCCTTTCAAATATTTGGCACTAGTTGATCAACAAAGATGCAGTATTGAAATTATAGATGGTCTTTAGAGAGACTGTCCCCAAAAGGTATGTTAAAGAAGCATCTGATCAGCCGTGGGATGTAGGTCTGCAGAGATTCATTGTGAGCCATGACATGTGCCCTTTCATATTTTACTCCACTGCACTCGGTTTATCCACCATCCGAGTCCAAATATCTGTGTCGTCATCAATTGTTTTGTCCATCTCTATAATAAACTTCCCCTGAGCTGCCAATTTTTTGTTCTGATTTGTTCAATCTTTGGCTTTGGGAAAATTGAGAATCAAGTGGCGGCCCCATAGATCTATTTGCAAAACAGAAGGTTATTTCTTGGCCATTTGTGGATCACACATAGAAAAGGACCGGATCTTTCAAGGGGTGTTTGTTTTCTTAAACAATCAGGCTTGTTTGTGAAACATTGGGCTTCATCTCATAACCCCACTTAAAGATTTGCTCAGCATTTGACAATTATGGGTACCTCTTTGACCAAGAGAATGATAGCAATGATCCTCCCTTGAAAGAATGGAAAAGCCAGTGGAGAATTTATTATGTCCTCTGAGCTATGTTACTGGGTCCGTCATATTTGACCCAGGTACACATGTGGGGCCAGTACTGGTCCTGGTACGTTGCAGGTTCGTCCCCGGGTACTGCCTGGACATCTGAATTCCCTATGGGTCCTTCTGTGAATATTAAAAAAATGTTGCCATTTGCTGTTGTAATTTCTGAATTACGGTAATCCATTGTTGGTGTTATTACTTACTTATGTGTGAAGCTGCTTGTACTGGTTGCCTAACTTTGGGACCCTAGTCCTTGACTCAATTAAAATCTCCCAGATCAGCAATCAGCTTTGGGGCAGCTCATTAATTTCAAGGAATTAACAGTTGTTTCTGCAATGCAGAACTGAATTCCAAATCCGAAGTTCTGTGAATTCTGGAATTCAAAGAAGGAACTCTCCCCCACATTTACATATGCTTCTCCCTCCATGGTATAAAAAGGAAGTCTGTAATCATAGTATTATTTGCTGGACCATTAGATTGCTCCCCTTAGGTGGACAAACACCCTTGATAAGAGTGATGCTCCAAACAATGGTGTTAAACTTAATGGCTATTCCACACATTCTGAAATCAGTCCCAAATGCCATTAGAAAAATCCAGCAGTCATTTTTGTGGAAAGCTATTGGAAACTCAAAATTTCCTCTTGTAGGATGTGTTAGTGTTTCTTAGATCAGATTAAACAATGAAAGCACTTAATAATATTGCAACACATAAGACAATGAACACATTAAGATACCCTGGGAAAACCCTCCTCTTGAGGGAGAAAAACCCATCAAACGAATCTCTTATATAAAGTAG
Organism: Sequoiadendron giganteum; assembly: GCA_007115665.2. NCBI lineage: Eukaryota > Viridiplantae > Streptophyta > Pinopsida > Cupressales > Cupressaceae > Sequoiadendron > Sequoiadendron giganteum. The sequence goes on from CM021106.1 coordinate 48,021,692, forward strand.
AACAAGAGCAAAAATCCGCTTACAACTTAGGCCCAACAATGGTCAATACTTGATACAAAGAAATCGCACCTCTCCTAGATGCAAGATATAAATATGAGATCTTTCTTGAATCCAAACTGCTGCAATGAAGGTGTGAACTTCTGCTCTTAATTGCGAATTTACTTGACTTGAATGAATGAATACAATGACAAGTAAGACCTTGTATATATACAAGAGAGGCGCCTTTTCAAGATAGGTCGACCCTCTAAAAGAACATAATAAATGACAATTTACAAATGAGGTCGGCCCATGTAATAATCAAAGTATGCCAACCATATAGGGTCGGCCCTTTGCATTTATTAAATGTTATTGTTATAAATTAAATAGCCGAATGACTACTTATTTAATTTATGCTTTCTTCTTGGAATTCGTGCAAAGGAAGTGTAGCCCTAAGCTGCTATAACATCAACACTCCCTCTCAGCTAGGGATGAACTTCCACCTGCACAAGACACATCATATCAGAATGAAAACAAAATAGAATATCACCTCATCGTGATATCAACCATCATGGCTACCTCCATAGATGGTATGAACAAGTGCTCATCACTTAATGTGATGTTGTCACCTTAATGTGACTATCACCATGGCTCCTCCAGAGGGTGATACATAAGCACAAATAAATCATCACAGATTCCCTCACGTGATGCTGTCATGGAGTCACACACATGACATCCACCATGGCTCTCCCAGAGGGTGGAAACAAGGGCTTTCACCTCAAGTCTCAAAAGAGAAATGCACTATCAAGGACTTGCAGCTCAAATCTCTCTCAATAGAGAAATGTATTATCAAGGACTTGCACCTCAAATCTCTCTCAATAGAGAAATGTATTATCAAGGACTTGCACCTCAAATCTCTCTCAATAGAGAAATGTATTATCAAATATAAGGATCACTGATACTGAGACTCTTTCTCAGTCAAGGCTGCATTCTCCACCATACCAAGCTTATCTCGAAAGTACACAAACTTGATCCTGGAGAGAGGCTTGGTGAGAATGTCTGCTGTTTGCTCATCAGTGCTGATATACCTCAACTGTATAGCTTTCCTTAGTACCATATCTGTAATATAATGGTACTTGATCTCAACATGCTTTGTTCTGTCATGAAACACGGGATTGATAGAAAGCTTTACATAGCTCTGGTTATCACAGTGTATAATGGTAGGCTCCATTGATTGTCCAAACAATCCTGCAAGGAGCTTACGAAGCCACACTGCCTCACGAGTTGCCACACAAGCTGCTATATACTTTGCCTCGGTTGTACTCAAATCCACTGAAGACTGTTTCCTGCTACACCAAGAAATCATAGCAGTACCCAAACTGAAGCAACAACCAGAGGTACTCTTCCAATCTAAGACACATCCTGCCCAATCAGAATCAGTAAAACCATGCAGCTCTAAATCCACACCTGAAGAATATCTCAGGATATGTTTAGCTGCTACAAGATGTATTTGCCTTGGTTCACACATAAACTGGCTAAGTGCACTCACTGCATAGCAGATGTCAGGTCTAGTGTTAACTAGATACATCAATGAATCAATCAATTGTCTATACATCGTAGAATCCACTGGTTCTGAACTAGCTGAAGCCTCTTTCAACTTATCTAGATTAGTCTCCATGGGTGTAGACATAGGTTTGCAGTCAATCATACCAAACCTTTTGAGAATATCAACAGTCTACTTGCCTTGACTTAGAATCATCTCATCTGGCTTTTGCCAAACTTCTAAGCCAAGGAAGTAATGCATGAGACCTAGATTCTTCATCTCAAACTCTGAAGCTAACTCCTTCTTGCATTTTAGAATTAGATGTTCCTCACCAGTGATAATCAAATCATCAACATATAAAACTAGAATCAAAGCTTCACCATTTACTACCTTGAAGTAGAGGTTAGAATCTGCATCATTCTTTGAGAAACCCAGACTTAATAGATATTGATCAATCCTTTTGTACCAAGCACGAGGTGCTTGCTTAAGACCATACAAGGCCTTCTTCAGCTTGCAAACATGGGACTCCTTCCCATGCACCTCAAATCCTTCGGGTTGCTCAATGTAAACCTCTTCTTCTATTACACCATTTAGAAAGGCTGTCTTTACATCCATTTGATGAATCTTCCATCCTCTAGATGCAGCAATGGCAATGATGGTTCCGACAGACGTATATCGAGCCACAGGAGCAAATGTTTCTTCATAGTCAACTCCCTCTTTTTGTGAGAACCCTCTAGCCACAAATCTTGCCTTGTGCTTCTCAATGCTCCCATCAGCTGCATGCTTGATTTTGAAGAGCCACTTAGAAGACACCACAGATTTGTCCTTGGGTCTAGGAACAATATCCCAAACATCATTCTTAAGTATGGACTGATACTCCTCAGTCATGGCATCTTTCCATACTTGTTGACTAGAAGCTTCATCGACACTTGAAGGCTCTGACTCAATAATCTGACTCATCAAGGCGACATAACTAGAGAACTTGTGAGGTCTCTTGTTTTCTCTGAAAGCTCCTCTTGGGGCTGCAAAAATTTCTGCTTCCTGCATTGTCCTATGAGCCCAAAGAGGTCTTTTCTTTCCAATCACAATATCTAGAGGCCCATCAGTGGGATCCAAGGGCTCAACTGGATCAACATCTTCTTTAGGTTCTGGAGCCTCCTTCAAGTTCTTTGGAATATGGTCAACTTCCATATCTTGAGGAGGTTCTTCTTCATCGATCTCCACAGGAGTGCCCTTGGACCTTCTGAAAGCAACATCTTCCTCAATTGTGACATCTCTACTGATCTCAATAGACTTCTGTCCTGGTATGTATATCCTGTAGGCTTTTGATGTCTCACTGTAACCAACAAGAATTCCTTTCTTCCCAGAAGGTTCTAGCTTTGTTCTCTTTTCCTTTGGAATATGAACATAGATTGGACAACCAAAGATCCTCAAATGACTAACTTCTAGTTTCACCCCTGAGAATGCTTCTTCAAGAGTTTTATCCTCCAAGATCCTGTGGGGACTCTTGTTTTGAACATAGACGGCAGTCCTTGATGCCTCAGCCCAATGAGAGATTTGCAAATCTTGATCATGGATCATAGCTTTCACTGCTTCCACAATAGACCTATTCTTTCTTTCAGCAATACCATTTTGTTGTGGATTATAGGGAACACTGAACTCCCTCTTAATCCCTGCTTCAATACAAAAATCTCGAAAGGTGCCAAAGGTGTATTCTCCACCATTATCGGATCTCAATACCTTGATCCTTTTCCTAGATAGGTTTTCAACCTATGCCTTGAATTCTTTGAATCTTTCTAATACTTCTTCAGATTCTTTAGATCTCAAGAAATAAATCCAAGTCTTTCTAGAGTAATCATCAATGAAAATAATATAATACAAGAAACCACTAGAAGATGCAATAGATATTGGACCACATAAATCAGAATGAATGAGATCAAGAATACATTTAGATCTACTTTCACTAGAATGAAACGTACCTTTTGTGTTCTTGCCTAGGGCGCATCCCTTGCATGTACCTTCATGTTCTTGATTGAATTTCGGAAGACTGGTGACCATCTTCTCCATGATAGGTAGAGCATGAAAGTGAATGTGAGCCAATCTTCGATGCCAAAGGTCACACATGCTGGAAGAGTTATGCGCAAGTGCTTGAAGAGGACGAGTGCATAGCTTGTAAAGACATTCATGTCTAACTCCAATTACTTGAGCAGTTTTGAAGTTGGAGTTCCTTGCCCATATAAGAACTTTGTCTTTAGAAAAGGCAACTTGATAACCTTTGTCTTCTAATGCCGAAATTGAGACAAGATTCCTCTTTATCCCTGGAACGAACAATACATCATTCAACTCCAATGAAATCCCGAAATCCAGGTGATGAGTGGAGTTTCCAACTCCTTTCACAAAATATGTAGCATTGTCTCCAATGACGACTTGTTCACTAGAGTTGCTCTCCACTAAGTTTGAAAGGTGACCCCTGAAACCGGTGATGTGCCTAGAGGCACCACTATCAATCAGCCAAGTGTTGACGTCGGTAGATACATTGCTTGACAAGGCTGAATAGAACAGATAATCACCGGAGTCCTTCTGCGGAGCAACTTCTTCATCATTTGCAGTGGCAACCTGCTGCTTAGGTCTAGTAGGACAATCCTTCGCAAAGTGACCATATTTATCACAACGAAAACATTGAGTCTTGGGCATGTCTCTATTCCTTTTGAAAGCAGGAGCACCATCATTTCCATTTTCTCAATTCCTCTTGAAGAACCCTTTCTTAAAGCCTTTTCCTTTCTTCAACGAATGAGAGGCAAGAACTTGTATTTCTTCATTCTTTGAACTTTGACTAATTCCCCTAGCTGTTAGTCTCGACTCCTCTTGGATACAGTCAATTCTCAATCGATCAAACTTGGGAAGTTTAGATCTTGCACTGATTCCTTGAATAAACGACTCCCATGAAAGCGAAAGACCATTGAGAGCAAGCATAGTCAAGTCTTTGTCATCAATCATGTGACCAATTGTGGAGAGCTGATCTCTTATCTCTGAAATCCTCATGAAGTATGTAATAACAGATTCTCCTTTCGCCATTTTCACATGATGAAGTTGTTGCTTCAGTGCAAGAGCTCGACTAGTGTTGTTGTTTCATACATCTCTTCCAAGGTTGTAAACATCTCTCTTGCCGTATCCAACTTGAAGACAATCGGTACAACATGATCCTTGACGGAATCAACCAACACTTTCTTTGCCCTAGTGTCTTTCTTCCTCCACTGCAACTTCTCTTCTTCCTCCTCAGGTTCGGGAACTTTTGTTTTCACAAACTCAGCCAAATCATTCTCTTCCAATGTGAGCATGATCCTGAACCTCTATGATGTGTAGTTCGAAATTCCTTTGAGTCTATCCTCGATTTTCAGATCGTTCACCATTTTTGAGAAATTTAGAAGATAGACTGAAAAAGAATAAAGTGAGTGTTGCAAACTAAATCTGATCACGATCTTTTTCACACCCGCTCTGATACGATGTTAGTGTTTTGTAGATCAGATTAAACAATGAAACACTTAATAATATTGCAACACATAAGACAATGAACACATCAAGATACCCTGGGAAAACCCTCCTCTTGAGGGAGAAAAACCCATCAAATGAATCTCTTATATAAAGTAGAACAAGAGCAGAAATCTGCTTACAACTTAGGCCCAACAATGGCCAATACTTGATACAAAGAAATCGCACCTCTCCTAGATGCAAGATATAAATATGAGATCTTTCTTGAATCCAAACTGCTGCAATGAACGTGCGAACTTCTGCTCTTAATTGCGAATTTACTTGACCTGAATGAATGAATACAATGACAAGTAAGACCTTGTATATATACAAGAGAGGCGCCTTTTCAAGATAGGTCGGCCCTCTAAAAGAACATAATAAATGACAATTTACAAATGAGGTCGGCCCATGTAATAATCAAAGTATGCGAACCATATAGGGTTGGCCCTTTGCATTTATTAAATGTTATTGTTATAAATTAAATAGCCGAATGGCTACTTATTTAATTTATGCTTTCTTCTTGGAATTCGTGCAAAGGAAGTGCAGCCCTAAGCTGCTATAACATCAACAGGATGGTGGACAGTGAAAAAGAAAATAAGAGGGCTCAATATCAAATCTTTATTGAAATTCAACCAAGCAATCAGAAAATGACTTGGAGGCTCTTCAAAAACCACCAGTCTAACTGGGCTAAAATTCTTGATATATATATCTGATAGCTACAGGTTCAGCCATCCTCACTGTTAATTGGTCCCTGATTCTTTCAACCATGGGCAGATAGATCCAAGAAGGAATGGGGTTATTAAGGAATGATCTGAATTGTCATATATGAGCTGGGAGTCGATCCAATATTTGGTTTAATTCCAAGAATAATTAACCCAATCACTTGATTAGGCTATGAGGAACTCCATGTTAAGACTGGAACAAGATAGGCTTGTGCATGTGGCTGATTATATGGGGAGAATGAGGGAAAACTGCCAGTGGAAGCCAAACATTTTTCAACCATATTAGAGCAATTTTGATCGAGCAACACTGCATATTAAAGTTGAACTTCTGAACATGTAAATTCTCTCACAGGGAGAAAGAGATGAACTGGACCTCTACAAATAGTAGTCAATGAACTGTAGCTTTTACTTATGCAATCTTAACCACCCTAATTGGACATTGTAATCCTGAATGAGGAGATGCATTCACAAGTCCTTCTGTGTATATTATTTATTTCATTCTCAAATAGTTTCGCTTATGGGTGGAAGCATTTTGATAGATGAACAAGTTGATTAGATAAGAAGTGTGAATGTGCAGTTAACACAGTTTGCTTTTGCTTCGGTAAGCTTTTACGTAAAATATCTCCTACTTTTCTTCAAATTAATAATTATAGATTCTAGAAAATGAATTCATCTTAAAAAGACAATTTCTGTACCAGAGACATGCACTTTTTATGCATGCTACCATCCATTAAACTCTTCATCCATTTTTTAAAATAAAAGCAACTTCTTTGTATGTTCCAAATCGACCTTGAATACAAGCTATACTCTTCCCAAGCAATACATGAGTTCTTTTCTCACTGGTTACAGGACTAATTGCTGGCATTAAATGTGCGTTTTAACCTTATGCTTTTTTGTTGAAGCTTTGTACTTAAGGAAATATCAATTTCATTCTTATGTGGCTCCCAAGAGTTTTAACAGGGAAGGGATATTATGTTTTATGGATTTTTTCTGGTTTTAAGAGATTAATCCCACAATCCTTTCTGATAGTGTGTTTGCTTTATCTTTATTTCTTATAGATATTGCATTCTGAAGAGCATGCATTATGCTTTTGTGAATTTTATTTTATTACCTTTGATTTAGTTTCTGCAAATTATCTGTCACAGTGATCTGGTGTGCAGACACAATCATATTGAGCTTTAGGTCCTTTATTGCTAATTATGTGTAGCAAACCTTAGAAGCATGGGATCTTTGTGAAATTGACATACTAGATGTTATCATTTCATTGTTTTTAAGCTTGGCTGTAGTAGTGTGGAGATACTTTAGGAATTCTCTCTTGATTATGTGTTATATGCTGATAATACTTATATGATGCTTGCCACTGCAGGACTGAGCTTGGTCTAGATCTAGGCACAGAAGCAGAATCTGCATTTCATGTTGGACAGGTTGTCAGGTGTAGGGTAACAAGGGCATTTCCTAAAAAACGACGTCTGGAGCTCAGTTTTATCATCTCTTCTGACAGGTTCTTTTAGATTCGATCCTCAGGATTCTGTTTCATGTATCACATTGTGTCTTCATTTGATTTTTTGTTAGTATTGATTGGAATCCTGTTAATGGTCAATGGGATTCATAAGATGCAAATAATGGTAGTTGAAAGTTCTGAGTTAGCCTACTAAATTCAGATAAATGTTAGGTCAAAGTGTACAATTTTTCTTTCAAATTCATGTTGTATATAATCACACTTTTCTTTCAAATTTATTGTTGTGTATGGTTATAAGTTCTGACATTCAAACTTACTAATTAGGACATTCAATTTAAATTATGATTATATAAATGTTCAGCACTACTCTAAATGAAATTATGTTAATGTATTACCTTTGAATAGATGGTCTATGGCAAGCACCTCAAGCATCCTCTCTAACAAAATAAAGTAGCTGGCGTACCTTGTCATTAGAAGCTTGAGAAATTCCTTCCTCGAAAATGTCCTAAAGAGGGCAAGTGAGGTGTGATGGTTGCAAATAAACATCTGAATGCCTCTAGCCTCTACAACCACTTGGTGCACCCAATCTATTTTCCCTATGTCTTTCAATGCGTTGTTCAACACATGAACACAACAAGGGGTCCAAAAGATGTGTTTGTAAGAACTTTCAACCATCAAACCTACTAATTTGCACACATGTGCTGAATCAGTAACCACCTGCACAACATTGGCTGCCCCAACCTCCTCTATAGCCTCTTTCAAATTATTAAATTGGAATTCTACATCCTTGCGCTTCCTAGAACAATCAATGGCTCTAAGGAAATATGAACCAGCTGAACATGTGACTATGATGTTTATAAGTGGCCACTGTCTAATATCGGTCCACCTATCCATGATAATAGAGAAACCTATCCTAATCCAACATTGTGTCTCATTTCCTCCATCGCCACACTCACCTTAGAATATTCTTTGTCAAGGAGTGTAGTGCGTAATTTTTTTTCTCCAGGGGGGTGAATGAGGTACCAACAACTGCCACATCTCTAAACATTTGTTTGAAGTAGGGAGAACGTGCTGCATGGAATGGGATGGCATGGGCATAGAAAAATTTGGCAATGGAGGACTCTGCCACATCTCGTGCTTGGACATTGAACTCACTAGAAGTACTAGCCTTCCTTTTCCCTCTTGTGGAAATATGAACACCACCCGCACCACTACTACCACTACCAACACTAGGATTACCAAGCATAGAGGGCATAGGTGAGGTTGAATGTGCGGATTAAATTTGCATTAGCTGCTCCATAGGCTTTGCTTCGGCCTCCATGTGCAATCTATAACACTCTACCCTTTCAAAATCTTTTATGTCTGGACAACCCTTGACCCCACGGCCTACAAAACGCAATAGATGAGAATAGACTCTTGTGTAGCTCCCATAAAATTTATCTTTGCAAATGTGACATTGCCACAATCTACTATTCCTCGTGTTTTTTCCTTTGCCTTGGTCTATACGTGATGCTAATTGAAGAAGAGGTTTTTTAGGATTAAAAGGGCTTTTTGCATTTTTTTTTTCAAATCTTCACAAGGGATATCATATGGGTTTGTTTGAGGTTGCCCCCTTTCAATTGATTGGGTTTCTTCTCCCCTCTTAACATACCCACTATCTTCACTACTGCTGCTCATTTTGTTTTGTTTTGGTTTTTGCAAATTGAAAATTAAAAAAAATACAAAAAATCATATATTTTATAATTTAAACTTAGAAACAAATGGAAAAAAAAAGAAAAATAATGGAAGAATAACTTACCTCTTTCACTTCTCTTCCGGATTGCTTCCTTAATGCTCTCCTTTTTGCCTTCTAAATCCTGGTTTTTCTTCTTCAACAACTCCTTCAAACTCTCTTTCTCTTCTTCTCACTTTGCTCTTGTTTGGAATTTCTTTTTGGCAAGTTAAAATGAGATCAAATGAAGGTAAAAGGAAGTTTTAAGTTGCCATATTAGGGTTGGGAGGCATGGGGTCCACAAACAAAAGCATTAAAAAAAAGAAATTTTAAATTTGGCTTTTTTTTTTGTGTTAAATTGCTGCTGGAAAAAAGGGGACGACTGGCCATCTCGAGGACGGTTGAGGGACGGCTGGGCGTCCCTTGACCGTCCCTTGGATAGTTGACTGTCTCCCACCCATTTCCGAAATGTTTCCCCATTTCGGGGACCCCGAAAAAAGGAAACCTTTTGGGTACGCTTGAAAAATCTCCCCCCTAGGCGTCCCCCGTCTCCGAGACGTCCCCGGTACCGGTACAGTGGGCAAAAGACCAGGGGACACGTCCCCGTGTTTCCTTGATAATAAATAAAATGATAATTTTTCTTCTTTAAGTTTTGACATGTCAAGATAGCTAGAGTTGGTATTAAGTTTCAACATGTTAAGATCGCTAGAGGTGCTATTATGTTTCAACATATTAAGATTTAGATATATAAAATGCATATGAACAGATAGCTCAATGTTTTTCTTAATCACATAAGATCCTTGTAGTAATGCATTGTGTTGTACCTCTTGGTAAATTAGAATTTTCAGGTTTAGTTTCATTGACCCTATACACCACTCTTAGGTAAATGAATTGGTCAGTTTCTAGTCTCTGTTGCAGTCTTGCTTTTATTTATTACTTCAACTAGTTACCCTACTGGATGTAAGTATGTGTTATGAAGCCTGCATGGTATATTTGTATCTTCTTTCCTACAGGGAGCTTCCTTGTTTTCTCTTTTGTATACCATTGAACTCCTCCCTGACAAAATCTTGTTATGCAATGTTTATATGGTTTCAGAAAATGAAATGCTTTTAAAACTTCTGGCATGTTCTTCATTGTTAGACTTAGTGTATTAAATCAGGCAATATTTAATATCCATAGAAGTATTGCTGGATCATCTGCACTGACTCTCTATCCTGCATTCGATTTTGGGTTTTGTTCAAAATTCTCTGTGTGTGTGTGTGTTGGTTTAGTTTTGTTGGTTGCTGTTGACTGTGTGCTGGAACCCACCAAAACTCCTTCGAATTTGAAGACAAAAATTCCTCTTTTTATATATAAGTATTTAGCCAGTGCATGCATTTTGCTACTGGGGTCCACCAAATATCCCTGCTGAATGAGTATTATTGGTGTTGACGGGGCCTAAATTGTGGCTGCTCTGGTTCCTTTAATGCTGATTGTTTTACTCAAGGAGGTCATGTATTGTCAATAACTGACTGGAGCAGCTTCTATTCTTGGATTAGACGCAGCAGTCAGTCTCCTTAGCTAGACGGTTACAATTCAGTTTGAATAAATTAAGCCTGTGGCAGTTTTCGAAAGAATTATCTATTTTTAAATGGCAGCCTTCATCTAGTGTAAGGATTATGGGAGGCATTGAACCACAGAAATCGTTATGAAATATTTTATTTTGGGACAATACAGGTGTGCGATATGGAGTCTTAGTGGCTGAATATTCAAAAAGCATTTCATAATAATATAAAAAGAGATCTATGAAGGGCGTGAGGAGGTAGAGTAGTAACAACAGGTTATGAAAAGTGAGTGTTAAAGAGAAGTCATGGGCATTAAGAAAGAACAGTAGACTTTAGATTATTTTGATTGCATATTTCTCATTGGTCATGGCAAATGTAAGTGCTGCTGGTCGATAGATCTGTTAGTTTTGTCTTTAGCTACAAATTTATCAGTCAATTGTCAGAGACCTGTGTGCTTTTGGATTGCTGAAAGGAATATCAAGGCTGTTAGCCTATGTTGATTGTAATTTTCTGAGCTTTTTTCTTTCTTCTGTGATAAAGTTTTTGGTGTTGGGCTGCTTGAACTGGGTACTTTTTGAAGGTACCTGGTTCTGGGCTGAATCAACAAGTGCTTTTGTAAAGAATCAGGAATGATTTGTTATTTAAATTATCCCCAAATGAGTTAAATGGAAAGTGAGTGATAAAGAGAAGTCATGGACATTAAGAAAGAACAGTAGACTTTAGATTATTTTGATTGCATATTTCTCATAGGTCATGGCAAATGTAACACCAGGTTATTAGATTATTTTGATGGCATATTTCTCATAGGTCATAACCTGGTGCTTCTGTAACACCAGGTTATGAAAAGTGAGTGATAAAGAGAACTCATGGACATTAAGAAATAACAGTAGACTTTAGATTATTTTGATTGCATATTTCTCATAGGTCATGGCAAATGTAAGTTCTGCTGGTCGATAGATCTGTTATTTTTGTCTTAAGCTACAAATTTATCAGTCAATTGTCAGAGGCCTGTGTGCCTTTGGATTGTTGAAAAGAATATCAAGGCTGTTAGCCTATGTTGATTGTAATTTTCTGAGCATTTTTTCAATCTTTTGTAATAAAGTTTTTGGTGTTGGGCTGCTTGAACTGGGTACTTTTTGGAGGTACCCGGTTCAGGGCTGCATCAACAAGTGCTTTTGTAAATAATCAGGAATGATTTGCTATTTAAATTATCCCCAAATGAGTTATGGTATATAAATATATATCAATTATCAGACTGTTTCTCCTGGCAGGTCATGTGTTGGTTATGACAAGACCATGGATGCAAAAATTGGAAGTATTGTTTCTGGTGTGGTTAAAAGTGTTACAACCTCTGCAGTTATTTTGGACGTGCCTACAGATAAGGGTTCTATCAAGGGTACCATTTTTAATGAGCAACTATCAGATAATCCGGGTAAGTGTGTATGGATTCATTTTTCCCAAGGCAACTTTAGAGTTTCATTCTTATGTGTATGGCTGTTTAACCATCAACCTTTTTCTTGTTTTTGGTATTTGGTTTACATGTTAAAGATTTATATATTGCTTGGATTTTGAAGTCAATTTTTTGTGTTTGTTTTTCAGGGCATTCGGAGCAAATCAAATCATTATTAAAGCCTGGACACTTGTTTGACAGACTTTTGGTGCTAGGTAGTCATAAGCATTGCACTATAGAGTACAACATTATGATAATATTATAGGCATTGGCATGATCTGTCTCTTTTTGATTTTTCTTGCAGCTTTTTATGTGGCATTTTTTGTTACCATCATATTTTGGGTTCTATTTGACACCAAAAGATGTAAATTACATCAGCTAAGGAGCAAAGTTCCATTGAATTTCTTCTTTTCTGAACACTACAAAGTCTAGCATTTGAGGCTTTGCTCCAAGGGGGAAAGAGTCTTTTATCATTTTAAAACAATCAATTGAGGCGTTAATGTACAAAAAGCGAGATCACCTTTAAATATATTCAACTCTTCTAAGCAGGGTGGACAACTGCTAGAAATCAGGATCTTAGGATACTAATCAAAATATAAGATAACAAAAAAGAGAAATATACAAGCATATATTTTATATATTACACAAGATATACACGGGGAAAACCCTTTTTAGGTGAAAAACCCCATAAAGCATCATTTTATTAACACATTTACAAACTGGTCTATTAAAACAATAGACTGAACCTGGGGACACTCCTCTACATACTTCCACATGGCCAATAATACCTTTTGTGCATAGTGATATAATTCACTATAAATCTCCAAATTCACACACCCTCAAATGAGAGAGAACCTCTTTAAATATAAGAAAAAAGATGGCAAAATACCTTAACCTATTCAAAGCAATCATTCATAAATAGTTAGTAATCTAATATTTTATTAGATTATTAATTATTAAATGGTATATGCTTTATAACATAAAGTTTTATAACCTTATATTGGAACAATATATAAATGTTATAAGAATATGACCCCTAAAAACAGTATCTTCTAACACTCTCCCTTAATATTAATAGGGGACATCACATGTCAATATCTGAGAAAGAAAAAATGAAGTACCCTAGTAACGTAGGTCTTTTGACTATGATAAATAGGGACACAAATATATGCCAAGATGAAGAGTATGTATTCCGGACTACATGAAAGTCATCTTGTCATAATTTATAATACAAGTGTTCTAAAAAAATACTATATACAAGGTCTTATAAATTTTTATCGGAGCTCAAGTATCCTCAATGTAGCCTCACCCTTGGTTCATTACATAGTGCTCGTGGGACTTATATAATAACTATGATTTTACGAGTAGAAGATTTACAAAGAGAAGAATTTACAATATGCCCAAAAGACTTACTAATGCTTAGAGGTCTTATGTTTTGCTTGTTAGGACTTGCATATGATAGAAGGACTTAAATATGCCCAAAGGACTTACTAATGCCTAGAGGTTTTGTGTTTTCTTTGTTAGGACTTGCTTATGCCAAAAGGATTTAAATATGTCCAAAGGACTTACTAATGCCTAGAGGTCTTATGTTTTTCCTGTTTGGACTTGCTTATGCCAAAAGGACTTAAATATGCCCAAAGGACTTACTAATGCCTAGAGGTCTTATGTTTACGTTTTACCTATTAGGATTTGCTTATGCCAGAAAGACTTAAATTTAGGATTTAGCCGAAGGTGGTGTCATTGACATGCACACTCCCCCTCAATGGCATGAGCTATGGCCAAGCATTGATACGATTTTTGAGAATTTTGCACTGCACATAGGTTCAATATGGGATGGCTAAGATTCAAATCTATTTCTTTCTTATTATAAGATATTTCCACTTGAATAGAATTGGAGAGACCTTCTATAATGGAATACTTTTGCTTGAGTGAGGTGCCCATGATCTTCAATGCAGTTTTGTAGTGTTCCACCACTTTGCTGATTTGTTTTTCACTGAGTTTCGTAGGTCTGATCTTTGTTTCAGTTTAATAGTTCTCTTTCTTGTCTTTGAGTTTGTTTGCCAATAATGTTAAAATGGTACCACGAAGCATATGCAAACAATGAAAAGACTTCTAATAACCTAATCTACTGAAAATAACTCAAGTAATTACTCAATTTAAGAGCCAAAGATGCTTTCTTCATTACACAATAGATCACATAAAATAGTTGGCTTACATCAGATTTTAAAAGATACATCTTATGCCATAATTTTTACTTACAGCCATACAAGCACTGTGAATAGTGACTTGCTATAGTACCCACTCCCAAAGAAGTGCACACAACTCTTGAAACCCGAACTTCTCCCACCCAAATTTGGATTGGGAAGCCTTCTAGGATAAGGGTGCCCCCTTTAGGAATGAAAGCAACCACCAAGGAGAGGCATATTTTTTTCTTTCGCTGATACAAACCCTCATAAAAGTGTGGCTGACTATAGCTTTCCAAAACAGCTCCAAAACTCCATGAAAAGCGAGCAACCCTCGTACTAACGCGATTGAAGACTATGGCAGTCAAAACCACTCAAAAATATGCTCGAAATAAATGCAAATAGCAACTTGTGTCTCCAAAATGAAGCCACCAAGAACTGACCAGCAACCTTAAGGTGGTGTTTCATACCCTCAAACAACTTAAATTCGAAGAACAAAGCCCCACCAGGCTTACCCACTGCAAGAAATCAGGAAACCCTAGCCTCCTTTTTCCTCCAAAGCAACACTCCCAAGTTTCATCAAGCAAAATCATCCATTCATGAAGAGGGTCGAACTTTCTCTTTTGATATTTATAATTTTACAAAGAAAACACTATTCATTAAAGTGAGCACTATTCACTTAAGTTATAACATTTTCCACTTTAGCAATGAATAGTAACTGCAAAATATAAAGTGACCCCTTCATTTTAAAGACACATGGTCCTTAGGTCGAGGATGGTGAAATTAAAGGTGAGTATCATAAATTTAAGCACAAGTATCGTGCCAAACGCCACAATTCACCCTGTCACCATACTCTGAAGATCCACACTGCAAATTGACAACCAAGTGCCCATCCAAAAAACCCTCTATCCATAACTATTAGCCTACGAGGGTTAGGAAAAATAGGCTAATCCCCAATTTCTGATGCTCGTGAAAAAGGGGACATTACAACTTTTTTCTCTTTGGTAAGAGTAAAATAACTCCAGTTATCATATAGTAAGGTGGTACTCTTACAAGTATCCAATTGAAACTCTTCCATAAATCTTCAAAGCCATATTGATTCTTTAGGAGCTACTCTTGTGTTTTGGGCTTTGATTAAAAACTATAGAAGATAGTTTTTTTAAAAAGTATTACACCATCTATGTAAGAGCACCTACACCATTTATATTAAGACAATCTATGGTAACCTTCCTATAAATGTAATCACCAACATAGTTAGGAACACATTAATCAAATAAAGTTGATTCTTGGTGTAGAATGTTTATTTTAATATTCATTTGCCAATTTCCAATGAGCATATAGTATTCCTCGTAAATCTAGAATATAGTCAATTTGATTATAAATAATCAGCAAAGAGATCAGAAGATATTTTCATGAATGTAAAGTTTAAACATGAATAATTGGTCATGTTTCTTTCAAAGAAAAATACTCAAGCTGCTACACATATGGTAGTGATCCAAAAGAAATTAAGCAATGGGTGAGCTATTCTTTCCAAGCTTGCTCCCTAGATAGTTTATTAGGGTGAGATATTCTATGAGCATATTGACTATGATTGTATGGAATTATAAATAATAATAAAGAGCTATAACTATTAATAGAGGTTGTGAAATAATTATCTATTGCATATCATATAAATTTCCAAGATCGTTCTATTTTTGTGATAATTCATTGCCAAAGAATTCCAAAGTGTCCAAGTGCTGATAGGTAGGATCTTCCAAAAGAGAAGGTTTTTCTGTGATTCTATTCTATGAAATTCAATATTTGGATTATACTTTTATATGGATGATTTGATCTACATGGCAAATAGTTTATCTCCTTCTTTGGTGGTGGTCCCAAAACGCACCTTCCAGCCTATAAGACCATAATGTTCACAAACCTAGTATTATTGAGAACTTTACTCTTGTTTGTTAGTTTCCTCTTTAAGAATTTGTTGTTGTACTCGCTATTCTTAGGTGATTTGGCCAAGATCTATGTTATATTGAATCTATTAACCATGCGTAGGATGCCAATAGCACTATTGATACATAACAATAACTATTAGTATAGAACAACATTACACCATAGCATGATGGACTATGCTCATTAATGTTTATGTATAAGATGGCTTTTCATCTCTACCAAAGTTCTATTCCTCCTATTCAAGATTATGAGTTCTCAAATTTTGGATATCCTTGATCATACATATTGATGCTGATAGAGGAATGGAATGTTTGATCAGAAAAATGGCACTTGACAAAACTTCTAGTGTACGTAGCTATATTTTATGTCTAGTTCAGATCCAAATCAAATGCGAGCTCATAGGCATGAAACACTTGATAAATCACATGAACTCCTCTTTGTAAATTATATTTCTTAATATCTTCAAGTCTACAAAATCCAAATGAATGTGAGGTCTGTTAATGAGTACAGACTCTCTAAACATGACTTACTCTATGCCATGGTGGATATGACTCTCCAAAAAGACATGTCTTTTGGCCTTTGTAAGAATTTTAATCTATTAAAGAGATTACACGATTGTAGAATTCGACAAGCCTAAGATCACTTGGTTATATAGCATGGTTCGTAAAATATATATGTATATAATTAATAAGATTGAATAATGATATGGTAATTTTAAACTATTCAGTGTATAAAAGGGTTGTATATATCCAATTGTCTCGAGGTAGTCTCACTTATTGTTTAAATAATTTGTTAATTGATTTAATTTTAACATCAGTTAAGTCAAGGATTTCTTTTATTTGTTTTTATTATTTGTGCTTAAGTCACTTAACACTCAAATAGTTGGCAATCACTATCTTATGCTTCTTGGTCAATAGTAGGAAGACATGAATATGGAGTATTCGTTACTCTCAATCTGTTGGGATACCAAATATGGTATAGCTTTTCTATAAAATTAGTATATAATGGTTATATTCCAAAACTTGAAGACATACATTTTAGTTGTTCCAGATTCTAACTGAATAAATAGTTAACTATATTTTGAAGATTTTCAATGTATTAGATACTATTTCAAATTATTTGGCACCACACTCAGTCTACATGAGAGGAGGGTGACAAAGATGATGACTTATGACTATTGTCCTCACATGAAAAGGCATATTTTGACTTTTATGAAGGACATTCGTCTATTAAGAGAAGCACAAATTGCTATAGAATGGGCACTAAGAAGTCTTATGATAAAGTAGTTCTATTACAATGGAATGATTTTGAATTAATTAGATTATGAAATTTAATGTTCAAAAAATAAACATTATACATCACCTAATAATCAAATAGCTGGCAATTACAATCCTATTCTATATGAATATTTTAGGGAAAAAATGACGAAAAATTCTCTCATATCACTTATAGAAAGACTATTTAGAATTTCTTAACTTGGTTTTAATAAATTGATTTAAAAATAAATAAAAAGGCACGCCAGATACATTGCACAAATGGGCTTACACATGTGTTTGAACATAAAGAGGTTTCCTATCAAGTTCAACATGGCTTCTAGTATAACCTGTAAAAATGATTAGTATAGCCTAATCTGCACTAATACCATGTTAGAAATTAGGATCTTAGGATACTAATCATTATAAACAAAATATAAAATAAAGAAAAAATAAAAAATATATAAGCATATATTTTATGCATTACACAAGATATACATGGGGAAAACCCTTTTAGGTGAAAAACCTCATAAAACATCATTTAATTAAAACACTTACAAAATGGTCTATTAAAACAATAGACTGAATTTTGGGACACTCCTCTACATACTTCCACATGACCAATGATAACTCTTGTGCATAGTGATATAATTCACTATAAATCTCCAAATTCATGCATCCTCAAATGAGAGAGAACCTCCTTAAATATAGGAGAAAGGGTGGAAAAATACCCCAAGGGGTATTAGTTACACCTATTCAAAGCAACCATTCATAAATAATTAATAATTTAATATTAATTATTAAATGGTATATGTTTTATAACATAAGGTTTTACAACCTTAGATTAGGACAATATATAAATGTTATAAGAGCATGACTCCTAATAACATTATGTTCTAACAACAATGATTCACATGAAGGTGAACTTTGCATCTTGTTACATGAAGCAAATCATTAGAAGACAGCCCTATCATATGCTGTATCCTTTGCAGATGTGCCCTCTATAATTTACTTCAGTAGGGGAGATGATCGATGAAATTTAATTGAAATTTCCTGCAAGTGTGCTCAAAATGTCTGGGTAGGAAAACATTTCTAGAGAAGATGCCTACTGGGTTCTGCTCTTGTATAAATAATATAAAGAAAGTTAGATTGCCAACCATGCTAAGTCTTTTCTTAGCTGCCACCTTCATGAAGTGCTTACCACCCAAAAATCATTCAAGATGTGTTTCTTGGTTTATCATATAAGGTTGAGGCATTTGTGTCTTTTTTATAAAAGAATATCCATTATTCCACTTTCTGTTTCTCTAATAAGGGGAGGTGAATGTCGAATGCACAGACTGAATGGGCAGCTATCAGTAGTTTTATTCAATTTCCTGGAAAATTGATTTTGTCTCTACTACTAGTTTTTGAGCACTATTTACATCCCTCTGTGCAAGTTTTGTAGCATCTGATTCAGTAATGGACATAATTATGATAGTACTTAAGGTGCCTTTTGAACTTGAACATATAAAATTTTGTGCATGCCATGTAAATGATTTTTGATTAGAAATAGAATTTTAATCTTCTTTTGAACTTAAACTATCATATTTAAAAGGCATTATTTCTAAAAAAATTGCTGATAAGTTTTCTTTTGTTCTTGTTTGGAATAATTTTTCACACATGTTGCACAGATGATAAAATATCTAAAATGCTATATGTCATCATTGCAGATGTTGTGAATCAGAGTCCAATACTATCAGCCAAATACTCACTCATTGAATTTGCAACACTCCTTCCTTCGGATATTGTTCAAATTCATCCTCAATCAGTGTTGCAAGTAAAGTGAATTTTGATTACTTGTGTTTTAAGATATTTATAAGCTGTATATATATATTCTCTATGAATAATGCTGACTGTATAGAATGAAAAATTGTAAAAAACTGCTATAGGTCTTTATTGCTTCTGTTCCTAAGCTTGCTTGCGATATGGTGAAGGATACATTTGCAAATGAAAAAAAAGTCCTTGAGGTCCTGATATTTTGTGTCTAGCTGAGTTCTTTGTTGTTATCTTGTTCAATGCCAACTGATGGTTTACTTTTTCTGTTGATATTCAGGGGTATATTTGCAATATCATACAAAATGGTGTCTTTGTTCGCTTTCTTGGTCGTTTGACTGGTTTTGCACCAAAGCATCAAGTAATATGCCAGCAAGCAGATATATAAGTTTCATGGATGCCAATATTTGATTGAATTTGTTGTATCAATTTTTCATGCTAACATGATTGTACTTGATAAGTAGGAGGTTTCTTCCACAGCGTGTCAAATTATGATATTGCTATCAGGATTCAACCGTGTAGTTTTCAAGTCAAACTCATTGACCCATGATTCATGAGTAGTGGTTCACAAGAACCCATCTCTCTGTGAGCATCACCTAGATGCAATGAGTGCTAAGTGGACCATTCATTATCATGAGAGAGCATCACCTAGATGCAATGAGTGCTAAGTGGACCATTCATTATCATGAGAGATGGGTTCTTGTGAACCACTACTCATGAATCATGGGTCAATGAGTTTGACTCGAAAACTACATGGTTGAATCCTGATAGCAATATCATAATGATTGTACTTGTGAGTGAAATGGGATTTTAATTTAAAATATAAACTTTGTGGACTAGGACTTCCTAACTGTTTCTGTTGTTTCTGAAGGTTTTGGACTGTTTCAGTGAGGATCTTATTAAACATTTTTATATTGGGCAATCTGTACGCTGTCGGATACTAAAGGTTAGTAAGAAACATGAAATGGTTTTAGGATAAAAATCAGGCTTGCAAGAAAATTAAAGATTTCTGGAAAATTGGTTGCCATTTTACTTGTCACACTTGTTTGCAGGTTAATGAGGAGACTGGGAAGATTGGCTTATCACTGAAGCAATCTGCTTGCTTTTCAACAGATGCCTCTTTAATTCAAGGCTATTTTCTTGAAGAGGATATGGTATTAAGAGATTTAAGAAATGCTGATGAGTCTTGTTTGTATTCCATTAGATTCTAATTGTTTTTCTCTCTTATGTGTGGAAACAGTTTGTTTTGCTTTAGGTTGTACTGTAATTTATCTTTGCTGGACTTGGCTTGTTGATGCTGCTTGGTTAAAAAGAATTGTTTGCATAGAGATATTACTACCTTTAGTGTTCTTTAAAAATAAATTTCAAGTGGTGCTAGCAGGGAATTGGAATTTATTAGTCATAACCCTCTTATTAACATATGCATTATAAGTCGAAACAGTTTTTTACTTATAAGTAGGGAATTGGAATTTACTAGTCATAACCCTCTTATTAACATATGCATTATAAGTCAAAACAATTTCATTTATAGTAGTACTGGTTATGTTGAGAGGCATAACTATAATGGCAGCAAGGGGGTTGTAATGGAGTGAGCGGATAACCAAAATCTCTTAAGAAAAACTTGATGGCCATTTCCATGCCAAACTTTAATTATGCCCAATTGTAGATGGTGATTGTGTGAGCTTAGACACACACACACACCTGCCTTGTGCAAGCCTCCTCCCCATGTCCTCACTCGATCCTTCCTGTGAGACATCTTTTTGATAGATGTATGTAAGATATCTAAACTAAAATCTATTATAATTTAAGTATAATGGTAAATGTATTATCAAACACCACCAATACCACCTCCCAACCCCTCTTTGAGATTGATATCTCTTAGTGTGTTTTAGATAGATGTATTTTAAGATATCTATACTAATATCTACAATAATTTAACCAAAGTGGTATAAGTATTAACAAAAACAAATTTATAAGTGTTACATGCTCAAACCTTGCGAGAATATTAAAATAGTCATAGCTAGATATTTTGAAGCTATACATGCACATATACATACATACCTACATGCATATATATATATATCTTGGGAGAATATTAAAGTATTTCGAGCCAGATATTTTGAAGTTATACACACACATATACATACATACATACATACATACATACAAATAATAAATGTAATAATATAAGTTAATATATATTATGAAACATATGTCTAGTAATAATAATATATTTACTATTAAGTGAAGTTGAAATGAGGTGATTTATAAGGGCCACACCTCTAAGAGCTCGTGCAATAGGACTTCAAGAGAAATTGGATAAGTAGATTTAGTGTTTAACATTTGTGCTTGTGTTTTATATATTTCTCTTCCCATGTGATTGCCTAGTTGGCACATTACAATAGACATCTATGGTAATTATGAAAGTATTAAATGAAGCAATCTTAGCTTTATGAAGGTTCATAAACAATTCTATAAGATTAAACAATGAAGCAACATAGTCAAGCGTTTTCCACAATGTATCAAAATGTAATGCAATGAGACCATGCTATGTGTAAAAAGGTGTAGTGAATTCAAAATCTTATGCTATTATCACCACATAATTGTAGTTTCCCTAATGAATTAGCCCAACTTATCACAACAGCTATCATACAAAGTATGAGGTTGGAGGAACCCTTGCTTCACCTTTGTGCTAACACAAATAAGATGAGGCATGCCATAATATTCTTATATGGTCTATTAACAACTATTTTAAGCTATGTTATTGGGTTCTTCAAAACCCTTGTTGTGTCCATTTGGGTTTGGTTCGGGACTGAACCTGAGCAGGTCTTGAGTGAACCCAGGTGGACCCACAGTCTTAAAAAAAAAGCAAAAATAATACTACTTAAAACAAAAATGTGACTATGTAATCTAAGTTTCACCCTAAAGTGAGGACTGTTCACTTCTTTTGTCTCATTTCACAAAGAGAAGTGATCAAAA
Source organism: Sequoiadendron giganteum (assembly GCA_007115665.2). Lineage (NCBI taxonomy): Eukaryota > Viridiplantae > Streptophyta > Pinopsida > Cupressales > Cupressaceae > Sequoiadendron > Sequoiadendron giganteum. Next base: position 48,043,790 of record CM021106.1, read on the forward strand.
CATTTTTTTTCCCTCCAATCTGCTATTGTTGATCTTTGAAGGTTGCTGCATTCTTCTTTGAAGGTGAAGGCTACGAGAGAGAAATACCTACACCTACACAAGAGAAAAAGCTGAATGGGGAAGATTTATCTATCAAAGGCTGCAAATCTCGTGGTTTTTTCAAGTTTTGAAGAATTTTTTAAAAATTATATATTTTTTTTAAATACTTTTAAAAACTTTTTATACATAACAAAAGGATTATAGTGCTTTTCTTTTAACTTAACACAATGTAGGGTTTAAATTTGTAATGTTTTTTTTTTTCTGGTTTTGTTATTCATACAAAATAGTTGGTAGTTTTTGTTTAGTTGGCCCACATGTAGAGAGCTGGTCTAAATTTAATGCAACATCACTACTTTGGCAACATGAAACCATGATTGAGCAGTTTCTTGGTTGTGGGGTTTATTGTTGGCATTATAGCCAACATGGGAATGAGTATAAGAACTCATATAACCAAGTGAAAACTTAGCTATATGCTATAACTGGCTTAGGAACAAAGAGTTTGTGTAGGGCCTAATAAAGAAGGGTTACCAAAGGAACAAATAATGGGATATATCAAAGAACAATAGGACATTGACATGGTAAGTAACATATCAAAAGAAAGAGTACCTCCTCTTTCCAAGAAAGGATTGCAAAAACCACCAAGTGGTTGAGCACAACTAGTTTGTCCACAGCGTTTCATGCCACCATAATTTTCTTGATAAGCGAATGCTCCCTTTATTTTCATAAAATGAGTGAATTTTGTAATTTTTTTAGTTTTAAAGAAAAAGTTCAAGATTTTTAAATTTTTTCTAATTTTTTTTTAGAATATTTAAAAAATATTTTATTCATAATAAAAGGGTTATAATGCCTTTCTTTTAAGTTAACACAATATAGGGTTTAAATTTGTTATGCTTTTTTGTGGTTTAGTTATTCATACAATATAGTTGGTAATTCTAGTTCAGTTAATCCATATGTAGCTCATTTAAATTTGATGTAGTGTTGCCCCTTTGGCAACATACAATGACTGAGCAACTTCTTGGTTGTGGGGGTTATTGTTGGCATTGTAGCCAATGTGGGAACGAGTATAAAAGATCGTATAGTTGAGTGAAAGCTCACCTTTACGCTATAACCGGTTTAGGAACTAGAGTTTGTCGAAGGCCAAATAGAAAAAGGGTTGCGAAAGTAACAAGTAATGTATATATCAAAGAACAAGCCACTGACATGGTAAGTAACATATCAAAAAGAGTAAATCTTCTTATCAAGAAAGGATTGCAAAAACCTCTTAGAGGTCTAACACAATTGATTTTCCCACATTGTTTCATGCCACCATTTTCTTCTCAATAAGAGAATAGCCCAACGTAACTGATTTGTCCACATTGTTTCATGTCGCGATTATCTTCTCGATAAGAGAATAACCCCTTTCTTTTTTGTAAAATAGGCCCATTAGAAAAGACTTTCAAAAATGAGTCAAGGAATGTTGCAGATGAGAGCATTACTTGTTGCATTTATAGTAATGGGATTCCTTTCAAACTTGTTACATTATTATATTGGCAACATATTGTGACAATAATTGCCAATGTACCTATTGATTACATTAGTCTTGGGTATGAAAAGATGCAAGCCACCTTATTGGCCAAGGAAAAAGCTTTTGAAAAGGCATTGTTGAGAGCTATCAAGGACACTTGGCATGAAACAAGAGCTATCAAGGATACATGGCGTGAAACAAGAGTGTCCATCATTTCTAATAGATGGAAGGATTACAAAAAATGCCACTAATAAATGTCATTGCAATGTCCCCTAAAATGGTGGTGTTTTTGAAGGTAATTGATTGTGAAGGGCAAGTGAAGGATGCAACCTTAATTGCCAGTATCTTCATACAAGCCATTCAGGTAGAGGGCGTAGAAAGTGTTGTCCAAGTCATAATAGACAATGCTAAAAATTGTAGGGCAGTTGGTTCAATAGTGGAGGGTGCATATGGGCATGTTTTTTGGACGCCATGTGTCCACTCTCTCAACTTGATATTGCAAAAGATTGACACAAAGATCAAGGGAGTCAAAGGAATCAATATAGAGGCTAAGGAGATTCAAATGTTTGTGACAAATCATCATATGTCACAAGCCATATTTAGGACCTTTTTGAATGCAAAGTTATTAAAGGTGAACACCATGTTAGGTTGTTGAGACTTGATTTATGGCACATATAATCATTTTGTGATGACTTGTTAAGGGGTGAAAGGCATTAAGTGCCATGGTCATCAACACTCTTGGGAGTATGTAGAGGCAATTAGATATGGATACAACCTAAAAATTCAAAGCATTTCTTTTGCATGACAAGTGGTGGGTTCATGTGGTATATGTTTTGAGTTTACTAAGCCCATAATGAGTATGATTATGTATGCTGATATGGATTGATCATGTTTGGAAGAAATTCATGATGACATGCATTCTATGTTTGCAAAATAAAGGACCATAATACAACCTAAGGTGCATGATTGCACAAGAGCATTTTTCAAAAGAGTGCAAAAGATCATTGTTGACAATTGGAAAATTTGACCATGTCCTTGCATCTCCTAGCTGCTACTTTGTCCCCAAAGTAGTATAGCATAGAGATACTTTCCTTGTTGAGGAGGGTGGCACAACATAGAGATGAAGAGGTTGCTACAAGGTACAAGATTATGTTTAGTAGAATATTCCTCGATGTAGATATATAGAGTGTTGCCTTGATCCAATTTTTTTTGTGAATTCGGGGGACAATGCTCAACAAGGTGTTGGAAGTATTATAGATTATAATGGACAAAGTGAAAAACATGAAAAAGCATCATTTTATTCAAAATATGAAAGATATTACAAAATTTGGGCAAGCCCACGAATGAGATGTATGTCCTGGATCCGTACAATTTGGGCAATCCCGTAGGAGAGTTGTGTGCCCCATCTTGGGCTAGCTCGTGGATGAGATGCATGTACTGGATCCAGATAATTGGAAAATCCTGTGAGAGAGCTGTATGCCCAATGGATTCCATTTGAGAGAGCTGATATAATTTGACAAACTCCTCGGATGAGATGTATGCCACAACTTGGCAAACTCATCCGAAGAGATGTATGCTTACCACTTTGTCTATTGGCTTTAAATTGAGCCTATTTAACATTTACATAGAAGCTGAAAAGTCACCTTTCATGTTTCCATTAGAAGTTGAAGTTGAAAGGTCATTACGCTTTAATGAGGATAAATTTAATAAAATTTAATTGAATGCGTACCTTTATTTATGATCACGCCTTGAGTGAGTTTGATCACATCACATCTTCAAAGAATTTTGATGTTTTTGTTCTTTGGGACAAGTGCAAGAAAGACACTTTGAATAATTAGTTTTGTGCCCCTTAAAATAAATTTTATTACTGATAATTAGTTTATAATTATAATAGTTAAATGTAGATATAGGGTATTAAATATTTAAAAATTATATCTTTTACATTATGGGATGCGAGAAGCACACTTGCCACTATGGTGGTTCTATTTTAAAGTTTTACACATACATAATGTAAAAGATAAATATTTAAACACCCTATATGCATTTTTAAATACTTGAGTTATATATTGCTTAATATCTAAGTTACCGGGTTCGGCCCTGGGAGGCCCGGGTTCGATTCGGGTTCGATCCGGGTTCGAAATTCGGGTCCGGTTCGCCCTAATTCGCCCAGGGTTCGAAAATCTGCCTGTGGGTTCGAACCGGGTTCGGAACCTAGACTGTGGGTTCGACCAGGGTTCGAATTTTTCGAACCCGGTTCGAACCCGGGTAGAATTGCACGCCTAGGCGGATGTAAAAGCAGGAATTTGGATTTTTTTAATAATATTTTTAGTCTTTGTTGACTTTTTAGTATTTTTTTTGTTCTTTCTAACCCTAATATGTGCCTCTAAAACATGAAATAGGTAAAGTGATAGTCATTTACCAATTTGTGAATGAAAAAAAAGGATCTTTTGCCTCCATTGCTGAACTTTCAGAATACACCACCATATTATATATTTCGGGAGAGTGCCAAGATCAGATCAAGATATAGAAAATGAAATCATAACAATCCTCAAAAGTATTAACATAATGCAGCCCATATATTATTGTTCAAACTGGACTCTCCTACTCAAATGAAACCAGACGCTGACACACACAAGCACAAAGAGAAGGGCACACCAGCAAACAGCAAATAACAGTAGCATTGATCAGAAGAAATTGTGAGCAGGAGTTTTCTGGAACAGTCGAGGCCAGAAACCCCCAAATTGAAGCTTGCGGACATCAGTAAATATGAGAAACTAGACCATCAGTAAATCAAAGGTTGCAAAAATTTTTTTTTGAAAGGTATTTCTTACTGTTTCATGTGGGTACACACAAGCACTCTCCTCACAGGGTACCTAGGGTGCCGGGGCTGACCCTGGGTGAACCCCAGGATGTCCCAAATATAAATATAAATATAAATTTAAAATTAAAATTAAATATGGTGGTGTATTCTGAACTTAATTACTGCTAATCTGTATATATTTCTGATTTTTATATGTTTTTGTATTACCGAACCCAAAACGAACCCAAATCAAAAAAAAAAAAATCCCGAACCGGCGAACCGGGTTCCCGAACCCGAACCCGAACCCGAACCCGAACCCAAAACCGAACCGGTAACTTAGCTTAATATAAATTATATAAAATAATAGAATAGTAATTTTTTTATATAAATAAAAATAATTATTAAAATTATATAATATAATAGTATATTACAAATAATATCATATATTATATAATTAATAAAGTATATTATGCACGTTAATATAAGTTATAGATATATATTGACATAATAAATTATTATTTTTAATTATTAATTAGTTATGTTATTAATAATATATAGTAAACTAGCATAGATATCTTAAATACATCATTGTAAAAGACCCTTAGAGATATCAATCTTGAGGCACCTATCTAACCTATGTGACATTCAATACAGGTGCCTTATAGACTATTATCTCAAGGACCTCCCCTAGCCATCCTTGATTATTAGTTTTGTTCCCTATACGTAGTAGAAATAGGAGGATGGGATGGGGATGGGTAGGAGATGACCGAACCTTCTCAATATGGCCAAGGATGTCTTAGACATCCCCCAATCTTGCTCGGGACGACATGTCATCCCCTAACTTGTGCAAGCATTTTTAATAAAGAAGGTTGAATATTTTTGCCAGCCCCTTGTTATAAGGGGCAGTTGGGCCTTCATTTTTGAATATTGCAGGGTGCTTGCATCTAATGGGAGAGAAAATGTGTGAAACTCATTTGGATTATAATTGATCATTGTTGTTGTATCTTTAGATATGCAATTGTGGAACATTAGACTTAGCTGTTTTGAATTAAGCATATGGAATAAAATATTAGATCACACCTTTGATTGGGTTATACTTGCAGTTAACTACAAGCTACTATCAATGTTTTAGTTAAGTCAAGTTATGGCTGTTTAAAGCTCATCTTAGGCCGTGGCTCAAATATATGCTATATGATGAGCACACAATTATACTGAGGGAGGGGGCGAGGGGGGTTGGTTGAATCAGTATAACACAACTTTTACCAATTTAAAACTTTACCAATCACTATAACACCATTCACTCAACATCAATAATTATGCACATGAGAATAACACAATAACATCGATATTTACGTGGAAACCCTTGCGGGAGAAAACCACGGTACAAATAATGTACTTTATATATTTAATGTGAATTACAATGATAGTAGGCACCAACCTACTAGAGGCTCCGACCTCTAACTTGTTTTGTAGGCACCAACCTACAGGAAGCACCAAGTGCCTCAATTTGTAGGCACCAACCTATTGGAGGCACCAACCCCCACTTGCCAAGCACCAACTTAGCAAAAGATAATGACTTCAGAAACAAAGCTCCACTTTCAATGTTGCTTCTTCAACGGATGATGGACAATACTGCTCAAATATATCTCTTTCAATCTTGCACCAAGTCTGCTATAACTCTTGTCTTAGATCTGATAAAATTCTTCTTCTATATCTGCAATAATTTCTCTTGAATATTAAGCCTTTTGACTTCCTCACAAATATGGTGAAAACACTCTTATAAAATCTGCTTAAGACAGCTATAGATCTCCTCCTTAAATCTGTGCTTGATCTGAAAGATATTCAATTTGCTCTTGCACGATCACTCAAATGATGTATATTTCTGTTTCTATATTCACATCATCATTCCCACACACTACTTGCAAATCTGATTTGAATCTCATATGTATATGTTGGTCAAAGATTGCAACCTTTTGTGAAAGATTGCATCATTTAAAATCTGCTCTTGCACCACTTGAAATCTGCTCATGTATTATTTTAGAAAATATGATTTAGTTTGCCTTATCTAAACATAGTTGCACCGCTTTAGGAATCACACCTCTCCATTAATTATTTTTTGATAAATCTGAATTTGTCTCAAGACATAAATCACACCTCTTAGTTTGGATTTTAATTTTTATTGATTATCTTTATGTTAACAATCCTTTATAAAGTTCACTGCCTTTCAATAACTTCAAGCGTTGCATGCTGGAATCGCTGCATTTTATGGTACCTTCTCAAATATTTGTCTTTTTGTGGTACCTTTTCATTTTGTCTTTCTGTGGTACCATTTCACAATTTCAGTGTTCCACATAGTTTCTTGAAGGGGAGGTATCCCCTGTTGTCTTGGAGATGAGGGGACAAGGGGTCTAAGTTTGGGGATGACGGTGGGGGGCGCTACTGATATACATATGGTACTTGAATAACTAGTTATAAAAAGATGTTTAAAAATAACATTTCAAATTGAACTTTGGAAAATTAGTAAAATTGCAAATACTAACATAAAAAATACTCAAATATTATTACTAAAAGACTAAAAGTAAACAAGATATTAAAATTTGACAAATGAAATTGTTGAATTTGAGATTTCTATTATATGAAATCAAAAATATGATATGTCACATCATAATATCATATCATAAAGATGATTACAATGAGTAGCATGATACATTGATATAAAAATAAGTACAAAATGCAAAAATGTAGTGAAGGGAGGCCTCTAATCATCCCCAAACTCGTCATCACTCGAACTACTGGAATCCTCAGGCTCAAGCTCTACCAAACTAACACCAACCAGCCCTGCATATGAAGCTGAAACTGAAGCATCCTCATCAATCCGTCCTGGCTCCTCTGGCTCTACATCCCATCATGTTGCTGGACTCTCTTTGTACAAAAGGGTTTTGCGGTCAATGAGACACAAAGCACTATGTACAACCACAAGCTTCTTTGCTCTCTTAGAGGTAGGTCTATTCCTCTTAAGAGAGTGGATGAAGCTATATGTAGACTAGTTCCTCTCAGCAGTTGAAGAACTAGAAACTTGAGATAACAATCATATGGTTAGAGTGGTAGTTAAAGATCTCGATCCATGGCAAGTCCACCACAAAACTGGGTCCTCTTGTGCCATAGTTTGCATATCCATCTTGGTTGCTTTTGAATAACCCCTAAGAGTGGCAAATTTGGTGTACTCAGTGTGAATCATGTTGGCATCTACAACATCATACATCCTCTCAATGCACCTGAAGAACCCTGCCTTCACCTCTACATCCTCTATCGGTGTCATTCTGCCAGGCCTAGTCAAGTACCACTTATGATTAAGTGCATAGGCTACCATGTGCAAGGTGTTAGTTTTAGGATCAGATTTAACATAAAGCAGAGAATGCATCACATGAACAATAAACACAATAGTTTATCCTAGGAAAACCCTACTACTCGAGGGAGAAAAACCCAACAATATATATATTTCTTATATATTAGATAAAAGTGCAGAAATCTGCTTTACAACCAGACCTTTCTCAAGGGTGAATTAATATAATGAATAATAGCACTTATCCTTTGATGCAAAGAAGAATATGTTTCTCCTTGAAGTCGATCTGCTTCTACAAGATTATAATCTGCTGTTGAAGGGTGAACTTCTGCTCTGTAGAAATGTGAAATGAAGAGAGAAAAAACTTGATGTAGAAATGAATGATCACCACCTTACATATATACCAATCTAGGTGACTTTTCATCAAGGTCGGCTCCCTTAGAAGAAAAATAATAATTGCAATTAGTAGGTCGACCTGCCTTTAATTAAGGAGAAAATATCTTTTGAAGCTATCAAACACTAACACTCCCTCTTAGCTAGGGAGATATTTTCCAGATATCTACGTCATGCAGTCTCTCAACATGACGCCCACAATGGCTACACCCATTTGTGGAAAGCACAAAGTTTCATTACGGAGTCTCTCAACGTGATGTCGTCATGGAGTCTCTCAACGTGATGTCGTCATGGAGTCTCTCAACATGACGTCCACCATGGCTACTCCCATATGTGGAAAGAAACACACGTACAAGTGCCCATCACAGAGTCTCTCAACGTGATGTCGTCATGGTGTCTCAACATGACGTCTCATCTCAGTCTCAGAGATGAACAAGGGCTCGCACCTCATATTTCTCCGTCTTAGAGAAATATGCACTACAAGGGCTTTCACCTCTTACTTCTCCGTCTCAGAGAAATATACACTACAAGGGCTTTCACCTCATACTTCTCCTTCTCAGAGAAATATACGCTACAAGGGCTTTCACCTCATATTTCTCCATATCAGAGCAATATACGCTACAAGGGCTTTCACCTCATATTTCTCCATCTCAGAGAAATATACGCTACAAGGGCTTTCACCTCATATTTCTTCGTCTCAGAGAAATATACACTACAACAAATCTTCATGATGATGTGACTCCCTTTGAGGCTCCAAGTACTTGCATCAACCTCCTGATGTCCTTGTCCAAGGTTGCCTTTGTTGGTTTGTTAGACTCCCTCTGAATGTTAATTCCTCCTCTTCGAAGAAATTGATTGCAATGACAATCTGAATAGGTTCTTCCTCTTCGAGAGATGTCTTCAGTTATGTGCCACCAACTTAGTCCCATGGCAACAAGCTGTGTCTCCATTCTTCAACCTGCGTGACTTCCTCACAGGATGCATCAAGCTCTTCCTCCCTTGAATGCAATCTCCCATCATCTTTTTGCTCCTCGATCCGTCCTGGAAGCATTTTTAGAGAGATTACTAGTAGTTCATAGAATCAAACTATCCCGAAGAGAAATACCAATGCTAGAAGCATACACGATTCACTATTCCAATGTTATTGTATGAATTAATAACTACATAAAAAATTCATGAACATTATTCAAGGGTATGAAATACTTATCTCTTTATTGATTAATCTTCCTTGCAATCCACCAATTGTTCTTTCCTGATCTTTGCACTCAAAGATTCAGATCCAAAATCATCATCTGAGAATTACTTATGAACTTCGGCTTTCATATACAATTGCACTCAGGCTCAACCACATTTCAATTCCGACTCCTCTCTGCTTTGTGATTCAACAACAAACTTAATGATACTGAGTGGATGCTTCCTTATCCCGTCACCTCCTTAAATTTGATTACTTTCACAATAGCCGCTATCAAAGAAATCTCCACCTATATTCGTTTGAACACTATTCACTTACTTTACCCTGATAAATCCCCTGTTGGAAAGTGAGTGCCATGGTAGCCAATTTTAAGCAGTTCCAGATCAGTATTAAACTTCCACACACTGGGCCATGATTTTCGTTGTCTTCAAATAGCGCTATCTCTACAAAACTCCACGATAGCTCCAAAATCAATTTAGAATTAACGCGTCCTCTATAGTTGACTCGACACCCTTCTCCTTTATGTGATCTGAGCCTGATAAGACTCCTTGTGTCAACAAATATTCAGCTCGCTACTTGTGGTGATGGCAACGGTTTCTTCAAAGAGATTAAATCGTTCCTATTTCAAATATGAAACGCCTTTATTTCCCATTATTTCCTTGAAGCGACATCAAAAATTGGAGACGTCTTTCAAGAATAGCGAATTATCTTCCTTTACTTCTCTCGACTCAAATAGTAAGGTAGACGACGTACTCTCAATACTAAGGATGGATATCATAATACTGAAAGGCCACGTTTTCTCAAAATTTGACAACTTCTTTCCACGTGAGCTCCTTGGCTAGATGCTGTGGCTTCAAAAACAACCGATTCTTCAAATATAAATTATAGTGTCTTCTTAAAAATTGTGGATACCTTGTTAATTTCCATGATTACAATATGAATTTGTGCCTTTATTCATGAAACAAATGTCACACTGTCAGAAGCCTCCAATTAAAATATCACTTAGACATCGATTGCTCCCATTAAATCCATTTAATTGAACGACAGGTAAGGAAAGATGCAACTCTTGTCAAAGACTTTGAATTTACAACACTCCTGATTTTCGCACCCACCATTGAAACCACAACTCGAAGATTGCAGTGACCCACAAATATTTATTTCTAACAGCTTCCCCTGAAGACCAAATGTAATTTCCTATAGGCAATTGCTTATAGAGGTGGTAATTCAACCTTCTTTTTCTCATTGATGATTCCCATATATTTATGCTTTAAATCTGATCAATACTTCCCTTAAACTCGCTCTGATACCATGTTAGTTTTAGGATCAGATTTAACATAAAACAGAGAATGCAACACATGAACAATAAACACAGCAGTTTATCTTGGGAAAACCCTCTTACTCGAGGGAGAAAAACCCAGCAAAATATATCTCTCTTATATATCAAATAAAAGTGCAGAAATCTGCTTTACAACCAGACCTTTCTCAAGGGCGAATTAATATAATGAATAATAACACCTATCCTTTGATGCAAAGAATAATATGTTTCTCCTTGAAGTCAATTTGCTTCTACAAGATTGTAATCTGCTGCTGAAGGGTGAACTTCTGCTCTGTAGAAATGTGAATTGAAGAGAAAAAAAACTTGATGTAGAAATGAATGATCACCACTTTACATATATGCCAATCTAGGTGAATTTTCATCAAGGTTGACTCCCTTAGAAGAAAAATAATAATTGCAATTAGTAGGCCGACTTGCCTTTAATTAAGGAGAAAATATCTCTTGAAGCTATCAAACACTAACAGTCCCTCTTAGCTAGGGAGATATTTTCCAAATATCTACGTCATGGAGTCTAGTTCCTCTCAGCAGCTGAAGAACTAGAAACCTGAGATAACAATCAGATGTCTAGAGTGGTAGTCAAAGATCCTGATCCATGGCAAGTCCACCACAAAACTGGGTCCTCCTGCACCATAGTTCGCATATCCATCTTGGCTACATTTGAATAACCCCTGAGAGTGGCAAATTTGGTGTACTTTGTGTGAATCACTCTGGCATCTACAACATCATACATCCTCTCAATGCACTTGAAGAACCCTGCCTTCACATTTGCATCCTCTATCGGTGTCACTCTACCAGGCCTAGTCAAGTACCACTTATGATTAAGTGCATAGGCTACCATGTGCATGAGAGTGTTGAGCTTCTCCCATCTCTTGTGAATGATTGGCTGAATGTGCTTGTGGTAGAATGCTAATGTGGGGTCCCTCTCTCGCACAACAACCCTCATCTGATCAAGCATAAAATCGATGCACTCATACACCTCTCCAAGGCTAGGTGTATCTGCATCCCCATATCTGATAACCTGGAAAACTGGTTTAATGATGGTGACAATATATTTTGCATCACCCTAGAACAGATCGCTCTTCACCGTATCCTTCACCCTCCTCCACTGCTCTGTCTTAGACTTGACCTACCTATTCCAATTTGCTGTCATGACCATGAGCTGCAATGCCTCTTGCAACTCAATCATTCTCTCCAAGAGAATGAAATAGAAAGCATATGTCGTATCGGTAGGTTTCAGGAACTCCTTCTTAGCAAAGGTCTTGAAGAGTGCATGTGATGTGTGGTGGTTGCAGATAAACATTTGCACATCTCTCGCATCATTAACCACTACTCTAATCCAATCAATCTTTCCCATGTCCTTGAGTGCATTGTTCATGGCATGCACACAACATGGGGTCCACGAAATATGCCTATATGCAGAATCAACAAGTCTCCCTGCAACTTTGCACACATGTGCAACATTTGTCACAATTGGACCACATTTTGTCGCCCAACCTCCTCAATAGCCTCCCTGAGAACTTCAAACTGAAAATCAACATCTTTGCGATGCCCTGAACAATCAATTGCCTTAAGAAAATATGGGCTCTCAGTACATGTAACCATGATGTTAATGAGTGGACGATGGCTAATGTCTGTCTTCCCATCCATGACTATGCTGCATCCTGTCTTAACCCAATACTCTTTCATCTTCTCCATCAACAAATTGATCTTGGAATAGTTCTTATCCAAGATCGTGGTCTTCAATTTCATCTCACTTGGTGGCACATATGGTGGTCCTCCCTTTTTCACCATCAATATCATGTCCTTATAATAAGGAGATCGGGCAACATGAAATGGGATGCCATTGGCAAAAAAGAACTTGCCAATGGCATCATCTATGTCATCCTTGAGCTGCACATTAAACAAATCTGCTATGGGGTTACTTTGAATTTGATTTTGCATTTTCTGTTTCCCCCTCCCCTCTCCTGCATAGGCACTAGAAGAAGAACCTGGTGTCCCTCCTACTCTCATTTACAAAGTATGGTTGGATCTCTGTGGCTGGCTATGCTAAAGATGTGTCCTATGAAGCAAAGTAGTAGGCATAGGTGCAACTAGAGTATCACCGGGAACACTCCATAACTTATTTATTACTTTGTATTTCATGTTTTCTAGTTTTGCCAAAAATTCACATATCCCCACACCTTTTCCTGTAATGAAAAGAAGGTGTGCATTAACTCTAGTGATGCTCCCATACCAGTCCTCACCACAAAAGTTGCACTTCCACCTCCTTGTGCCATCAAATGTTGCCCCTTGCCTGCTTAGATCTTTTGTTGCAAATTGTTTGAGAGGGGATTTGGGATCAAAAGGACCCTTAGCATACTTTGCCAATACTGCAGAAGGGCACTCTAAAGTACTTGCTTCACTTGCCATGGAACTAGTTTGGGCTTCATGGTCAGCCCCATGGCCACCCCTCTCAGCCTCAGGTGCATATTCAAGATCAGTATCACTATGTGAATGAACCTCATCCTCACTCATGTCATGAGAGCTCATTGTGACACTGCAATAAACAAATAAATTCTATAAGTGTCTAGTTTCAGCCTAGTTTAACAAATTTGAAAATAAAATTTGAAAATTTCATAATGAATCTTGATGGAAAAATGAAAAAAAAAGAAGCAATGAGCCTTGAAATGAAAATATGAATATGCATTTGCAGCTATGTACATGAAATTATGAGCAATTTTTTAATTATAATTTCATAGAGATGGCTGCAAATGCATATTCATGTTTTCATTATAATGCCAATTGTAAGATTCATCATCAAACTACATTTTCAAAATGAATCTAAAAATTTGAAAAAAAAAACAAAAACAATTTGAAAAAACTTCAAAAAACAGTCATAAAAACCTACTTTTTGTTTGAAAAATCCTTCAAAATTGGTGTAGAATGCTCCTCCTCTTCTTCTTCTTTCTCCTTTTCACCTCTCTTGCACTTGCAACACCTCAAACTCACTCTTTTCACTAGTTTTCTGCTTCTCCACCTAGCTATTGCAGAACATCAAATGCATATGTGAGTAAAAAAATGAACAATTTGAGTGTTTTGTTTCATTTAGAGGCTTTTAGATGGGTCCCACAAGCCTTTAGGGTTTGGCCCCAAGCACAAAGATCAATGAAATTATATATATATTTTTTAAAACCACTTTTTAATACGTCCCAGTGCAGGGGATGCCTGGGCGTCTCTAAGACGCTCGAGGGACCTTTGGATGTCCTCGAGACATCTTAGAGATATCCAACAGTCCTTGATGTCTCCCTGGTGTCTCTCACGTCCCAATGGTAGTGGTGAGGGCTCGTCTCCTAGCCCTCCCCAAATCTGCGAAACATCTAGGTTGGGGGGACGGCTAAAATTGGGGACGAGGGGAAAGGGTGGAAGCGTCCTTGTGGAACACTGCAATATTTTTTGTCTTTTTGTGTGAAGCGCTTCTATGAAGGTCGGCTAGTATTTAAATTCCAAACCATTGTCTTCATGAAATTATTTCTATCACTGTCTTCATAAAACTAATCGCACCTTTTCCTTGTATCAGATAAGACAAGTTTTGTCTTATATGAGGGATGTTTTGTCTTATTCAATATTTAATTTATTCACCTTTTGTCTTTTGTCTCTTATAAACTTTGTCTTATAGTCACACCTTATAATTTTGCTTCTTTTTCTAGATTTCATATGCTGTTGATAATCACATTTTGTTCTTTAAATCTGTACAAGTCTTTCATGCTGCTCATGATCATGTTGCTTTCTTTAAATCTTTATAAGTCTGTTCAGAAAGCTGCTCAAACAATTTGTATTAGCAATCTGGATTTAACTGTGTAATCTGAAGATTATACCATTGAAATTTGTTTGTAGTCTTGACATATATTTGTTTTCATGCTTTGCTGGTGTGTATGATGAACCTTCTACCTTCTCAACTTGACATCAATGACAATATTTCCAACACTATAACATGTATATTTTGATGCTATTGACCAGTCATAGATGATGTTGATGCAGATCAACATGAAGTTTATAAATTGAGGATAGAGGCTAACATGTATAGAACAACTGTTATGCATGATGCAAATACATGCTTAGGGCTTATCAAACATATTGTTGAATTGATTTGAAACCAGTGTTCCACGGGGACGCATCCCCCCCCCAAAAAACCCCGCGTTTCCTAGACGGAGACATCTCGGAGACTTGGGGACTTGGGGGGGACGTCCCCCCACCAGACCACCACCAACGCCACCATCCCACCACCAATTTCACTGTCTCCAAGACACTATTAGGACTTTGAGGATGCTGGGGTGTCCTCAACACGTCTAGGGGACTCCTAGTTGTCTCCAAGATGTATAATTCTTATACTTATACATCTTTTTATAACTATTTTTTCAAGTACTATATGTATTTCAGCACCCTGCCACCCCTCCGCCGCCGTCCCCCCACCGTCCCCTTGCCGCCCCCAAACTTAGAGCTCCAACAACAAAATTAAGATCCCTCTTTTGGAGAAAGATAATGTTTATCTAAGACAAGGAAATATAGTAAGGTTCTTCAAATTGAACAAGCTAATTAACTCACCCTTTTGGAGAAGGTGCTCACATATGTTGAGTCCATGGCCCTCCAAGTCATGGTTTTAGAGGCAAATCTCATCCTTCGCCTAAAATTTATTAGGTCAATGAGATACCTCTGTTTAAGGATTTATAAAGGTTAGTTTGCTTGGAGCTTTTGAATTTATTATGTATGATTTTTTTTGAAATGGAACATAGTTTAAATTGGTGGCAGGGAACTTTATTCATATAGAACATGTATTTTAAGTGGTCATTAAACATCCCAATTGTAAGATTTGAGGAAAATTACAGCTTCAAAACTGTACAAACTGGAATCTCTTTGTATGCTAAATGAAAGATGGACACCCATGGTATCCAACCAGAATAGGCTAAGTTAATTGTTTGCCACTTAGAGGCCTTGGATTAAGGTTTGATCCAAAATTGGTTTGGGATCCGATTCACTATAGGTGGGGAATCGTCTAGGGGGGGGGTTGCCAAAATGATTGAGTTCATCTTGGACGAACCTAGACCGAATGTGATAGATTTTGGCGTAATCCAAAATGAACTTGCACATTTTTTATGACTTAATTTTTTTTTTTCTATTTGTTTTTGCAAAAACTTGGTTGAATTTGTTTGGGTACTAATGTTACTAATGAAAACTAATCAGCTGCAGGTCTTGATTATCCATCAACATTGTGAGGGGGGCTAATTATGCAATTGGCTTGGGTTGCTTAGACAACATTGTCAAATCGAAAGGTCGATTGGCACATCAATTCTTCCTTCAAATGATGATGGTGGCAAAAGCGTTTGGGATCCAATTCAATGTAGGTGGGGAATCATCTAGGGGGGGTGGCAAAATGATTGAGTTCATCTTGGACGAACCTAGACCAAATGTGATAGATTTTGGTGTAATCCAAAATGAACCTACAAAAAACTTGGTTGATTTGTTTGGGTACTAATCTTATGAATGCATACTAATTAGCCGTGGGTCTTGATTATCCATCAACATTGTGAGGGAGGCTAATCATGCAATTGGATTGGGTTGCTCAAACAACATTAATTGAATAGAAACGTCGGTTGACACACTAATTATTCCTTCAATTGATGGTGGCAGAAAAAGCGCTGTGGTGAAACCATTATATTGTAGTAATGGAACCCCATTTCAGTTTTGGAGAGATCCAATATTGGGAGATTCCCAATTCCAATCATTGATAGGCTTGCCAAAGATTGGTAGATAAATCATATACTAATACACTTTGATAAACAATACACAAATGAATAAGTTGGGTCGATGTTGTATTTGCAGAGAATTGAAAATCCCCCTGTTTCATCGATGAGTACTTTATTAACATCACTCATATTAATGTTATGAGTGCTTTTTTGAGATAATTTTTTGTGAAGAAATTATTGTAGTATGCTTTATGTTGTGTGGTATGGTTTGTTAGAGTTTTGAGTAGCGGCGGGAGGTATTTCCAAAATAATAAAGTCTTAAGGCTAGTTGGCCTAAACATTATAAACAAATATTATATTTTCCTAGGTCGGCTCAAGAGGAGAGCTCGCCTAGTCTTGTATGTAATGGAGAGAGAGTCTCCACATTATTCAATTCATTCATTCCATCTCAATTCGATTTCCTATCACTTTAGGAGCAGATTCGCACTCAAGGAGCAGATTCGCATTCAAGAAGAAGAGTTTTATTCTTTGTGACTAAGAATTTCGCACTATCTTCAAGTTTTGGACTAATGTATTATATTCGGCCTTTCTAGGCCTGATTCTGAGTGCTACTTCTGCACTATTGTTTTTGATTTATAAGTGAACAATTTGCTGCTGGGTTTTTCCCTTGAGTAGAAGGGTTTTCCCAGGCTAAATTGTTGTGTCTTCTATTCTGTGTTGTGTTCTTCTGCTTATTGTGCATTTCTGATCTGAAAATTAACATGGTTTATAGAAGCAGTAATACAAAAATATTAATGATTTTTATATGCTTTGTATGGACTCACCTAAAACAAATCCAACCCCCCATTTTTTTTTTCTTTGAATTACCTATCCCATAAATCTGAACCAGAACCTGTAACTTAGAGAATAGGTATAGCCAAATTGGTTTTATGCATATGTTCTAGGTTGTGATCATTGCTACATTGGAAATTTACTTAAGAGGAGTTGACAGGGCCTTTGCTATTCCATCTAACAATAGGGACAACCCAATGCCTTTTAGGACTTGTGTGTGGTAGACGTTCAATGGCCAAGAACAAGACTAGGCAGGAGAATAAAAAATCTATCCCTGCAGTTGTTAGTTGATATCTGCTTCAGACACAGACAGATATTTGATGAGATTTCCTTCCAGTCTTCATTGGCACATGTTTTGGGGTTCTATTTATCCTTCATTGCAATTTGTTAGTGGCACAGTGCATTATTTTGTCGTGTTTTTTTTTCTTTGCTTCTAGAGTTCTCTCTTCCTAGATCTTTCTATTGTTAACTGCTGAATCCTCTAGTTTCATTGACCTACTTTTTGTCATATGAGGATATTAATACAATATTTTTTTTTCTTTGTTTCTTGTCTCCTTACTAGGTGCTACCACATTGGCACTCATTTTTTATGTTGTTCAATTTTGATTTTGGTGAGATCTGTTCCAAATAGAACTTGATGAGATATAATTTATGCAATTACATTTGTATTTTACATTCAATCTTATTATTTTCTGAAATTTGGTGCATTAGTATTGATTTTGTGATAACACCCCTTTTACTTATTGCCATTTGATGCTTCTAAGTTCTCCATGTTTCTTTGTTTCTATCTACTGTTGTTTTGGGAATCTCTATTTAGATGTGCGCTGGGAAATGCTAAAGAAGATATTTTATCCCCAAGGGATTAATTTTAAAGCCATCTTTGTACTGCTGTTGTCTCTAAAATATTGATTCTATTATTTGTAGTTACATTTCTATGTTGTCTCCATTACCTTCAGAATAAGTTGTCTGCTTGATGTCTTAAGTAAACATTTAAGAAACATCTTGTTGGAACTTGTTTGAATTTTGTGTGCTGGCAGCTAAGTTGGGTTGCATGGTAGTTTGGAAGAGGTTAAGATATATCTCAAGCTAATGCTCTCTTTGATCTGCAGATTTCCAAGTTACAAGCTTCTGATTCTGCAAGCTCTGATATCAGCTGGGCTGAATATTTTGTGATTGGAAGTTGTGTTGAGGGTGAAGTTCAGGAAATCAAAGAATTTGGTGTGATTGTAAACTTAAAAGAGCACAAAGATATTGTTGGATTCATCACCCATTACCAGTGTGAGCTATTGTTGTTTCTTACAACCCATTTCGTAAGGATATCACTTTCTTTTTCATGATAAATATCCTTTGTTAAAACTTGTTGATGCAGTGGGTGGTGTCTCAGTAGAAATTGGAAATATAATTCAAGCTCGCATTTTGGATATAGTAAAATCTGATGGCATTGTAGATCTGTCTCTTCGACCAGAACTATTACAACATTGCAAGCCACAAGAAACAAAAGGGAAGGCATTGTCTAAAAAGGTCTGTACTTCAATCCTGTTTGTGCAATTTATAGGAAAAACTGTAAGGTTTATATGCTAATAAGAGCAGCTTTGATACAGAAGTAGAAGTATTCTTTGTTTGTTAAAAGTATTTATGTAAGCCTCATTGTTGAACATCACCTTTAAAATCTGTGTTTTATTTATTTTTGGCAAATAATTGCTCAGCAAAATTTTCAGTTATCACATCCATTAAATCCAAATCATTCAAATGATGCTTTGTACATATGCAACATACTCATAAATGCCAATATTCATTGGCATTGAAGTTTATTGAATAAATTTGGATTGTATGTTATATTTATCAGAGGCGCAAATCAGAGGAAAATGCTGATCTGAGGCTGCACCAGAAGGTTGATGCTGTGGTTGAGCTTGTCAAAGATGATTACTTGGTAAAGCACTGAGCAAATGGTGTTAGAACTCAGTACTGTCTTGTTATTTGATCATGTGCTAGTTGTAAGCTTGAGAACTGGATTTATTGATGCACACAGTATGCATCAAACTCCTTTGATTGTGTGTTTACTGTTGTCTTTGACGGAACAGGTTCTATCACTTCCTGAGCATGACAATAATATAGCTTTTGCATCGACACATGATTATAATATGTGGGTGGACCCACATAAGCACTATATCACAGGCCAAAAGTATGTTCCTTAGTTCCATTCCTTCTTTGAGAGAGTGTAAGTTTAGTCTGATTAAATCTATCGGGCTATGCATTAAACTGCATGATAATGCATTTTCTGAATAAATTGTTGAGTGATTTTAAGTTCTGATCAGAGTGTTTGAAATGTGAAAACCCAAAAATTCAAACATAGTTACATTGAAACATCTGTTGAGGATGCCAGGATCATAATATGTTAAATACTAGAAACTTAGTGAACCCTAAGAAGAATACTGAAAAAACATATAGAAACATTTTAGCCACAGTTGAAGTTCTGCTGATTAACATGGATATTTTTTGGTGCTAAAAGTATTTTCTATATATATATATCTGTGATAAATTGACACAAACAGTGGATTTTATGTACTGTATTAGCTTGGTTCTGGAGTCCCTAAATTTCTGCTTAATCAGGGAGAATGGTTTTATAACATATAGAACAGTCCAATTAATTAGACTTAAATCATTAACAAGTTGGGGTAGAAGTGTTTGAGTTTGTAAATGTTGTTTTGGGAGGTACGAGTCAGTTATGTTTCCATATTTATTTATGTTGCAGATGTGGAACATGATAAGTTAAACATTGAATGTTCAATTGGAATATTTTTCTCATCATATTTTGTTTGTTAGAAATATTATTTTGTCTTTGATTGTTTGATGCTTAAAGCAAAGGGATTCTTTGTGGGCCAGGGGAAATGGGATGCCTCTCTGTGTGACGGCTACAGGATATTCACCATCTGCCAGAGCTATGGCAAAATACCTAACAAACTTCATTCTGAGAAAGGAGTGATTTCTTTTAAACTAATACTGAAGAAAGAATGCCCAAACATGCCATTTTAACAGTACTAAGAACTCCAATCACTGAAGAAATCAACCAAATCAAAAATCCATTATTCATCCCAAATATGGAAACTGTATTCTGATTTGATCATGGGGCATTAGCCATTGGAATTATTTGTACCGGTCAAACTGGACCCCAATGCACACAGTAAAGCAGGGTAGGTTGCAAGACACTCATTAACGTGAGGATAAACTCTCATAATTAATGCAGACAATATAAATGTATTCTTGTGTGAGAGCCAACTATAAAAGAGGCCAACTATGATAGCAATCCGTGGAACTACCAAAACTTGAATATGATGTGGGTCTGGTGCCACAGGAAGCAAATCAGTTCCGAACAGGGTAACCTAAAGTAAAGTAGTCAGAATGGTAAACCTTTAAACTCATGGCATAGCCTTTGAGAATGGTTTCCAGCTGTGCAATATTACGATAAATTACCTTTTCTAGCTTAAACTTGTAAAGAAATAAGTTAATAACAAAAGAATGGTGGAAATATTTACAGAAGCCATAACTTGTAACCTTTTTGAGTTTGGCATGACTTCAAAGCGGCTAAAATATTATTTTTTCTGGCCTAAGGACAATTGACAAAGCAAATGTGTCTTGCCTGTGAATGCATTCCAAAAAATTGCAAAATTTAGAGAACGTGTTTAACTGTAAAAGCTAGTCACAAGTTTCTCCAATATAGGAATGGAATATTGATAACTCATTTATGTATGGTGAAAATTCCTATATCAGATATTATTTTGTAGCTCTAGAATGCAGCACTAGATGAAAAATAATCAGCCACGCTTTAATAATACAAATAGAAAATAAGTGATCAGGATTCTTTTTAAAGAAATAAAAACCAAAATAATTGAAATACAAAACTTCTATCCCATAAATACCTTAAAACATTGAATAAAGTTTTGGTAAAGTACCCAGAATAAAAGTGCACTGCGTCAGGAACCTCAAGGGGAACAAGAAACCAACTAGGAGTTAAGAATTGAGACACAGAATGAAAAGAAATCTTGGTAAGTCTGTAAATATAAGGCTACAGAAGATATAATACCACATCTAGTTAGCAATGAGCTGCTTCAAAAGGGGTAAATATATTGGATACGCTTATATTAAAAAACTTGGGGTATAATAACAAATCCATTTTAGCTATCATTTAAAAAAATGAAAAATAAAGAATTAAAATTTTCATCTTTTAGGATGTACAACTTGCCTAATGTGATCCACCAAATCTTGATGCCATTCAAATGTAAAGCTGTGATGCAATATTAGGATCAAATTTCAGAGGAAAAATGATCAAATTACATGGAGATAGCTTACATAGACATCTTATGTTGATACAAGAGCAAAAAGTGTGGATTAAAGAGGGAACCATTGCTTTGTGGTTTTCATCCTACAAAAAATGAGAAATGTAACGAATGCAGAGTATGAAAGGAAGCGAGGTATGCAGAAACACTTTCTAGACTAACCTATGAGAAGAGTATTGTGCAAACTTTATGATATTTACAATTACAATAAATGGAAACACATCCAATAAAGATTATAGCATAAACCACTATACCATAACATGAGGATTTATTTGGGTAAACCTTTTGGGAGAAAAAAAATCATACCCCAAAACCGCAACCACTTGTATTATTCAACAACAACCACAATTACAATACAATGAAGAGGCTATGCATCTTACATGAGCATCACCAACATGCAAATTTGGAGTGATTTCAGTAGCATAATAGTACTTGCATAAACACTAAAAACAACCCAATGCCATCCCCCAAGTACAAGCACTGATATATAGCAAAATTTCAAACTGGAAACCATGAATGGTTTAGGAAAATGATTTGCAAGTCTCAAGATGTATGGCACCCAAAAGTACGGGTCTAAATTCCAATGCCCCTTTTTGGTTTTGGTCCTCTTGGCTATTATTAATAGATTCTTTACAACATCTCACATGTCATAAATGTCAGATTTGACCACCCAAACTTGGGTGGGTGCTTGAATTTGTCTTCATTCCCAATGCATAAAGATGCTCCATGACAAGTGTCCAAATGTGTCATAATGCTGGTCAATATTTCAGTGTAACCTTGTGCTTACATGCTTTTACATGTCATAAGAATCTATCATAAGTAACACCGGTAAAGATGGAATGACCTGGGTCAGCTTTTTATGTAACACCAGTAAAGATGGAATGACCTGGGTCAGCTTTTTATGCCCGAATTTCACAATTTTTACCAAGCTTGATGTTCGGGCATTTTGGCAAACAGTTCATTTGCATACTTATTCACAGATGTCTCTTGATCACAATGTTTTATGATGTTTTGTCGATTGGTTTTTGGAACACGTTGATATTACATAAGCATTTATAAAGTTAATTTAATGTCCATAGAATTGACAGAACAATATAGCAAATAGTTTGCATTCAAAACTATGACCGAGGATATTAAAGTAATGTGACAGCCTGCTGTAATGAGTGGCAAATTACAGAGATAACTTTGTAATAATTCTGACCTCAATAAATGATAGATAAATTGACTCGGAATCAGCTCCAGCAAGGGGTGCTCACTTGTGCCAAGACTTTTAACAGTCTATAATTATCATGCCCAGCTCCAAACTGCTATCAACTCCTTCCAAATCCTCCACATCACCTCCAAGAGGAAACAACGACTAGCATGGGGTTGCTCTAATGCCTCAAACCTACCCAGATTATCATGTCTATCCCTGTTGTAATTCTAATCAAATCTTATCAAATTTGGATCCTAAGAAACCTATGGAAATTCTAAGTCTGAAATTCTGTGTAAGAATTCTAAGTCAGATTTTCTTCTTTGTATTTCGTGTTGATGTTAATGCAGCGTCGGTCTTCACTAGCACATGGGCCGACCTTATATTTAAGATATATTATGTACTTATTCTGGCCGACCTTATTTGTTATTTAAATATCTATCAAAAAGGCCGACCCATATGAAGAGGCGCCAAGAAGGTATATATACAAGGTTACCTTTTGATGGTAACATACATTCGAATATACACAATAGAAGTTCGCTATTTTGGCAGAGCAGAATTCGCAGTTATAGAAGAAGTTCATACTTGAACAGCAGATCATCATTTTGTAGCAGCAGACCGATCTCAAGGAGAAACATATTCATTTGTATCTTTGCATCTAGGAGAGATACTATTATTCATTGTATCAAATTCGGCATTGTGTTGGGCCTGAGTTCAAGCAGATTTCTGCTCTTATTCCTTAAATATATAAGAGATATATTTGCTGGGTTTTTCTCCCTCAAGAGGAGGGTTTTCCCAGGGTATCTTGTTGTGTTCATTGTCTTATGTGTTGCATTTCTATTATTCAATTGATTAAATAATCTGATCTAAGAAAAACTAACATGGTATCAGAGCGGGTGTGAAAAAGATCGTGATCAGATTTAGTTCGCAACACTTATTCCTTTTCAGTCTATCTTCCAAATTTCTCAAGATGGTGAACGGTTGAAAATCGAGGATAGACTCGAAGGAATCTCGAACTACATATCATGGAGATTCAGGTTCATGCTAACCTTGGAAGAGAATGATTTGGCTGAGTTTGTGAAAACAAAAGTTCCCGAACCTGAGGGGGAAGAAGAGAAGCTGCAATGGAGGAAGAAAGACACTAGGGCAAAGAAAGCATTGGTTGATTCCGTCAAAGATCATATTGTACCAATTATCTTCAAGTTGGATACAGCAAGAGAGATGTTTACAACCTTGGAAGAGATGTACGAAATCAACAACACCAGTCGTGCCCTTGCTCTGAAGCAACAACTTCATCATGTGAAAATGGAGAAAGGAGAATCTGTTATTACATACTTCATGAGGATTTCAGAGATAAAAGATCAGCTCTCCACTATTGGTCACATGATTGATGATAAAGAACTGACTATGCTTGCTCTCAATGGTCTTCCGCTTTCATGGGAGGCATTCATCCAAGGAATCAGTGCAAGATCCGAACTTCCTAAGTTTGATCGATTGAGGATTGATTGCATTCAAGAAGAGTCAAGACTAACAGCAAGGGGGATTGGTCAAAGCTCAAAGAATGAAGAATTACAAGTTCTTACCTCTCATTCATCAAACAAAGGAAAAGGCTTTAAGAAAGGATTCTTCAAAAGGAATCGAGAAGATGGAAATGATGATGCTCCTACCTTCAAAAGAAAACGAGACATGTCCAAGATTCAATGTTTTCGTTGTGATAAGTATGGTCACTTTGCGAGGGTGTGCCCTCAACGACCTAAGCTTCAAGTTGCCACTGCAGATGTTGAAGAAGTCACTCCACAAAAGGACTCCAGTAATTATCTATTTTATTCAGCCTTGTCTAGCAATGTTTCTACGGACTCTTACACTTGGTTGATTGACAGTGGTGCTTCTAGACACATCACCGGATTCAGAAGTCACCTTTCAAACTTAATGGAAAGCAACTCTAGTGATCAAGTTGTTATTGGAGATGATGCTAGATATTCTGTAAAAGGGTTTGGAAATTCCACTCTTCACTTGGATTCTGGAATTTCTTTGGAATTGAATGATGTACTGTTCGTACCAGGGATAAAGAGAAACCTTGTTTCAATTTCAGCATTAGAAGACAAAGGTTATCAAGTTGCCTTCTCTAAAGGGAAAGTTCTTATATGGGCAAAGAACTCCAGCTTCAAAACTGCTCAAGTGATTGGAGTTAGACATGAATGTCTCTACACGCTGTGCACTCGTCCTCTTCAAGCACTTGTGCATAACAGTACCAGCATGTGTGATCTTTGGCATCGAAGATTGGCTCACATTCACTTTCGTGCTCTACCTATCATGGAGAAGATGGTCACCGGTCTTCCGAAATTCGATCAAGAACATGAAGGTACATGCAAGGGATGTGCCCTAGGCAAGAACACAAAAGGTATGTTCCATTCCAGTGAAAGTAGATCCAAATGTATTCTTGATCTCATTCATTCTGATTTGTGTGGTCCAATGTCTATTGCATCATCTAGTGGTTTCTTGTATTATATTATTTTCATTGATGATTACTCTAGAAAGACTTGGATTTATTTCTTGAGATCGAAAGAATCAGAAGAAGTATTAGTAAGATTCAGAGAATTCAAAGCGCAGATTGAAAATCTGTCTGGGAAGAAGATCAAAGTATTAAGATCTGATAATGGTGGAGAATACACTTCTGGCACTTTTCGAGACTTTTGTATTGAAGCAGGGATTAAGAGGGAGTTCAGTGTTCCCTATAATCCACAACAAAATGGTATTGCTGAAAGGAAGAATAGGTCTATTGTGGAAGCAGTGAAAGCTATGATCCATGATCAAGACTTACAAATCTCTCTTTGGGCTGAAGCATCAAGAACAGCCGTCTATGTTCAAAACAGGAGTCCCCACAGGATCTTAGAGAATAAAACTCCTGAAGAAGCATTCTCAGGCGTGAAGCCTGAAGTTAGTCATTTGAGGATCTTTGGCTGTCCAGTCTATGTTCATATTCCAAAGGAAAAGAGAACAAAGCTAGAACCTTCTGGGAAGAAAGGAATTCTTGTAGGCTACAGTGAGACATCAAAAGCTTACAGGATCTACATTCCAGGACAGAAGTCTATTGAGATTAGTAGAGACGTCACATTTGAGGAAGATGTTGCTTATAGGAAGTCCAAAGGCACTCCGATGGAGGTCGATGAAGAAGAACCTCCTCAAGATATGGAAGTTGACCATATCCCAGAGAATCTGAAGGAGGATACAGAACCTAAAGAAGATATTGATCCAGCTGAGCCTTTGGATCCTACTGATGGGCCTCTAGACATTGTGATTGGAAAGAAAAGACCTCTTTGGGCTCGCAGGACAATGCAGGAAGCAGAAAGGTTTGTAGCTCCAAGAGGAACCTTCAGAGAAAGCAAGAGACCTCACAAGTTCTCTAGCTATGTTGCCTTGATGAGTCAGATTATTGAGTCAGAGCCTTCAAATGTTGAAGAAGCTTCTAGTCAACAAGTATGGAAAGATGCCATGATTGAGGAGTATCAGTCTATACTTAAGAACGATGTTTGGGATATAGTTCCTAGACCCAAAGACAAATCTGTGGTGTCTTCTAAGTGGCTCTTCAAGATCAAGCATGCAGCTGATGGGAGCATTGAGAAACACAAGGCTAGATTTGTGGCTAGAGGGTTCTCACAAAAAGAGGGAGTTGACTATGAAGAAACCTTTGCTCCTGTGGCTCGTTACACGTCTGTTAGAACCATCATTGCTATTGCTGCATCTAGAGGATGGAAGATTCACCAAATGGATGTAAAGACAGCTTTTCTGAATGGCATAATAGAAGAAGAGGTTTACATTGAGCAACCAGAAGGATTTGAGGTACATGAGAAAGAATCTCATGTCTGCAAGTTGAAGAAGGCCTTGTATGGTCTTAAACAAGCTCCTCGTGCTTGGTATGAAAGAATTGATCAGTACCTTTCAAGTTTGGGTTTCTCAAAGAATGATGCAGATTCTAATCTCTACTTCAAGGTAGTAAATGGTGAAGCATTGATTTTAGTTTTATATGTTGATGACTTGATCATTACTGGTGAAGAACATCTAATACTAAAATGCAAGAAGGAATTAGCTTCAGAGTTTGAGATGAAGAATCTAGGTCTTATGCATTACTTTCTTGGCTTAGAAGTTTGGCAAAAGCCAAATGAGATGATTCTAAGTCAAGGCAAGTATACTGTTGACATTCTCAAAAGGTTTGGTATGCTTGACTGCAAACCTATGTCTACACCCATGGAGTCTAATTTAGATAAGTTGAAAGAAGCTGCAGCTAGTTCAGAACCAGTGGATTCTACGATGTATAGACAGTTGATTGGTTCATTGATGTATCTAGTTAACACTAGACCTGATATCTGCTATGCAGTGAGTGCACTTAGCCAGTTTATGTGTGAACCAAAGCAAATACATCTTGTAGCAGCTAAACATATCCTGAGATATTTATGTGGCACAATTGGATATGGGTTGAGATATTCTTCAAATGTGGATTTGGAGTTGCATGGTTTTACTGATTCTGATTGGGCAGGATGTGTCTCAGATCGGAAGAGTACTTCTGGTTGTTGCTTCAGTTTGGGGACTGCTATGATCTCCTGGTGTAGCAGGAAACAGTCTTCAGTGGCCTTGAGTACAACTGAAGCAGAGTATATTGCAGCTTGTGTGGCAGCTCGTGAGGCAGTGTGGCTTCGTAAGCTCCTTGCAGGATTGTTTGGTCAATCAATGGAGCCTACTATCATACACTGTGATAATCAAAGCTGTGTGAAGCTTTCTGTCAATCCTGTGTTTCATGACAGAACAAAACATGTTGAGATCAAGTACCACTATATTAGAGATATGGTGCAAAGGAAAGCTATACAGTTGAGGTATATCAGCACTGAAGAGCAAACGGCAGACATTCTCACCAAGCCTCTCGCCAGGATGAAGTTTGTATACTTCCGAGAGAAACTTGGTATGGTGGAGAATGCAGCCTTGACTGAGAAAGAGTCTCAGTAATCAGTGATCCTTGTTGAGAATGCAACTCTCTGCTGAGTGAGAGTTGAGGTGAAAGCCCTTGTTAATACAATTCTCTGCTGAGAGAGAGTTGAGGTGTAAGTCCTTGATAATGCAATTCTCTGATGAGAGAGAGTTGAGGTGAAAGCCCTTGTTTCCACCCTCTGGGAGAAGCTATGGTGGATGTCATGTGTGTGACTCCATGACAACATCACGTGAGAGAATCCGTGATGAGTTTTACCATCTATGGGAGTAGCCATAATGGTTAATATCACGTTGAGGTGATATTTTATTTTGTTTTCATTCTAACATAATGTGTCTTGTGCAGATGGAAGTTCATCCCTAGCTGAGAGGGAGTGTTGATGTTAATGCAGCGTCGGTCTTCACTAGCACATGGGCCGACCTTATATTTAAGATATATTATGTACTTATTCTGGCCGACCTTATTTGTTATTTAAATATCTATCAAAAAGGCCAACCCATATGAAGAGGCGCCAAGAAGGTATATATACAAGGTTACCTTTTGATGGTAACATATATTCGAATATACACAATAGAAGTTCGCTATTTTGGCAGAGCAGAATTCGCAGTTATAGAAGAAGTTCATACTTGAACAGCAGATCATCATTTTGTAGCAGCAGACCGATCTCAAGGAGAAACATATTCATTTGTATCTTTGCATCTAGGAGAGATACTATTATTCATTGTATCAAATTCGGCATTGTGTTGGGCCTGAGTTCAAGCAGATTTCTGCTCTTATTCCTTAAATATATAAGAGATATATTTGCTGGGTTTTTCTCCCTCAAGAGGAGGGTTTTCCCAGGGTATCTTGTTGTGTTCATTGTCTTATGTGTTGCATTTCTATTATTCAATTGATTAAATAATCTGATCTAAGAAAAACTAACATTTCGAATGTGCTGATTGCAGAACATTTATTAATTTCGATGTTTGCAAATGAAGGAATGTATTACCTTTTATATGAAGGAGACACACCTCAAGATGAGATGCGTCTCATGAGAGGACGTGTCCCTTGGGCGCGCGGGCTCCTTCACAAACCGAAAGCATTCGGTTAACTCACACATAAACTAATATGTGTGGCAGCGATCATATACTATGAATTCTGATTTTATTCATTGCAGATTTTGATCATCATCATCTCAATTTTGAATAACTTATTTGATGGTATTATATTTAAGAGCAGATTGATTAAATATAAATGATGATGATGCATAAATGCAATCATCATTTATGTTTGACCGATGCTATCTTAAATCAACACTCTTTCTTAGCTAGGGAAGATATTTCAAAACAAATAAGTGGTGATATCACCGTCACACATGATATCGAAGATATGATATGTTTTCTCAACTTTTTCAAGTCACATGACATTCTTCATAACACATCTTCATTATGGTATGTGCACTGACATCAAGTCACATGATGTCTACCATAATAATTCATGGCATATCCACGGATAGATAATTATCCACCATTATCATCTCTTTAAGGATCACAATGATCTTCAAATGACATCAATTCCCATGATATTCATCAAGGTGTCCAAGAGATACTATCATGACATGTCCACAGATATCAAGTATCATGATAGTTCAACTCATCATTGTAGAGTTGTCACTTTACAATGTCACATACAAGTGTTCATTATTAGAAAGATCGTCATCTTTCAATAATGTACACAGGGGGAGCGAGCCCATAAGGTCATTGAGTTACATACATGACAAAAGAGTTTACACATTAAACATATTTAAATATATTAGTACAACTTATAAACAATTTGAATTTCAAACATAATATCAAATTACATTTCAACCATACCAAGTTTCTTCCTGAAGTGTTCAACCTTGACTCTAGAGAGAGGTTTGGTGAGAATGTCTGCAGTTTGATCATTTGTACTAATATACTCCAACTGGATTACATTCCTTTCTACCATATCTCTTACATAATGGTAGGGGATCTCAATATGCTTAGATCTATCATGGAATGCTGGATTTACAGAGAGCTTAATGCAACTCTGATTATCACAATGAATGCTAGTAGGATTCAAGGGTTCACAAAAGAGTCCCACAAGCAATTTTCGGAGCCAAATTGCTTCTTTTGCCCCCATAGAGGCTGCAATGTAGTAAGCTTCTGTCGAGCTTTGTGCTACTGAAGATTGTTTTTTGCAGATCCAAGAGATCATACTGATCCTAAACTGAAGCAACATCTTGATGTGCTTTTCCGATCAGTTACACTTCCAGCCCAATCTGAATCAAAGTATCCATGTAGATCTAGTTGGTTATTTTTGTAAAGAAGACCATATCCAATAGTGCCTTGAAGATATCTCAATATATGTTTCACAACCATAAGGTGAATTTCCTTTAGCTCACACATGAACTGACTAAGAGCATTCACTGCATAGCAAATATCAGGTCTAGTGTTAACCAGGTACATCAAGGATCCAATCATTTGTCTATATAGGGTTGAATCTGTACACTTGGATTTTGCTGCTGCTTCTTTCAGTTTGTGAAGGTTGGTTTCCATAGGTGTAGACATGGGTCTACAATCCAACATTCCAAATCTCTTCAGAATATCAATAGTATACTTTCCTTGATTTAATATGATGCTATCTGATTTCTGCCAAACTTCCAAACCTAGGAAGTAGTGTAAAATGCCCAAGTCTTTCATGTCAAATTCTGAAGTTAGATCCTTCTTTCCTTGAGCAATGAGGTGATCTTCTCCTGTTATCAGTAGGTCATCAACATATAAAATAATTATTAACATATCACCTTTAATTACCTTAAAGTAAAGATTTGGGTCTGCATCATTCTTGGAAAATCCTAGTCCCAAGAAGTAGCTGTCAATTCTTTCATACCAGGACCTAGGAGCCTGTTTAAGTCCATAGAGTGCTTTCTTTAGTTTGCATACATGAGAGTCAGTTTTATGTATCACAAAACCTTTAGGTTGTTCTAGATAGACTTCCTCTTCAATGGTCCCATTTAGAAAGGCAGTTTTCACATCCATCTGATGAATCTTCCAGCCTTTAGTTGCTGCAATGGCTATCACTGCTCTCAGAGATGTGTAACGGGCAACAGGTCCAAATGTTTCTTCATAATCAATGCCTTCCTTTTGTGAAAAACCTCTTGCCACAAAACGTGCCTTATATTTTTCTATATTGCCATCAACAACATGCTTGATTTTGAAGAGCCATTTAGAAGAGACAACAAATTTCTCTTTTGGTCTAGGCATTATATCCCATACGTCATTTTTTAGAATGGATTGATACTCTTCCGTCATAGCGTCCTTCCATACTTGATGTCTGAAGGCTTCTGGAACACTGGTGGGTTCTGAATTTATGATGTCATTCATTAGAGCAACATAGCTTGAGAACCATTTGGGTCTCTTAGTCTCCCTAAATGTTCCTTTGGGTGCTGCATGATTCTCAGCTTCTTTGATCATCTTTCTAGCCCAAAGTGGCCTCTTCTTACCATTGTCATTTGTATTCTCATCTGAAGTAGATAGAAGTTCATTTGGTATTTCCTCAGGATACTCCCTTTGAATCTCAGGGGTAGGATCCTCTTCTAAGACTCTAGGTGAATAAGTTTCTATCTCATTTGAACTTCTTGCCCTTTTGAATGCAATGTCTTCTTCAAAGATGACATCTCTGCTCAATTCAATTTGTTTCTGCCCGGGTATGAATATCCTGTATGCTTTAGAGGTTTCACTGTATCCCACAAATACCCCTTTCTTTCCAGAAGGTTCTAGTTTGAATCTCTTCTCTTTGGGCACATGAATATAGATAGGGCAACTGAAAATCCTAAAGTGACTAATATAAGGTTTTAGGCCTTTAAATGCTTCTTCAGGAGTTTTGTTATCTAGATGTGAGTGTGGAAATCTATTTTGGATGTAGACAACAGTTCTAGAGGCTTCTGCCCAGAATGAGGTTTCAATGTTCTGGTCGAGCAACATTGCTTTTGCAGCTTCTACAATGGTTCTATTTTTTCTTTCAGCAACCCCATTTTGTTGAGGGTTGAATGCTACTGTAAACTCCCTCGTAATCCCAACATTCATGCAAAATTCCTTAAAGATTTCAGAGGTGTATTCTTTCCCATTGTCTATCCTTAAAATTTTTATTTTCTTCCCAGAGAAGTTTTCAGTAAGAGATTTGAATTCCTTGAACTTTTTAAGGATTTCTATTGACTCTTTACACTTAAGAAAATAAGTCCAGGTCTTCCTAGAGAAGTCATCTATAAATATGACATAGTATAGGAAGCTTGCTTTGGAGGGTACAGACATGTGTCCACATAAATCAGAGTGAACCAGTTCTAATACATTTTGGGTTTTACTCAAGCTATTGTGAAAGGATCCCTTTGTATTCTTTCCTAGGGCACAACCTTTACAAGTTCCTTCACGAGTTGGTTTCAACTTAGGTAACCCTGTTACAAGTTTTTTTATAGAAGGTAGGGCACGAAAATGAAGCTGTCCTAATCTTCTATGCCAAATTTCATTTGAATCAGAAGTATCAAGGGTAAGGGCTTGCTTGAGTTCAGTGCATAGTTTATAAAGATAACCTTGTCTTATACCTATGGTTTGGGCTTTCTTTATAGTTGAGTTCTTAGGCCATGCCAAAACTTTCCCATCCATAAAGGTAACTCTATATCCATTGTCTTCAAGAGCAGAGATGGATATTAGATTTCTCTTTATACCAGGTACAAACAAAACTCCAGTGAGTTGAAGGGAGAGACCAGATTTCAATTTGATGGAGCAAGTTCCAACCCCCTTAACAAGGTGTGCAAAATCATCCCCAATGGTTACTTCTTCATCAGTCTCTTCAGTCATAGTGTCTAAGTGTTCTCTAAACCCTGTGATATGTCTTGAAGAACCACTATCAATTACCCAGTTGTTGGTGTTGTTAGATACTTGACTTGCTAAGGCTAAATAGAATACAAATTTCTCAGATTCATGGTTTGAATTTGACTTTCCTACTTTAGCAAAGGATGCTTGTTGTTTTGATCTGTCAGGGCACTTCATTGCATAGTGGCATATTGATCACATCTAAAACATTGAACTTGAGAGATGTCTTTCCTCTTCTTGGAAGATCCTTTTCCATAGGAATTTCTCTTTCTTTTAAATGATCCTTTACCGTAGGAGTTTTTCTTACTTCTTTTATTAGATGTTGCGTTGAGCAAATGAATGTCTTCATGTATGTTCTTTTGTTTGTTTTCTTTTGTTGAGAGTCTTGTTTTGTAGGCAGTCTATTCTTAGCCTATCAAACTTGGGGAGTTTAGATCTCGCACTTATTCTTTGAACAAATGACTCCCATGAGTTTGGTAGGCCTCCTAGTGCAATTAGAGTTAACTCTTTGCTATCAATTTGATATCCAATTGTAGATAATTGATCCCTTAGTTCAACGATCCTCATGAAATATGCATTAATGGTTTCTCCTTTGTTTATTTGGACATTGTTGATTTGCCTTTTTAATGCAAGAGTCCTACTGGTATTGTTTATCTCATAGGCGCTCTCAAGAGATTTGAACATTAGATATGCAGTTTCATGTTTTGCTAGAATGGGTACTATATGATCCCTAACTGCATCTACTAAGATTTTCATGGCCTTTTCATTGTTCTCAATCCATTGAGTTTTCTTTGGATCATCCTCAGGTTCCCTCTTGTTTTCTCTCTCAAATGAGTCTAGCTTATTTTCTTTAAGAATCATTATGATTCTGAATTTCCATGATGTGAAGTTGTTTGCTCGTTCAAGGCGATCTTCAAATCTGATCACACTTGACATTATGAAGAATGTGATGTAAATTCGATTTCTCAATAATACGAATTATTCCTAAGTAATCTGATATCTAGATTTGATTTTGATTCACTCAACCTGGCTCTGATACCATGTAAATGTAATCAAATCTTATCAAATTTGGATCCTAAGAAACCTATGGAAATTCTAAGTCTGAAATTCTGTGTAAGAATTCTAAGTCAGATTTTCTTCTTTGTATTTCGAATGTGCTGATTGTAGAACATTTATTAATTTCGATGTTTGCAAATGAAGGAATGTATTACCTTTTATATGAAGGAGACACGCCTCAAGAAGAGACACGTCTCATGAGAGGACGTGTCCCTTGGGCGCGCGGGCTCCTTAACAAACCAAAAGCAGTCGGTTAACTCACACATAAACTAATATGCGTGGCAGCGATCATATACTATAAATTCTGATTATATTCATTGCAGATTTCGATCATCATCATCTCAGTTTTGAATAACTTATTTGATGGTATTATATTTAAGAGGAGATCGATTAAATATAAATGATGATGATGCATAAATGCAATCATCATTTATATCTGACCGATGCTATCTTAAATCAACACCTGTATATGCGCCCCCCAGCAGGAACAGTTGTGTGAATTTTTGTAATCCTCAACTCCCTTCAAGTCAGCACTCAAACTCTCAATGGATAAGTGGCCAGCAAAAATACAATCCCTTCATCCATTTCACTAAAATTTCCATCGCCCAGCTATATATAAAATTTTGTTATTAGAAATGGCGCCAAAACTTCTCTTGTTTATGATATCAAACTAATATTCAGTCTTCACCTGCAAATCGGAGAAATAATAATTTTTTTTTTTTGCCTGCAAACCTCCAAAAATTTATGCAAACTTCAATTGCTAATGCTCCTACATGAAACCTATGTGATTCCACCTGCAATCAACTAGGGTAGAGATCTCATTACCGAAACCAATTCCCTTAGGGTTTTCGTTCTAGGGTTTGCTCAAGCTAGAAGCTCAAACTCCACAATAGAGAAAATAAACAAGCATAACCAAATGAGCCTTATTTTCACTTTTTATATTTTCTAGAGGAGCTTTTCCGAAGGTAATTTTAATTTTGCGCTCGAAATATATCAATTAAAGCACTTTTTTTTTTATATTATTTATAGTTCGTCAACAGGAATTACATCTTACATTTTTAGTTACATACTCTGCCTGATAAGGCTTCTGATCATGCTTTTCTAGTTCATACAAAATTGAAATCTATAAGATTGCTATTTATACAATTTGTTGCCTATACATCAATCCAGCCTATACAAAATTTCATTCTGTGTAGCTACTTTAGCTGCTGTTCATATGGTGTCAATAAGGAAACAGTAGGTAACTTTGACATATTTCTGCTATCATAGACTTCACCCCATTCAAAGGGATCAATAAGTGAATTGTCAACGTTGGGTCTTGTGACTTCCCAGGGGTCTTGCTCATCATTGTTAACATTGCATTTCTGTCCATGCAGCCTTTTTTTGCAGTCCTCCTCTTTGCCTATGTTATTATATTTCCTCTAAAACTTTGTATATTCCTCCCTGAATGGCAAATTGTCTTCGCCACTGAACTGCCAGAGTCTTGCATAAAGGATCTCTTCCTTGGCGACTTCAAACTTCTTATTCTTTGCCACTTTAATCGTCTTTGAGCCTGCATTGCAATAGAGAAAAGGATGAGTCTTCTAGAAGACTCAGTAAGTGCTCTTTTTCTCCCTTGGTATTTTTCCTCATTCCTAGCTTTCCAAATAAACCATAGTATCTCTATAGTAAGTGAAAGCCAAAACAGATTTGCATCTTTTCCAATATTTACAATTTGCCCAAATAAGATTTCATGTTTGTTAATAGAATTCAGATTCCCCCATCCTATAAGATGTGCACAAAACATTAGCCATATTTCTTTTGCAAAAAGACAATAAAAAAATATATGATCAACAGTGTCAGCCTCAGGTGTTCTACATAATTCACAAATTTCTACAGAATTACCAGTTAAGGAGATATGTAATTTTTTAAGTATTAACAACCATTTAAAACAAGCCTTTTTTGGCTCAATTAAACTGTTCCAGTTCCATTGAAACACCTTTACTAGCTTTTCTCACTTTCTTTTAGGTTCCAGCATTTGTTCACATGTTCAAAGATGCAATTGGATAAGCTTAGAGTATTGTAATTGGTATAAGATCAGATCTTGTACCTTCCACTCGCGAAAACAACTTGCACACTCAAATTATTAAGTTTACATATACAAAGTAGGTTTTGTCCCAAGTTAGAGATATGTAGTACACCATTGATTCAGTTCAATCGTCCACTGGGCAATTGTATCGAGACTTTTGTTGGAAATATTGTCATTGATGTCAAAGGCGCTTAGTCCAGATTATTGGAAGTGGTCATTTATGTCAAGAAAGAAGATTAAGCATGACTGAAGACAACATATTTGAAGCAATGACTAAAGTCTACAATGCAATGTTATTTGCAGATTAAAGTGCAGATCAGATCGATCATGAATAAATCAGAATGTTAAAAGTAAATCAGAAATAATAAGTCAGAATGATGTGGCCAATCAGACATTAATGTTGATCAGATAGTCTGAAACACGTGATTGTAAGACATAGATGTGATCATAAGACATTAATGATGAATTCTAAAAAGAGACAAATAAGATAAAAACAAAGCATTGATATCCTAAGACAACATTGATTCAAAATTCTGTAAAGGCTCGATGATTATGCAGATAGAAGTAAAAACGTTTTTTTCAAGCTAATTGATGTTATAAAATCTAAGCGCTATATACTAAGCGATTATTGGTAAAGCAATCATCGCACTAACTAAAGAGGACGTGATTAAACATATTGATAGATGAATTCTGGAAAGAAACAAAGCATGGTCAAATCGCTGTTCTAATAAAAGCGATCTCATTAAAAATATTAATAAATGTTAACTAATCGTATTCATGAAGTGATACGATTCATCCTTGAAATGATGCAATTTCAAATTAATAATAATACAACTTGAAAGGATGTGATTATCTTCTTAAAGGAAATTAATAATATTAAATTGAAAAGGTGCGATTATCTTTTTCAAAGGCCAAATGGTGCGATCTGATTGTAAAGACATGTTGTTTGTAAAAGCAGCGATTCAAGGGACATGTCTCTAAAACAAGGTTGCAATCCCTGGTCAACATATATATGTGGCTCAATTTGGATTTGCAAAGTGTGTGTGGAGAACATAGAAAATACCAAGGAAATATATTCAGATCTGATTATGAGTTGTGAGTGAAATATAAAGAAAATCATTCATCACAAGAAGAACATTTGAAGAATTAGGAAGGTCATATTTTCCAGATTTATGAAGACAATTTAGAGCATATACATGGCTGATTTGAGCAGACTTTTATGACAGATTTGAAAAAGAAGTATATGCAGATATAGAGATGATGATTGTGTAGTCATAGAGGAAGATTTTAAAGTATATTTAGAGAAAACCTTTGAAGTGGAATATGAGCAGACTTATAATAGTTTATGAGCACATTTATTGAAGATTGTATTTGCAGATTTTATAGAGGGATTATATGCAATATTATAACAGATTTATAAGAAGCCTTATAGCAGACTTTTGAGAAGAAACTTTTGCATATGAAGAATATATAGAAGACAGATCCTTATAGCAGATCTTTGAAGAAGACCATAGCAGATTTGGAGAAAATATTCTGAGGTAATTATATCAGATCCAAGAGGAGAATTAGTGCAGACTGGGTACAAGTTTGAGAGACATATTTGAGCAGAATTGTCCATCACCCGTTGAAGAAGCAACATTGAAGGTGGAACATTGTTCTTGAAGCTATTATCTTTTGCTAAGTTGGTGCTTGGCAGTGGGGGTTGGTGCATGCAAATTAAGGGGGTTGGTGCCTATGAATTAAGGGGATTGGTGTCTCTTGTAGGTTGGTGCCTACAAGGTTTGTAAAAGAAGAGTTTATATAAGTAATATTTTTTCGTGGTTTTCTCCCATAAGGATTTCCATGTAAATATTGTGTGTTATTGTGTTCTTCTCATGTGCATAATTATTGATGTAAATATAGATCAATGTCATCCAAGTCGATGGACTCGTGTGAAACACCCTCCACCTTTCTAGTTCAAAGGCGAAGGTTGTACCGAACAAAAACTAAATCATTTAGGCGTTGCTGAGTCAACCTGTTTCTTTTCTTTGTGTGATTGTTTTCAAATGAACTCCAATTGCGTTCACACCCAAAAGCACTGCATGGCTGCGACAAAACATGTATGGCTAGCTTTTGAAGATTTGATGTGCTTGCACCATAGTTCTCCCACCATAGATCTACAAAAACAGGTTTAAAAAATATAAGTATTAAGAAATAAGAATAAAGTAAAAAATCTATATGTAAGAATCAAGTTTCTAATTTCATTTTTTACCTGGTTGTTTTTCTCTCCTTTCAATTGCATGTTGGGAGGAAAAGAGTCTCCCCTCTGCACCCTTGTAGAGCTTGAATAGATAAAAGAAAAAGTAAATCAAATATAGAAAATTCATAGATAGTCAAGGCTCAACATTGCAAATTCATAAATAAGATGTAACAAATCTCACCTCCGACTCATCAAGCACCATATCTCTCAGCTCACTATCAGGCACCATCCTATCAATGCAAGTGACAAGACCTTCCATGACCTCCTCATCTGCCTTAAATGTGTCTGAGAAGTAGAACTTCGGATTCAAGAAGTACGCAAAGGCATGAATCGGCTAGTGGAATTGGTTTGTCCATCTTCGATCAATGATGTGCCATATGATTTCATATTTCTTTTTGTTGCCGCCATAGTAATGTGATATGGCCTTGTTGGCCCTATCCATGGCCTCATAGATGAAACCCATTGGCATGCCATCTCCATCCACCATACGAAGAACCCTCATCAAAAGTTCTATCACCTAAAAAAATGAAAACAAATGTTAAATTATAACAAAATTAACCCCTCAAAAAATAAAAAACAACAAATAGATTATCATGTATAATTTTTTTTGTGTGATTGCTACTTACCCCCATCAACTCCTCTCCATTTTTGATGAATGTCTCATCAAAAACTATGGCAACAATCCTCTCCCCTTCAGCTCTGTTGGAAAATGAGGACTCCTTCCAAGCATCAGACACAAACATTTGCTTGAGATGACCAATGGCACCAAAAATGCTTTGCAATGTGAGGAAGTGGCTAGCAAATCGTGTCACTCCAGGTCACACAGGGTCCTTGCCATTTGTGAATTTCCTCATCAAAGAAAGCACCCAAGTATGGTTGTAGATAAATTTTTTAACACATTTTGCATCTTCAACCACTCTTTTGACCCAGGAAATCTTCCCAATGTCCTCTAGCAATAGGTCAAAGCAATGTGTAGCACACGGAGACCATGCAATTGTGGGATACCTCTCCATAAGTAGCCTACCTGCAACTACATATGCAACTGCGTTGTCCGTGATAATTTGGACAACATTATCAACTCCAACCTCCTGGACCACCCCATCTATTAGATTGCATAAAGTCTCAGCATTTTTAACTTCATGGGAGGTGTCTATTGATTTCAGGAACACCAATCCACCATTGGAGGCCACTAAAAAGTTTAGGAGAGTTCTATTTCGTCCATCTGTTGACCCATCAGATAAAATGCAACCTTTACTTCGCCAAAATTTCTTTTGCTCATCAACCACAAGCCGTGTATTCTTTACGGCTTTCTCTAGCAATGGCCCACTCAAATCTCTAGCTAATGGGGTCTTAAACCCCCTTCTTGCAACTGTAAGGGCATTCACTAAACCTTCCCAATATGGGCTGTTTGCAACATTGAAAGGTAGATTATTGTAGTACCAAAAGTTTGCAGCATAAATCCTAGCT
Organism: Sequoiadendron giganteum; assembly: GCA_007115665.2. Taxonomy (NCBI): domain Eukaryota; kingdom Viridiplantae; phylum Streptophyta; class Pinopsida; order Cupressales; family Cupressaceae; genus Sequoiadendron; species Sequoiadendron giganteum. The sequence goes on from CM021106.1 coordinate 48,083,150, forward strand.
TCATGATGCTTTTCCTTATTCCAACTAGTACCTTCAAGTGAAGGTTGTGCTCTTGGAACATTACGTGGAATAAAATAATTTGGTCTTGATGAAGGACCTTGGCCAACACTAGCAGTAGAATAGGAACCCTTAGGACTTTCACCAAAAGATGAATGTTGAGCATAGATGCTTGGACTTGTAGCACCATGGGGCATACTTGGTGTAGAATGAGATCCACTCATCACTGTTGCTAGGGCATCCTTTGTTTTTTGTCTTTCATATTTTTTTAGCTCATATTCAGCAAGAAGGGCCTTCATCTCTCTAATAATCTCAGGAGTTGTTTTAGTGCATCCTTCCACATTTTGTCCAGGTATTCTTGCAAGGTGGTATTTTAATCTGTTTATTCCTCCTGTCATCCATTTCTGGCATTCAGTACATGTCACTTCACCTTTTTTTGTTTCCTGGTATTCCATACTTCCATGTAGGGTCTTTTCTCATTCCCTTTGGATTTGAAGACGACATTGCTGTTTCAAGTTCAACATGGAAAAAAAAAATCAGCAAGGGTTTGCTAAACAATCAGCAAAAAAATGTGATTCAAAGTTTCAAACATTTGCAAGAAAAAAAGATTGCAAAACCAAACTAGAAATAGTAGGAATTAGACTATTAAGGAAAATAGAAAAAAATTTGGTAGCATTTCCCCTTATTTTTCTTGATTTTGAATGGAAGAAATTCAAGAAAACAAAAAAAAAAGAATTGTTAGATCACTTATTTGGCTCTATTTTGATCCTTTTAGCTTGTTCTCCTAGCTTCTTTCAACCTGAAATCAAATTTCAGACCTGAAAATCACAAACTCATGAGTTAAAATGAAGTAAAAAGTCAAAAAAAATATGGGTTTTTAACCCATTTTGACTCCCAGCCGCGCAGGAGAGTCCTGGGTCAGGACTCCCGAGTCCGACCTTTGTACTCGGCCGAGTCCAAAGGTCGGACTTAGGAGTCCCGACCCAGGACTCTCCTGGACTCGACTCCCGAGTCCATGGCGAGTTGACTCGGCTCAGCCACAGACTCCCGAGTTTGCCAAGTCCGCGGCGAGTCCGCAAACTATGGTTTATGAAAACCATTTACAAGACCACAAGAGGTATGGTGCCCAAAAACACAAGTTCAAATTTTAGTGCCCCTTTTGTTCTTGGTCCTCTTGGCTATTATTAGCATATTCCTTACTACATGTGATATGCCATATTTGACAACCTAAAGTTGGGTGCTCCAATTTTTCTTCATTCCCAATGCATAAAGATGCTCTATGGAAAGTGTCCAAATGTGTTGTAATGCTGGTCAATATTCCAATGTAACTTCCCTATTACATGCTCTTACATATCATAAGAAGCCTCTTACAGACCTTTCAAGATGTTGACACAATGCAAAATAAGCGAGACTCCTACCTCCTTGTATGAGAACAAAATTCAATAAAAACCAAAGGAATGCCACCTCAAAATGGGATGCCAACTTCCCCACGAGATGAAAAAAGCACTAAAAGATGAAATTGTGAATGCATACAAAAGTATTGAACATTAGGAATGAAAGGTCAAGAGAACTTTTCCCAACAAAGTAGATATTGGATTTAAACTTAATTGCTGGTCCAAGTGCAGGGATGTGTATAGGTTTGAGGTTTGAGTATGTTAGAACGACAATTTTTTTGTTTCCTCAAGTATGGGTATGGGTTTTTAACTTTGTATATATAAATAGTAATACTCAATATAAGTTTATAACTATAATTTATAAAATTTTAGATATATTCAAATTATAAAAATCATAATACCCTTAATTGCCAATAAACAAAATATTTAAAGACATCATAATTCACAAAAAGAAAACTATTCATAAATTCATAATATAGTGATTTGCCAAATATTAATATACATCAAAAACTATAGTCAATATTCACTAATCTTTATATTACTCTTCATTGAGAGCATCAAAGTCAACATTTGGTTCAATTTCATTTGAACCATAATTAGCTAGAATGATACTCTCACTAGCCATTTTATATGTAGAAGTTGCCTCATTTATAAAGACTTCTTATCTGACACCCCCTTGTTGTAAACATGTTTTGTATTTGACAAGAGATGCAAGTTGGAGTGCACAAAGACTAAATTCTCAACCTTTTTCACAACCAATTAGTTGTGCTTAATTTAGTGGATAAAGGAGTATGTACTCCAATTTTGCTCAATTGAAGAATTCTTAACTTGATGAAATGTATATTTTTTAAGAAAAATAAGTTATGGTCTATGGAGTCTTGGGATGGGGGGATGTAGGAACGAGGGGCCAAGGGCCTAATTTAAGGGTGGTGGCATGTTCCCTATTGTAGTATAGGGCAAGTTTGAGGGGAAAAGCCCTCACCACTAAGCCCAAATAAAGGCCTTTGAAAGAACACAATTTGTCATGGCTCATGTTGTTTTCACAATTTTATAGCTGTCTTTTGCAAGACCAAGTCCTTACTATTTCTAACCAAGTCTCTATTTTTTAGAAAACTAACAATGAAGCTGAAGAATCTAACCAATCTAAATGATGAGGGGCTACACAATTTTTAATAAATAAGTGAATAAAGCACTTTATGTAATGCCCCCTTTTGGTATATTCCTTAATTTAGGCCTGCAAAACAATAATAAACACTAAAAATTGATATTAGCAATAACAAGTATCAACTTTACGGTTATATTCAGATTAATACATAAAATGATATAATATAAAGAATACTACTCCATAATTAAAACATCATAATAGTTAGATCTATAGTTCATATCATCATTAACATTTGAATTCAAAATAACTTAACATCACCAATGATTATTCCAAAGCATATTCCTATAGCCAATCATATTAGGAATTCTCTTGAAGTACTTGCAAACTGCAATCTCAAGGATTGTTGTCCTTGTATTGCGAGAGCATGGGTGGATCCTTTTCTATCCATCTTTGGGTGGCGTATTTGAGAAGACCCTCAAGCTCAGGAGAACTCATGCGCCTCCCGGTCCCACGAGCACTACATCTTGAGAGTGGCGTACTTGAGAAGTTCCTCAAGCCTAGGAGCACTCATTTACCTCTTGGCCCACGAACATGGCAAGATCTCAGGTCCACACCATCCCTTAGTCTACCTTGGAGGCGCTCCATCCTCCTTGATCAAGCCTAGGAGCAATCATTCGCCTCCCAACCCATGAGCGTTGCATCTCAGGGGTGGCGTGCTTGATAAGATGCATGAAGATTACCTCTCCCAACAAGCCTGGGAGCACTCATATGCTTTCCGGCCCCACAAGCGCTGCATCTTGGGGGTGGTGTACTTGATGAAGGGAAAACTGCTACTTCCCATCTCATGAACCCAAAAGGTTGATTGGCCTCCCAATTTGTAAACACTAATATAAATTTCAAATAGATTGCTATAGGAATCTTGTTATATTAATTGTTAATCAAATATCATTTCATTATGAAATTATAATATATATATACACACACACATAGTTATTCCTAATTTATATTTAAAACATACTTCCCAATAATATTTATTTTCGATAGATCTCTTATATTCCAATTTCTTATTTTGCCTTTTTCCAATCCACTTGATTGATAGATGAGCGATGATTGCTTATTGAATGCCACTGAACTGACTTACCCTTCACAATAAATGAGTCACCTCCCTTCATAATAAATGAGTTACCATCCTTCATGGCTGCCTTTTGAGAATAATACTTTATTTCCAAATTGTTTGATAGATTTATTCCCCATTCCTGATTTCTTCGCAATGAAATGCTCTCCCTTTTATATATCAAGTTTGAGGGAGTTGCACCTCTTCACCTCAATAGTTACAACTCTTCATCGCTGCACTTGGAGAATAATAATTTAATTTTAAATGAGTCAATTTGTTAGTGCTGCTGTCTATTACTTGTAATCAGTCCTAAATAATTCATCCCCTTCCTTTCCTTCTAGATCTATCTTCCTTATATACCTTATCTTGCTTAAGGGACACAACCTTTCATATGCTGGTTGACCATTCTTAACAAAATCTTTATTTAATGCTAATTTGGTGTAATATTAGTTATCTTTATTGATTTCTTTTGAAGCATAGGCTGCAGACATTTACAAATTAAACTGGACATTACACTTTAGGCCACAGTAGGGTTGGCAAATGCTTTGTTACTTTTAAATTTTTTGAAAAAAATGACTTTCAACGTTTTTTCTTGTTTTCCACTTGGATATGTGTAGGTCCTCCCTGGTACCACTCAGGTTTGCCTAGGTTCTGCCTCGAACATCCCATGTACACTATAGGTCCTTTTGTGAGGCATATCTTGAAAGTGGATCCAAAAACATTGACACTCCACAATAGAGAGAGGCATATTGCTTGCAAATACAATAATGTGAAGAAGGCTTCATGTTGAAGGAGGGACTAGAAAATTCTACCCCCAAGTATGTGTAAGTGGGTGAAATCTCCAAAGCTGCTCCCTTGTAAAATAATTGGAATTTGGAAAAAAGACATTTGGAGATGTTGAAAATTATGACCTTAGTTTTACTAAGGCTAACCGCAAACTAGCAAAGTTCACCAAAGTGAGCAAGGATATTTAGTTTATTTTAACTGTTTGGTAGAATGAGAGAGAACATAATCAACAAAAATTAGAATGACAATAAGCACCTCATGTAAACTTATAACATCATCCATATGAGTATGTTGTTGAAGAAAGTTCTCCAACTTGTCAATTTAGATGGTAAAGAGGGTCGGAGAGAGAGGACACCCTTGTTTGACCCCAATGTTACTCCTCACAAAGCCAGAGAGACTGTGAGAGGCATGAAGCTGCCCAGTAACTATTTTATAATGCTTCCAAGCAGCAGTAATGGGAGAATAAATATGCCAGCATCACTCATTTGTTGGAAAAGTAGGTGTCTTGGAACTGAGTCAAAGGACTTCCTAAAGTCCATGAACAAGAAAAGATTGTGGAAGGGTGGTGACAACCTCCTCGATAATAGCCTAGAGTGTAACGATGTGGTCAATGGTTTGATAATCACCTAATCAATGTTTTGTAGAAGAAATAAATGGTAGTGATTGATATCAAATTGGTTATGGTTCTGAATTATCCTTTTTGTGTATAGGCCTAATGCTAAACATATCAAAATTTTAATTAAGGTTGCTTATGGATTATGTGGTGAAGGTCAGGACCTTGTAGCAACCAAAGTGGAATGAATCAGTTTTATGGTTTTTTTATCAACCACAACTTGTTTACTTTTTCATGCTCTTGAGCATATATAGAAGTCTCACATACCTTGCAGTGGTGGTGTTTTATTGTTTATGCCCTAGGGATATCTCATTAGTATTATTGGATGATTGCAATTCTATTTGGAGTAATGCTTTGCACTTGGAAATCTGAGTGTTTTGATCTGAAAACTCTGTAGAAATGCCAGAGATTTTTTTGGTATATTTTTGGCATATAGAATAGTCTAGAGCTGAACAACCTTTTTGCTGGTATGTCAAGTCTGATATTGCATTTCAAATATGAACGCAAACTGGTAAAGGTGAAATGCCAAAAACATTTAGCACGTGAATTTTAAGAGAAGAAGATAACTGCTAAAAGGGCTTTGAGTTATGAGGCATCAAGCATCTGACCCTGGAGGGATATCATCAATTGTCTTAGGTGTCAGTGGCCTAGGGATAATGAGGCTCTGCAATGGCATATCTGAAGTGCTTATTTTGTTGTGTGTTGTACCCAAACCAATTTTTTTTGCTTCATTAAGGCATTTTGCTCAAAATGGTCTAAACCTTGTAAAAATGAGGTCAAAACTCAGTTTTTGGGCAATTAAAGTATGGGCTTTTAGTCAGTGTGATGCCAAGAAGATACTGGCAAAATTTGAAAAGTTTGAAAACTAGGGTTTCTGAACTCTATTTTTAGCTCGAAACCCTAAAAAATAGGAACTTGTCAGAATTGGCTGAAATTAATTTTGATTGGCTTATTTCACATCACGATCATAGTGATGAAGTCAGTTTCAGTTAAAAGTTGGTTTAAGGCTAGTGGGTAGTTAGAATTTTTTCAGGAGAAAAGTTAGGACCTCTGAGGTCGTCAATGGTAGTTGGCCAATACCATGTATCAATATCTAAGCCTGAAACTCAAAGAAGAACGCTCTACGGTGAAAGATGTTGAAAAATATGCTTTTTGACGGAGGGGATTTTCAGATTGGCAAAAACTGCTAAAATATTCTAAGTCTGGGAACTTTTCACTATGTAATGTAGTAGACACTTGTGCAATCAACGTGCAAATCAACTTTACAGTGTCTGTACATGTGAAAATGATGAAGTATAGTCATACACACACCTCAACATTCACAACGCTTCAACGTGGTTAACTTCAATAGTAGATACAATGTAAAGCATAAAATGATGAAAATCAGTGGATTCAAAGCAAATCTGCGCCCTTGTAGCCTAGGGGCGCCCTTCTATTTGAAGGTCAAGATTTGATTGCTTTGGATGGAGAATACATTCATTGTGTTCTGTTTTCTGTTAGCTTTCTGATTAACTATGGAGCAAGATCATCTGAGTTGCAAAATTTCGGCAGACGAAGACAGAAGCAGAGACTACGAAGGATGTATCTCACATGGAGGCAGTCTAGAAATGCAGATCTGCGCCCCTGTAGCTCAAGGGCGCCCTTCTTTTTGAAAGCCCAGATTTGGATGCATGTGTGTGCTGATAAATTTAGTCTTTGCAGAATTAGTCTGGCTTTTCAACGAGCTATCAAGCGAAAGCGTATCCAGGACAAAAATCTGGTTATCAACGTCAGAAGTGGAAACTGCAGACAAGATTCATATCAACAAAGGTTGCTGAAGCATGGTTTGAGTGCCCCTGTGGCTCAGGGGCGCCCTTGAATATGACTTGTCAGATGGATGAGTTTGCAAGTGAGGTCTTCTTGAGATTTTTTCTAGTTCAGTCCAGCTTTGCAATGCATTAGTTCACAAGACGATCCAGTATTCTAAGTGATCATGACAGAGGTTCAACGGAGCGCGTAAAACAGAGGATGGTGAAGCATAGCTACACAAAGCTACGCATCTGTAGGCTAGGGGTGCCCAGCCTTTAAGCCTGCTAGATGGGGTTATTTGCAATTGCAGTCTTCACAAGACTTGTGTGCAATTACTCTAGCCATTCAACGAGTCCAGCTGACAGCCTCCGGGATTTGGCGAGTGCTCGTGCGTGCGAGGTCAAGGTGACAGTGCTATCAAGTGGAGGTGGTTGAAGACAGTTCAAAAAATGACTAAGTATAAGGCTAGAATTTTCTTTGAAAAAGGCGATTCTCTTTTAAGGGTCTTAGAAGCAGTTTTTTGGCTTCGTTTTCTCCAAGAACATCTCTTGCAAGTTGACCAAATTATACAGAGAGACAAGCGGCACACGAATCGGAGCATTCCAGCTCCCGGTATCAAGGGTCAAAGTATGGTGTCCGGATGAAAGTGACACTTTTGTCAGAATGGTGTTTGCATCTTCACAGGCCAGGGGCACCCATCCTTTTGGGGTTCTTGATTCAGTTTGCAGATACCTCACATACAGTCATTGGATGTAGAGTACTTCCAGTCATGCAATGAATCCACTATCCAGTCAGTAGGGTTCATCATTCGCCGTCAATAGCAGTTTGAAGCATCAAAAGGCAATACAGAGAAATGGCTAAGTCTGGAATCAATGCATCAATTTAATCAGAGGCGCCTAATTTTCTAAGGTTTCAGATGATGATTTTAGCAGTTGTTGCTCCCAACAAACATTTCATCCTTGTCATGCAGGCTTCGCGGTGGATATCTCAGCACGGTCGCAGGATCATTCAATCATCTGGAAATCAGAGTTGAACATGGACAAATGTAATTTCGCAGTCAGCTATAAAATAGGAGATTCTCAAAAATCTCATAACTCTTGCAAATGGATGCCTAGAAGGTCAAATTTGACTTTTTTAAAATCAGTGAAGTTTGCTGGGCACATTTAGATGCTATTTTTAGCAAAATGATTAAAATAATATTTTTGCATGCAGAGCATTAAAAAGTGACGAATTTCTTCAAAGAGATAAATATTGGTGCCTCTTTTTAGTTTGCATGTTTTAAATTAAATATTATTTTTATCTAAAACTCAAAGTCAATGGCAATTCAGCTAGTAAAGGGCCAATTGAATTCCTTCTTCACAATTAGGGTTTCAACATGCATGCATGATGGTACAAATTTATCTAGTTATGCAAGCATGTGATTCATCATTTCATTCATCCAACTTGAGTAGAGGTGAATTCTTTCTAGAGTTGGGCGAATTTTTTCAGCAGTCAGTTGTGAAGGCATCAAAAATCTTCTTTTGCAGGTACAAGTCCAGATTCATCAGCAGAATTCAAGGCAGAGTGGCGATTTTGACAGAAGAAGATAATAAATAAATAAAAACTAAAAAACATCTTTCTTCTTCTCTAAAATTCTTCTATCTTCTCGTCTTAAATTCTCTCGTATGTTTGATAGAATTGGCGTTTTTGGCAAAACAAATCATCTTGGTTGATTTAGAATTGCTTTCTCAGCAAAACCCATGTGCTAGAATTTTCAGGGAAAATTTGTTCCAGAGCGTCAGTTCTTGAGGCTTTGATTTTCTGAAGTGAAATTCCTTTGCATGGTGGAGTAGAAGTCAATATTTTTCGAATCTAACATTGTGGGTTGTCTTAGAATTATCTTCTGGACAAAACCCATATCTCAGATTTTCTCGGGAAAAAATGTCCTCACAGCGCCTCAGATCTCAACTGAAAACCTTTTGCATGCGGGCCTAAATCACATTTTTTCACAATTCTGACATTGTGGGACATCTTAGAATTTGATTCTACATAAAACCCATGTCTCAGAATTTTTCTATGAAAATTGCCCTTCGACAAGCTATGTTTAGCCTCATTAGGAGAGATTTTTGGTTTTCTGGAGAAGTTGTCAGAATATAGCCATGTTCACAGTCAATAGGCGAGTTTTTCAAGATGCAGTTCATGCAGAACGAATTCAAGACCAAGTCATTCTTAATTCATGATTTCATCAGAAAAGTTGACATCGATTTGTATCAAGCGCATCGGAAAGGTTGACAAGCGCAGTCACTCAAATTCACATGGTTTCATGCCTCGTATAGCTGATTGTCTTCCAAGGCCAGTTTAGAGGGTTGATACCGTTGGGTTTCTGCGTGTGCAACAAGTTCATTTGCATTTCTCACAACCAAAGTGTTTGCAGTCAAACTTTGTGGTTTCATCATGCAACATTCTTCCATAGAGAAAAGCGTCAAAAATGTGAGAAGCGTCAAGTTGTAGAAGAAACAGTGGCCATCACTTCAATTGCATAGCCGCCAGAGTTACCAGTCAGTGAAGTGCCAAGAGGTTTCCAGGTTTGCTTGGGTTGCTGACAAGTAGTGAATTGATAGTTAAGACATGTGACGACCTCTAGATGGTGATGCAGTCACTAACCTCGTGGAGGGTTTACTTGTTTGAGATCACAGCCAGTGAACTCCAGATCAGGGCGTCCCACCTCTCGAGGATAGACATCAAACAGAGGAGTTAAACTCAACATTTCTTTTCTAAGTTAACTTGCTGTCATGCATCTCACGCATGTCTATCTTGGAAACATCTACATATACTTGGAGTTTAGATTAGTTAGTTTTCATTTCAATAAGGACGTGCATGTTGCACATGTCCATTTTGTTGAGTCTTTTTTCAGTTAACTGATGGTATCTTTCCAGTTAACGGTGTAGTTTCATTCAATTAGGTCTAAAGAATAAGATCTTGCATGCATTGCAGGACTGTAGTTGACTTAAGGTGATTTTAGGGTTGCCTACACCTTTGATGTCTATAAATAAGAGCTTCCAACTCATTTGTAATTAGCTTTTCCTGGTGATAGAGAATTGCTGCGTTGTCGGCAACATGCCTATTCTCAAGATTGGTTCACCTTTGTAAATTAGAACTTTTGCTTGATAGCATACATGCTGCGCCTACCTTGCCTGTAGTATTGCTATTATTGTATATGTTCAAAGAGTGATTGCTGTTATAATAAATTGCTGCGCCTACCTTGCCTTCATGTTATTGCCATGGTGTTTATTCACTCTTAGTTAAATGGGGTTGCTGGTTTGATCGTTATTGCATGCGTATTTCGTCTATACAATATACTGTCCCAGTTGCTTACCCTGTGTTTTGTTTATCATGAGCCTATTCAGAAGAGCAAATAGTTGTGCCCACCTTGCCTTCATGTTGCAAAATTGTACTTAAAGCTTATTGTTTGATGTGTGTGATAGTAAACTCATTCAGCCAAGCAGATAGTTGCGCCTACCTTGCCTTCATGTTGTGAAGTTGTACCAGGTTTACCGTATTTTCACTTGTTCTAATAAGCTTCTTCCCGGATAAGCAAATAGTTGTGCCTACCTTGCCTTCATGTTGTGAGCTCGCATCTGAAGCTTATCGTGTAATACATTCCCGCTCCATTTCCTCATGCTCTGTTTCTTGAGGAAACTGGATAGATTTAAAGAAGTTAGCTTAATTGTAGTTAGATGATCTGCGAAACCAGAAAATCCTTAGTTGCAACGTTCTAGGTTTTCTTAACCTTGTGCCTCTACCAGCTGAGAACAAAAAGATAGGATATTAGTTTACTTTTCCATTCCATGCATTCCAGCACAACGAGGGAGCTTCCCCTCCTAATTTGAAGAGCACTCATTACGTAGTGTGCATAGCTGTCCGTACAAACTTACACTCCAGAGGTGTTAGTTCTTACGCCAACATTGTGGTAAATGTACATCCCCATTGTTAGAATGAATGTTGCCTAAGCAGGTTCAAGTTCCCACCGTTGTAATTTGAAAATGGGTATTGTGCTGCATTCAGCAGGTCCTATTAGTATTCTTGTTCCTTACAGGTGCAAATTAAGATATTTATGCTTTAGACTGTAGGTGGAGGATGGAAAAACAATTCTTAACATTATATCTAAGCTATGCATTAGGCTGTGTAATTATATTATTATAGTCTATCTTTCTTATACAAATATTTTATGAAGAAAACATATAAAGCACCTCAAAGGGATTTTGCTGAAAAGAAAGACAAAGGCATCATCACAGTTGAATTATACAAACCCAAATTCCTTGAGATTCAAATTCTTAATACAAGAAAATTTACATGATTTACTTAACATTTAAAAGTATTGAGTGATGGAGGGAGTTTTTATCAGACAGTTTTTAAAGCAGAAAATATTGGTTTGCATTATTTAAATATTATTTGTTATACTCTTCTGAGATAGTTATGTTTTGGAAACTTTTGTAGTGCTAACATTTTTATAAAACTGAAAATGAAACCAATATGATTTGTTAGACTTATCAGCGGTTGTAACTTCCATAGGATAAATGCTACAGTACAGTCTCTTCTGAATACCTCGAAGTCAGGGAGGTTATTACTTATATTGTCCTATCTTAGCGATCTCGGAGTCATTTCTGGGTCAAAAAAGGCAAATACAGAATCACATCGTAAGGGTGATTCACCTAGGGATCTCAGTGCCATCTCAGACACCAAACGTGCTAGGAGATCAGAAGAGCTCAAAGTTGGCACTCGTAATGAACCCAGTACCTTTCCAAACTCCAAACAGATTGGAAGAGAATCAAATTATGATGTTGGTTCTGTTGTTGAGGTAGAGGTGAGTTTAACATCTATGTAAGCAGGGCGTTGTGCGATATTACTGCAATTATCCATTACCTGAGTTTGCATTGAGTTATGCTTTATATTTATTTGATTATGTTCATTTGTAATGAAATTTTGATTGTTCACTTACAGGTTTTTGAAATAAAGCCTTTGGAAATGCTGTTAAAATTTGGAATAGGTCTGTGTGGAAGGATACATATTACTGAAGTAAGTCTTCTTACTGACTAAAAGTCAAAGATAATCATAATTGTAAAATAATATAGAAACCATAGTCTATAATTTTCAAATTTATGTTTAATTATTTAATTTAGCCATTTATAAATGCGTTTAGCATCATTAGGATCGTTAATAGTCCTGGTCAAAACATAAGGTTATTTGCAGTTTTTGACTTTTAATGCCACTCTCAAACAGTTGGATTGTGAAAACAAAGAAGGGAGTCCTTTCAGTCAATTCACGATTGGACAAAAAATGATGGCAAGTGTTATAGAAGGCCCTAGAATATATGGGAAAAGAAGTGAATATGTGTGGGATTTTTCTCTCAGATCATCAGCACATACAGGTATTTATCCTTGATTTAGACTGCACTAAAGAAATTTGTGATTTTTGAGGTAATGGTGATACCCCATCCTTCTTACAATGTGTGGGCACTGCTCTGTTTGCGTTAGTAGTACTGCACCCCACTATGATAATTGATAACTTGATTTATCATTCTTTTTGATGTTATGCAGTTGCCTTGTACAAAATATTTCTTCAGGTTTAAAATGTTATTAGAGTTTTGAGGTTACATTCTAGAATAAGCAGCTTATTGCAAAAGCGCTCTACAAATAAAATCCTGTTGTTTTGTATTGGTATATGATTTCTTATAACTTTATCTTTTATTACTAGGGAATGGAGTTGATGCAAAACTAGGGTATGCGCTTGCGTCTCAGAATCTAAATATTGGCGACACTGTTACAGCATTTGTAGAAAAGATTAAAAAAGATTGGGTTTGGTTTGTAGTTTCTCGACATATGAGAGGGCGCATGTTCATTTTGGATTCTTCCTCTGAACCTTCTGAACTTTGCTCTTTTCAAAAACGATTCATGGCTGGGATGGCTGTTGTTTGCCATATTTCTAAGGTGGACAAGAAGAGTAAAATTGTAGATCTAACTCTGCGTAAGATATCTTCTTGTCATGAAAGAAAGCATGGTGGTGCTATCGATCATGGGAAAATTGATTGCAGCACTGGTGTTAAAAATGAAAAGGTTGTTAATGATATACATGAAAGTGATGTTTTGGGTGGCAGGATTGATAAAATTTTGCCTGGGGTAGGTGGTATAAGTGTACAGATTGGAGCTCACATATATGGAAGAGTTCATTTCACAGAGTTGATGGATACTTACACAGAAAATTCTCTTACTGAATTTAAGGCAGGACAGTTTGTGAAGTGCAAAGTTCTGTTATTTACTAGAACAGCTGATGGGAAATTGCAAATTGATTTGTCAATGAGGCAGTCACGGATAGGCAGTGAAGCTGTTGAAGAGAGAAATACAAATAAATCTCAATTGTATGTACTTCCTTTAATAGCCTTGTTTTATTTACTTTTGCAATTTTAAGCTTATCATGAAATTTTATGTAAAGCCTGCATTCATAGGTCACCGATTGCAGTGTGTTTATGAATTTTTATGTTTAAATCTATTGTTTGTGTACAAGAAATTTTTTTAAGCATGTCAAAGCAATTTTTTTATATTAGCTTTGAAGTTTGAAGTTCAACTTTCATCGTGGTGTTTTTTACTTATTTCCTTATGTACTCCTGTTAGATCTAATTGATTATTTTTTGTGTATGTTTGAAATTAATTTGATATGGGATGCAATATCTTCCCACAAAATTTACTGTGTTTCAATAATTTTTAAATTTGGTGAGTTTTCCCATTGAGTCTGAGTCTCAGAAAAAAGTCACCTTCCTGAGTTTATGACTAGTTCTGGTCACAACACCATGGTTTACATATGGCATTTATCATGAAACAATGATATGCATTTAAATATTTATTCTATTCTTGTTGTAGTTCATGCTTTCAGCAAATTTGTTTTTGATTATGAGAGTGCCTATTGAATGATACAGGTTTGAAACGCTTGATGACTTGAATGAATCTATTTCTTTTTTAATAGTAAGTTTGTATTATGATACCTGCTAGTAGACTAATCAATATACATCAAGATGAACGTTTGTTTTAATTAAAGATAAATTATGAGGATGTACGTGGGGGGCTCAAACCTAAAGAACAACATCCAATATCACTATCTCTTAAAAACATAGCTGTTACCGTGCCGGATCATAGCAGGCAAGGGAGTATAATTAAAGCCAAACATTTTTTCTTATGTGATCTAAGAGTCATATGACCTACAGATTACTTTTGCTGCTGCTTTCTGATTATTTACTTCTGTCCCAGTCTATTGCCTCATCTTCTTCCTCATACTCTGAGGAGGCTTCGAAGCAAAGAGAAATTGATTGACCTGATCCAGGATGAAATCTGGAATGCCGTCCTCAAAGCTCCATTCCTACTTCTGTATTAATCTATACAACCAAACCTTTTTATCAGCATTGAATAGGGAGGGAGTCGGGAGCTTCTAGACCATTAGAGTCCTACTGCATACCTGTGGACTAGAGGATTTTTGTCTTACCTCTAGACCACAGATGAACCTTCTGCAACCTTGTCTACCTTGACATTCATATCAGCCTTCTGGACAGAGTAGCTCCTCACAACCTTCACCACATTAGCAAAACATGGTGGGGAGTGTTAGTTTCAGATCAGAAATGCAAATAAGCAGAAATACACAACTTAGGGACAATAAACACACTATTTTACCCTGGGAAAACACTCGTACTCAAGGGAAAAAAACCCAGCAAAAGATCTCTTATATATTAGCAGAATAAAGGCAGAAATCTGCTTACAAATCAGACCTTACACAAGGCCGAATTTGATACAATGAATAGTGACACCTTTCCTTGATGCAAGGATACAAATGAATATATTTCTCCTTGAATTCTGATCTGCTGCTACAAGATGGCGATCTGCTGCTGAAGGTGCGAACTTCTTCTTAGAAAGTGCGAATTGAAGTGAGAATGAATTGATGTCTAAATGAGAGATCTTCACCTTGCTTATATACAAGTCTAGGCAACCTCCTCTCTAGGTCGGCCCTAGAAAATATAATATAATTTTTGAAAACCAAAAAGGCCGACCTGCCTTGTAGATTTATTATTTAATTTTATTCTTGGAGAAAATATCTCCTGCCGCTATAAACATTAACAGGGAGAGAGGAGGAAATTTCTCATACTTGACATGTTTTGCAGGATTTTGCAGAGAGCCGCAAGAATTGTGAAAACATAGAGAATCCTTTGAATGGGAGCTCCCTTCGTCTGGGGAAGATTCAGGTGGTGGTCACTTAATAATAAGATGTGACAGCCAAGCACCATTCCACCATTGTAGCCACACAGTTGACAACAACTTGACCACTTGAAAGCATTTTCTACATCTAAACACTATATTCTCATAATCCAATGCTTGTTTCCGAACCCTGTACACCACTTGAAACCATATCTCATCTGGCAAACCGTTTTTAGATATCAATCTCCCCATGTATCCTGGAAAATGTAGAATGTATCAGCCCATCTGTTTCTGGGTTTAAAGTCAGAAATTTACGCAATACATTTCCTACCACTCAAAAGCACAAATGGACCCAGAATTGAAGGGGAAGATATGACAATCTAACCTATATTGGCAAAATTGAAAAAAGCTCCTTCATCAGATTGAATGCAGGAAACCATGGCTTAACTAACAATATACATGCCTATTCCAACACCAGGGGCCTTTCTCCAAAATATAAACCCTGTTTTTTTGGAGATATACATTGTAATGTGAAAAACCTTGGGCACTAGAAAATATTACTATTGAATATTTTAAATGCTCTTACAATTTAGTTGCAATTTGTTCATGTAGAGCAATTAAGCTAGGCCAAAATGAGTTAAAAATTACAGATTAAATCTGGATTCATATATTTTTCCTCCTCAAAGAGGATGTTTTTGCCCAGCAAAACAATAGGATGGATACCTGAGTTGGGAACCAAGTCTAGCTTATGCATCTATTCATTAACTGTTGCCACATTGTCTGTTTACAGCAGTATTAACCACCTTATTTTCAAAAATAGACCTTCAATGGACTGGACTAGCAACCCTAGATGCCCTAAGTCTGAGAACGTGTCGACTTTCATCATTCTTACCTTTCTCGCAAGATGTAATTGACACCATTGGCATTGTACCTTTTACATCATCCTAGCCCACAACTGAGGAACTTGAAGCCAGTACCTTGTTAGTGTTGTAGCGGCGGGAGATATTTTCTCCTTAATATAAATTCACCACAAGGCAGGTCGGCCCTTGTTCTATTATTTTTTTGTTCAAGGCAAGTCAGCCTTTATATTTTTTATAAATAAAACTTATATTTTCTAGGTCGGCCCTAGAAAGGTGGGCGCCTAGTTGAGTATATATAGAGGATAGAATCCTCTCATTTCTCCATCAATTCAATTCAATTCACTCTCCAATTCACATCTCCAGCAGCAGCAGCAGTTTGCCATTCTTAGCAGCAGATTTGAATCTAAAAGAAGTGTCATCATTTGTGTTGTTCAAGATTCGCTTCTAGGAGAAGTGATTCCATTCATAGTATTAGATTCGGCCTTGTGTAGGGCCTAAGTTGTATGCAGTTTCTGCACTTAATTCTTCTGATATATAAAGAGAACTTGTTGCTGGGTTTTTCTCCCTCAAGCAGGAGGGTTTTCCCAGGGTAAACTTGCTGTGTTCATTGATCTGTGTATTTCTGCTTATTTATGTTTCTGATCTGAAACTAACATATCTCACTAGGGCTGCAACCATCATGTGCTTTGAGACCTATACCACTTGCCACTTGTAGCATAGGATCTACAAAATTCGCAACTCTAGGGTTTGAGGAAGGCATGGGAAAAAGCCATTTGAAAATCCCCTCATTAAGATGAAAGTATTGCTTATAAGGTGAAAGGTTGTATTTAATGTAGTTAACATTTTAGGGTAGTTTTTGTTGTGTTGATGTTTTGGCTGATTCAATGACTATCACATGTATATAGGTTTAGGTTCAGAGTTCAGAGTTAATTGATTTTGTTTCCCAGGTTTGTTATGACTTGTTTTGGCTGTACTACATAAAATAATCAAATTAACAATAAATAAATAATATATATTATTTATATTTATAAATATATGATAAATTCTGTATTAATTGTTTTTGCTGGTAGTAACTTTGTTTTGACACCCAAGAGCTGCAAAAAGATTGGCATTAAGTGCCAAATTTTGATAACAATAAATTCATCAGTTCCCCATCAAAGATTTATCCAGTCACCAGAATACTACTTTAACTTGCCCTCAATATTATATCAAAAAAGGGTATAGTAGTGTTCAAATTTTATCATCCACCAAAAAAGGGAGAGGGAAAATTACATTGGGCCTCTATTTGGTAAAATGAAAATCTAATGCACTTGCTACATGATGACTTGAAATTTGAACCCTTCTACTCTTGAAAATCCTCAATGTCCTACTTTAGATAGTTTTACATTAGAGTAGATGAGTAGATAACAACCTAGCATAGTTTAGGATTTGAGCAACATCAAACACGTTCATACTCCCAACCAACTATTTTAGATCAAGTGACAAATCTTTCTTGGGTGCCTTAATGCACAACAAGGGACCCACATCCAAATCTTTGACAACAACCCACATTTGTATCATCCACATTCTCAAAGCAGGAATGGAAATTTCATTGGAGATGTATTCCACAAAATTTGTAGACAAATTTGCTGCAGTAATCATTGATTGTCCATCCACAAGATTATCATCCTTGTAGATAATGACCCTTTTCTTGATTTTCAGCAACTGCACCTTCATTCTCGCGGTATACGGCCACTATTTCTTTCTTCAAGCTCCAACTTGTCCCACAAAGCAGTGTGTGACAAGCAAACTATGATTTCTCCATTTGAGGATATCAAATAGAGAAAAATTCAACCCCATTAATAGTTGTCAACAGGAAGAGGGCTTACTGAACAATGATATATTGATATGCACCAAAAGTTTATTTGGCAAGATTTTAAATGCCTTATTAATTATAATTTTATGTCATTTTGATTTGCACCTCTGCACATAGCATTAGACTTAATTATGATATTATAATCCTCATAAAGGCCCACACAGTCATCATTTCATAGAGCTACTTATTGGGCCTAAAATATCTAATTTAATAAATATCTTTATTTATTATGCTTACATATTATAAATAAATCTGAGTAGCTGGTTCATTTAGCATAGATCTTGAATTTGGGTCCAATTTGAACTTAGTTTGGTATGGCTGGTTTTTTGGATGGAGGCGGTGATTAAATGATGGGTTCATTGCAGATGAATGTAGTCACAATTAGGAAAACCCTGGGAGGATTCGCTAGAAGCAAGATTGAACCTATGCTGATTTGGAAATTTTGTTTTGTATTTTTAATCTTTTTTGGCATTTGACTGATGGACACAAAAGGATCCCTAGCCCTAAAGGCAACTTGTAAAGCATTTGAAAGACTAAAACAAACTAGTTTTACCTCCTTGTGAACTCAAAACACAAAAACCATTCATTCTTGCTTGCTGTCACATGAATAGAGTTGAAGATTGATCAGTTAAGGTTCCAAAGTGGTTGGATTACTATTTCCATGCATGTGCAAGAGCCTATTTTCTGTCAAGGAGATTGATTGTAGAGGAAGATTTTTGGAAAAGATGTAACCTTTGTTGTTTTTTTCCTCTTTCTTGCTTTATTTTTATATTCTTTTTGCCTTTTTGTTACAAACAAACTTTATAGTTTTGTTTTCAATTTTTGTTTTTGTTTTCGTTCTTCTATGGATGTATGCTTAAAATATTAAATGAATTAGGTTATTTATTTGTTTTCATTTGTTTTGAATGTGTTGTAAATTTGTTGCCATAGAGATTACAATGGCAACCTCTTTTAGTTCTATGGGCCAACCTCACTTCAAGAAAACTCTTGGTTTTAAGTGGTGGGGGATATGATTGGATTTGCAATAAGTGTGGTGTGAGGCATTGAAGCTCATATGGTTAGACGAAAGCCCATCTGTGTGGTGTTTTTGGACAAGACATCAACACTTGCCCAACAAAATTGATGAATCCATGCAATCGGAGCAAGTGATAACATAAAAAATCAATGAACAAGAGCAAGCCAAATTGATAAGGAGCATGCCATAGATGTAATGTCCCTTACCCAACCTTGTCCTAGGACTCACTTGTTTGCCCTAGAATTCGTTTGTTGATTAGGATTAGGGTTTCTTCCTTCCAAATGAGTATTCTCCTAATTCCATAACTCTAAATTGGGATCTTGTATTCATCCATATTGACAACATATCTATTAGCATTAATATCTAGATATCAAAAATAAGACATAATCATAATGCAATTATGCAGACATAATCATACTTGCAGATTGAAAACATAAGAAGAGTCACTCCGCCCATCAAGAGAGGGGAACCCTTAAGGGGCCTACGGTCTACCACCTTTCAATTCCCAACCCTTATCTCAGGCCTGTGGGGCAAAAAACCTAGGTGGAACCCTCACCCCTCCATGACCCAACCCTTGCAATGGGCCTGTGGGGCAAACTGCCCAACCCTTGCTATGGGCCTGTGGGGTAGACTGCCCAACCCTTGCTTTGGGCCTGTGGGGCGGAACCTGGGTGAGGGTTTTAGACTAACCACTTAAGTCATGACTCAACTCTCTTGGTGGGATTACAATCACAATTCAAACAATTGATATGCAGTCATTATTACTTCATTTATATTTACACATATTATGCAATAAGAGTATTTAATATGATCAAATAGTTCCTTGAATCCTAATATGAAGGTATATCAAAATACAAAACTAAATTAAGCAATATTCATGTCTACATGTTCATTATGTTCTTTTGCAATTCAATACATCCTGCAAGTCCAATATTTGCAAAAATCGAATATAAATGCAGATTGATCATCATTAGAACCATATCCATAGAAGATAAACCATTTGGCATATGATCAGTCAAGGACTACATAGTCCGCTTAAATACACTATTAATTTGTAGTCTAGTGAAGTTTGTTTCCAAATTTGATATCAAGAAGGCATGGTTCTAACACATCAGAAGTGACTATGTGCATTCCAATGAATAGAGTTTATTGGTTACATTTAATAGTACATAGATCGGCTGGGCAACAAGGTCCATGCATCATGGTTATGTTAGATTGAAGATAACTAAACATTAAAACTAAGTGAGTAGTCTCACTTGATCTACTATGTCTTCCCATGTCTCCCTATTCCTTAATCGTCTTCCTTCAATCTTATACTGGATTGATCATAGGATGAGGACAATTCATAAATATATGTAATCTACTTATGTTTATATTAAAGAGTCATCATTATTTATAAAGCTTAATAATTGCTGCAAGTATCATTATTGTATATTCACAAGTGATTCCCCTATCTACTTACCCATACATATATATATTTCCAACTGACTTCAATTTACAATTATTTCTTGACATGAATACATATATTTATATCTATATATATATATATATACATACATATCTTTTTTCTTATTATATTTAACTTACAGTTAATGTATACTTCTTTTCTCTTCACTGCTGCAATCATTATTATAATTTCCAGCCAGCCCTCCTATCTCCCCTATTATATTATAAGGGTTGTTGCAGACCATTATCTATTCCTTTTTATAAATTCCCCCCCTTTTCTCTCTCCCCTTCTTATCACTCTTATATCTTAATGCCATAATGGGAAGGCCACGTCTTTTTGAGGAGCCATGTCTTTTAGTTAATGACCAGCATTTATGATTGTTTGTTTATTATCAATCGATGCCCATGTCTAAGCGCTGCCTTTCATAGACACTCTTTAATTAGTCATTTCTTTGGACCTTGATGATTTGTGTAAGGCTTAATTTATGGCCAGATTTTATATTGTAGTTTCTCATGCTTAGTCAGCCACTTTAATATATTCTTATATTTGTTAAATGGTGGTCAACGAAGCTCTAAAATGGTTTTAATTGTCATGCTTAGGGATCGGTGCTTGGTCCCATCAATATTTGTTTATCTTAGTCAAAGTAATATCTATTATTTTATTTCTTTGATGTTTATTTATTTGTATTTAATATTTCGTATTTTAATGATTAAAGTACAATAACAATATATTATTATTTTATTTCAATGTATTGCAATATTTTATATTGATGTATAAATATTTAGTATTTATTTTGGTAATCACAATATTATCTTTCTATAAAATTCAATATCTATAATTTGGTATCCACAATATTATTATAATATTATCTTTGATAATAATATTAAATTGCAATTTATATTTATGTGTCTCATATTTATTTTATTTGTATTTAAATATTCAAATTTGATGTTACAATTATGGGGACATGACAATAGATCAAATCATTCCTTGGCAAAGAAAGGATCTTGAGGAATGAAGCCCCTTCTTTCCCCATCTATTCTTGAACTTGTGTAGAGAGTCACACATTTTTGGCCATGCGTCAAGAATTGCCTATTCTGCATAAGAGACTAAAGGGATATTGTAAATAGCATTTTAAATGAGACTCCAAAGATTGCCAATCAACACATTTTGAGACGTATCTATGCTAATTGATTGGCTTTCAATGTTTTTCACTCACCATTTTGGCAACAAATGGTTAGAAAATTTAATGTGTCTCCAAAAGTGTACAAGAGCCCAAGTTTTGAGTAGGTGTGTAGCACCTTATTGGAAAATGAGGTTAAATTGGTAGAAGATTCATTGAATCCATAAGGGATTTGTGGGCTGAGATAGGGATGTCCATCATTTTCAATGGATGAAAAAATGTCGAAAAGTGGCCCTTGATCATTGTGGTTGTTGTATCCTTGTTAAAGGGGCAATGTTTTTAAGAGTTGTGAATTGTGAGGGGTTAGTGAAGGATGGCCAATTTAATGCTGACATCTTTATGTCAGCCATTATGGAAGTTGGGCTTTGTAATGTTGGCCAAGTCTTTATGCATAACTCGAAAAATTCTAGAGCAACTATTTTGTCAGTTGAGGACCGTTATTCAGACATCTTTTGGACACTTTGTGTTGTCCACTCCCGCAACTCTATTCTACAACAGCTTGGCACCAAAATTGATTGGGTCAAATGGGTGAACATTAAGGCTAAAGAGATTTTGAATATTCACCAATCACCACACATTGTAGGGCATATTCAAAACATCTTCAAAATTGGAGTTGTTGAAGATAAGTGGAACAATATGAATTTTTATGGTTCATTTTAGTAATTTAAAAAATAAATTATATTTTTTTGTTTGTTCTTTACTTGTTTTTTTATTTATATTTGAATAGGTTGTTGAGATCTGTTTCGCCTTCAATACAATTGTTTTGAGATGACTTGTGAAGTTTCAAGTGTTCTTTTTTGTAGACTGGTCAGTGTTAAGAGCTTCAAAGGCTTTTGGATTTTTATATCAGATGTGCTTAGTGAGTAGTTTTAGATTGGTAGAGCAGACTTCCTTTGAGTTTATGCATTTGTGTAAATACAAACCTCTGTGACTTTTACGTTCAGTATGTTAGAGGGAAGATGCACGAACAAAAGGGCAGTGAATACATTCTCCAGGAGGTCCGAATTGTTTTCCACTTCTTCAATAGGGTTTGATTGGAAAGAAGAGATATTAATTGAGCATGTAGGGATGAGAGATACCATGTGAAGCATGACAGTATCTTCTACAAGGACAGAATTTTTGTGGTCCTAGGATCCAAGTTGAAACAAAAAAATTATGTCAGCCTTCCATGATTCTCCACTTCGACACATTGAATTTTTCAAGACTTATAGACAAGTTCAAAGTAGATATGCATGGAAAACTTTAAAAGAGGATTATTACAACATGTATGTGAGTGTGATGTGTGTCAAAGGATGAAACACAAAACTAGATAACATACCCAATTGGTTTTCTTTAGCCCCTCCCTATTCCTGAACAAAAGTTGCACTTCTTCTTTGTCCCTAGTGAGTTTAGAGCTCAACAAATGGTAGATATTTTTTTTGAAAGATTGGTTGCATGGAATATATTGTACTATGGTCAACAATAAGGATGCACCTTACATGAGTGCTTTTTAGAAAGAGTCAAGTTTGATAGGTATAGGGTTGACACCTAGCATATGCTATCACCCTCAAATAGCTGAACAAACTAAGATAGTGAACAAATGGGTCGGGGGTACTTGAGGAGCTTTGCAGCTAATCACTAAACAATTTGCATGCGGTGGTTGTTCCTTGGGAAGTATTGCTACAATACTACC
Organism: Sequoiadendron giganteum; assembly: GCA_007115665.2. Lineage (NCBI taxonomy): Eukaryota > Viridiplantae > Streptophyta > Pinopsida > Cupressales > Cupressaceae > Sequoiadendron > Sequoiadendron giganteum. Next base: position 48,106,192 of record CM021106.1, read on the forward strand.
CACTACATGTCGATTGCGATGTCCCTTCTTTGAGCATTGTAAGTATATGATACATTGACCTTTGTGAAGCTAACACTGCTTGAGACACGGGTACTTGTAGAAAGAAATTTCATTGAGTAGAGTAAGCAAGTATTGATATGTCTATGTGATTGCTGCAATAGATATAGAGATGGTGCCATATGTTGGAAATGTTGTCATTGATGTCAAAGGTGCATACACATGTGGTCATTGATGTCAAGAAGGTACAAGAAGAAGATTGTTATCCCTAATGTCAAAGCCCAAGATTGATGTCTAAGAGATCATTGTGGAGATTGTTAGAATATTGTAATTGATGTCAAAGCATATGGACGAGATTGTTGGAAATTGTCATTGATGTCAAAGCATATGGATGAGATTGTTGGAAGTTGTTGTCATTGATGTCAGTCATTGTAGAAATAATTTTTTATCCAAGATTATTGTCATTGATGTCAAAGGCAAGAAGGGCATAACATTGAGCATAACATTGATACTAAAGATTGCATGAAGGTATGAATGCCAAAGGCCACAAATCATTGTTCACATCCAAGGCAGATCGTATCATTAGATAATCTAATGAATAGACAGCAATCATAAATGCAACGATGAAGGTTAAAGAGCAGTAAAGAAGCAATTAAAAGTTGTTAATGTGGATCAACTAAATTAAAGATAACGATTATTATTTCTAAAGGCACATATAAATATGTGATCGACTAATTTATTACAGAAGAATATATATTATGAAGTGCAGCATGAATGTTAATACAAAACAGGAGCAATTAATATGGTTATACATGTCAGCGATGAAGATTAGGAAGGGCAGCGATTAAAAGCAACTAATAAATCCATTTAAGGCAGCAATTATATTCGTAAAGAAACAAATACTCTTTTAAAATGAAGTTTAAATTAATAAATAAAATTAATCATTACTTATTGGGCTGACCCCTTAAAAATAGTGCTCCTCACATGAGAACAAAAACACCCCACATAAATAATTTTTTTGTCTTATATAAATGGAGAAATAAAAAGGTGCCATTAGTATGGGATAAGGAAGAGTTGCATTTGTTAACAAAAAGGTGTGTAGTTTTAATGAGAGTTATCTCATGCCAAGAGGTGCGATTGAGGTTGCAATGAAGAATTGCATCTTAAACCAAGAGTTGTATCCATTGTGAGAGGTGATATACATTGTGAAAGGGTATGCCCTTTACCCTTATTGAAGATATATAAAAGGTAAGAATAAAAGTGATAGTAGGCAAGAATTTCAATGAAATATTTCTGAGAAAAAGAGCCGATTGAAAAGAGATAAAGGGGAAGAAAATGAAAAGTAATTCAGATCTATGTTGAGAAGAGATGCTACCCATGTATAAAGAGTGAAGAGTAAGAGCATATGGTTAAGTGAATTTGATCAGATGGTAAGGCAGAAAGTTATGTGAAAATAATGCCATGGTAATGATCAGTTTTATGTAAAGAAGTTGTGCATGAGTTAGATCAGTTTTGTGAGGAAAGAAAGTGTGTAATCAGAATTGTAAGAGAAGAAAGTATTTGTGTGTGTGAACCTGATTTGAAAAGAAAAGACTTACATCATAGAGAATCAGAAATAGTGATCAGATTTGTGAGAGAAGGTTATTGTGTGGATTTTGATCAGATTTGGAAGAAGGATATTGTGTGAATTGTAATCAATCTTGTTGGAGGAAGATTTTGTGAAGAAGCATACTATATCAGGATTAATAAATTGGAACCTATCAAATAGAGGGTGGAGCCTCTTGTTGGGTTGGAGCTCAGTTTCTGTGGGGGGTTGGAGCCTATAATTCTGTCAAGTGGAGATTGGAGTCTCTAGTAGGTTGGAGCCTACAAGAAGAAAAAATAAGATATATATATATATAAGCAATATTTTGCGGTGGTTTTCTCCCGCAAGGGTTTCCATGTAAAATTGTGTGTTGTATCTGTGCTCTAAATTCCTAGATCTTACTTGAATGTTTTATTGTGGTTGATTAAGTTTTGAAAAGTAAAAGACTGTTAGATCTGTGTGCTCATCACCATATGGGGATGATTTCATTGACAGGACTTGCTGTAAATGGTTTGTAAATATGCTTCTGATGTTAGTGATGCCATATCTATTAGCAGAAAAATTAAAAACTAAGATTGATGGATTGTTAATTCATTTATGATCTTGTGGTAATGAATATGCCCATTAAATTCTGCAAGATAAAGGGAATTGGCTCATTAAGTTTCATGGATTCAATTTTTTGTTACCCATGGCAATTATGTAAGTTGTTTTGCTTAATGCGTTAGCCTTCTTTTGAAATGATGGTTGGTAGTTGGAGGAGTCTGTCTATTTCATTTTATGATGCAGGTGTCTATAGCCAGGTTTTAAAATGAATCCATTGTTTGCATCTGTTTTGGTTTTCTTTCTCAAAATATTTGTGCATATTTTTCTATACATTATACTTCTTATTAGTAAATATGAATCAGCCTGCATTCGTCGATAGATGTTTTAAGTTCTAACCATTTGGTGTTGTATCCTTCAGAGAATATCTTGGATGTTCAATTGACAAAATCAGTGATCTCAGGGAAAGTATGGAGGTTCAGGTAGTTTTTCTCTCTTGAAAAGTTTTAATTAACAATATTTGTTTGTTTGTAGTAATTGCATTTCATCCATTTTGGTTTATTGATGAAAATGAACTAGGTGTTTTATCTAGGAAAATGCATTTGAGAGAGTTGATTTTTATCATGCACATGATAAAAGATGGCCGTGAGATCCAGCAAACATCCTATATGAAATACCTTTCTTTTGCGCAGTCACTCTCTCTGGTTTAGATTATATGTCATTGCTTGCCAGTCATTCACACCATGTAGAGAGGTTGTCTATTCTGAGAGATCTTAAGATGTTCTATTTATTATATAGAAACCTTCTCTGCTCTAATGTACAAATGATTCCCTGTATTTTGGAACTTCAATTTCAACCTAGATAGGAACATAGTTTTTACGAGTTGTGGTTTATATAATCGTTTCTTCAATAAAAGTAGCCATATGCAAGCAAATGCCATTTATTTTTGAAGAAGTCATCACCGAATAGAGCTTGTCATATGAGAAATTAAATGCTCTCGATTGTGCATTGACACATTGGTAGTCTGCTGTAAAACAAAAGTGGGTTAGCTAATATAAATTCTTATTAGGCTTACATGGTCTACTAGAATGTTATGGTCCATTTTTTCGAGCCTAGGTTTTTAATGTTGAAAAATCACTTTTTATGTAGAATAATCTTGAACAGCAGCCTATATCTTCTTGCATAAGTAAACTTATTGCTTTCATTTCACTAATTACTAATTAGATACTGCTAAATCATGATCTGTTAAAATAGTTTCGTCCATGTTCCAATATATTGTTCTTCCATGCAAATAAACTCTACTTCTAAGTGTTTTAGCATAATTAGATTTAGCTATACATGGATACTCTAAGATAGTTTTCTCAGTGTTCCAATATATTTCTCTTCCATGCAATTTTTTCTTCTTCTATGTGTTTTGGTGGTTGTACATATTGTTAGAAGTATTGTCA